>BSBM01000206.1:4185000-4522500 GCA_027924585.1 Larix kaempferi | reverse complement strand
AACCCATTTTAAGATTTTTGCATTAAGACCTTCAAAGGCTGCACCCACAAAAGAGGTACTATTTTCGAGGTTTGGTCACTTAGACAATTATAAAAAAATTATAAAATTACAAATTAAATTTTTGAAAAATAATGTCGCACAAGTGTTATATGTTCTCTACATGCATGCCCATTTTTTTAGCTTGATTCCATCATTTAGGCCCTCAAAGGCTGCACCCACAAAAACATATACCTTATCATTTGCCTGAAAAATAAAAAGTGTCTGTTAGGAAAAATGAAACTTGACATAGCTATGCAAATTTTCAATACATAAAACTTATATATTTGGAAACGTGATTCAATTTCCTACATTTCATCTTTTTTACTCAATGCAAGATATTTTGCGTAAGTATCTCAAAATATCCAAGTAAGTTGAGGGATGCCTGATTTTTCAATTTTCTATTGCATCTAATGCGCCAAAAGTGACCCTCATTAGTTTGCACTGACCCATATATATTGGTCAGGGTTAGGGAAGAATGAGTTTGTAGTCATTATTTAATTCCTTCTACAATAAATCAAAATCACTATTAACCCATTATACTATGAAACGAGAACTCGACACAATTCTCGTTTTTCTCTCTCCTAATTTTAGTAGTTATTTTTAGCTTCGTTTCAAAAAGAGGTGATGCCAGTATCACACATTTTCATTCTGAGGCATTTTTTGGGGCCTTTGAATTATCTTTATTGTAAAATAATTTTAATTTCTATTTTCAAGTGTGTTTTTAGAAATTTAACAAAATAACATACATTTTTAAGCAATTTATAATGAAAAACATATATATTTTGCAATTTTTTCTATAAAATAAGACATTTTTATGGACAAAATAAGACACTTTTATTGACAAAATTGTAAAGAAATTCAGAAAGTAAAGACATTTAAAACCATTTTCAATCAATTTTCAGAGATTTTTTGTATAAAAATGATACTATTTCATATTATTTTCCGAAAAGTGTCAATTCACATAAATTCAAGAAAAACTATACAAATTATTTGTAAAAAAAAATTTCAAACATTATATATAGAAAATTTATTTCTAAAATAAAGTATGAAAGTCAACATTACTAATATATCTTATCAAAAAAATTGTCAAATTTAACATTTTCTTCAAGACATGAAACTAATCAACAATATCATGCAGTTCACATTCTTCATCGATATTGGAATTTTTTGGAGCTTGGATTTCTTCAGGGACATCAATGTCCTCTTCTATTGGGTCTTCTATGTCTGCAAGATGCCCAAAGTGCTCCTTTCTAAACACCCCTCATTAGGCCTATACCTTTTTCCTTGCCACAGTTGCTTATTCTTTTGATATGACTTATAAAATCCATCTAGTACTTCAATTTCCTCTTATTTTTATTTTCCTTAAACTTCATATATGTAAAATTAAAGATCACCATATTGCTAATTTGATTATCTTCTCTATATTTATTCCCTAAAGCCTGAACCACCACCAATACAGACAATGTGTTGAAAGCTAATAATAGTTCACTTGGTTATAATTATGCATTCTACTTAAATATTGTTTTTCCTCCTACTTGGTCAAGAACTACATACATAGATTATACCTATCTATTTCCTCCTTAATGTTTCCTATGCCGATGAAGAGATGACCTTTATGCTCTAATAGCTAATCTGTATATGAGAATAAATAACTAAATCTCTTTTTGGCGTTATTATAATTTGGATAAAATTCCCAACACTAATATGTAATATGTCCCAACAACCCTAACGCGTATTGGGGTGTTGAACTGGAGAAATTGCCTCTGTAGTAAATGAAAATAAAGCCTAATGATCAATAATTTAAGCTTTATGAGATTCTTATTTTTTAGTGTCGACAGGTTCTATATACCCCGGGCTAGATAGTAGTTCTTTCTTTATTTTTATTTTTAATTGAACTATTGATGAGCCTATCCTCCTATGATCGTGGATAGATAACTTTAATAAATACTAGTTAGCCCAGCTTTATTTCAAAGTTATTCTTAAAATAAATAAAGAGCCCCTACCTTATTTCACCCGGGACTATATCACAAGTAAGGGAGAATGTGGCTAGCCCTAACCAACTAAAAGCCGAAGAGTAGGGGCCCGCTACGATAGATTAGTTCTTTCTACCTCTTTAATACAACTTAGTGTCGACCATATGTTATCTCGACCACATTTTACAAGAGATCAAAATTTTAAAACTCGACCAAAGTTACCACTTTTATGACTCGATGACTAAGAAATGACTTGTCGAGCAAAATTATATATCGACCACGTAAGAGATCGACCATATGTTGTTACCAACCATACATTAGTTTATGTGTCAACCATATTACTCATCAATCCATAATAACTAAAAGGTCGAGGTCATATTAATATTGATGACATTTTAACATTGACCCAACTCACACTATTAACATATAGAAACCAATGATAGCTTGATTCACAAACCTGACACGTTGATCAAGAAGTGAATATCGACCAATCTCTAACATTAGAATTTTGTCAATAACTAGAATAATAATATTGATCACCTCAACCAAGGAGGGATCGATTATTTAACCCTTATTTAAAAGTACCCTCGATCACGACAGCCAACGTTTGATACAAATAAGAGAGAACATACACATACTCTATTGGTCGGTTGGGTTTAAGAGTCAACCAATACTTGAAGATGCCAAAACTTGTCTTTTGTAAAGTCGATGATACGCTTTCTCACCGAACAGACTGCAACATGTAAATGAGAGTATGTCGATCAAAACGTAGCCAGCTTTTAGTAATTCATAACTGTTTGCACGTATTCTTTATTTGGTTGATGGGCAGACCCGGGTGGTTGAGCAAGTGTAGATTGACTCATTATAAATTGAGATGACAACAGCTTTGGGTGGAGAAATACTAACACTAATATTAACATCCACCAACTTAAAAGAAATACTAATATTAGCCTACGTATACATCAAGGATTAGCATGCTGGTTGAAATTGGTCAGCTGGTAACGTATTGGCAGTCAACTAAAGTAAAACACACTGGTATTCACAATCACAGCAAACACATATGCACAATACATGTGGTGTCAGATTCGATAACGGCCATAGCTAGACTTCATAGTAAATGATGAAAACATAAAATCACTCACAAAAAGACTTCATTCCCGCTATGATGCAATGTGGACCATTAATATAATAAATATGATAAGATCTGGGCCATTTGTACTATGCTTACCTTTTTAAGACTCCATCGAAATGCCTCACCGTGATGCAATGTGGGATGTATATTTAATCACTTGAGGAAATATTAATCATTAACACTACCATCGTTGAGAATTTATAAACAAAAACATAAATTTCCTGAACTAACTTTACCTGTAAATAGTTCCAAAAAATGATTCATTACCAGGCATGCCAGATCAGTTATACTAAACGGAAGCTCCGACAGCCCATTGGAACCATTGGCAGAAGCACTCCGCAACCTTTATACTAAACGAAAGCTCCGACAGTGCCAGGATCAGCGATTGCTCCGCTCACTTGGGCACCCAAGGGCCGCCCTCACGGCCTGCTCGATGCCGGGCATCGAGTAGGCCGTGAGGGAGGCCCTTAGGTTCCCAAGTGAATGGACATAAAAGTAAGCCCTTTAAATCCGGTGTCTAGGTAAGTAGTTTTTCTTCCACTTGTTGTGCAGACGAACCTGATGGCAGATTTGTGACGCTGACTTATAACAGTCCATAGCATTGACTTCCATTAACCTAGAAATAGTCACAAACAACGACCGATGGTTTCTAGAATCATTCACCTAATTTCTTTGCAAATCATTTATCGATGGTCTGGTCTCCTCCAAAATTTGCAATCGATGGTATGGTCTTCTCTAAAATTTCTTTGCAGATTGTGGCATATATATCTCTGACACTTGTATTGCTCCTGTACTGTCATGATATTTTTTCTACAACTCTAAGCAATTGGAAATCAATAAGCACCATTCGCCATTAGCCCTTACAAATGGCAGGCATATGTTAACGTGCATTATTAATGTCAGGTTCAATATGCAATAGCAAAGGCATAGTGTATTTAATTTTGTCACAGGGATATAAACAGTTGCATCTGAACATAATCTTGTAGCAGTAGCAACATTAAATGTACAGCTAACAAGATGCATAATGAACATTGTAAAGGCCATTGTTATTATTTAATAAATGGAATAGGCTATTCTTTTTTGTTTGTTTGTTCCGCTCACTTGGGTGCCCAAGGGCCACCCTCATGGCCTGCTCGATGTCGGGATCTTGCATATAGATTAAAAAAAAAAAAAAATTGTTATTTTTAGGAAGAAAGAATCCCACAAATGAGAAAGGTATTTGTCAATCATCTTGTAATTTCCTCTTTCAATTGTAGATTTTAGGTCAAGGTTATTTAAAATGTTTTTTCATATGTGGAATGTATTGGTTTTTGACATAAGATATATAGTGGTATTACGCAATGTCTTTCGAGTTGTCAAAGATCATATCATGTCAATATCACATGAGATATTAGTGTTGTACGATATCACATTTCAAAATGTACATTGAAGACATTAGAGTTGTATGAAATCATGTTTCAAAATTCAACATATCAGATAATCAAAATATGTAATGATACACAAGATAAAATGCTACTATATATTACATAATTAAAATGCATTATAGCACATGAGAATAATTATACTATGTCAAGTATAAAAAAATTATTATTTGTATTATCATCATCCTAATCCTTTTAATTACACCAAAGTCTCTATGCTTTTTTTTTCACTCTAACTTTTAATTCCAAAACAAAAATTTCATCTCTTAACTAGAGGTTTCCCAGATCTTAACCATGCGAATTTTCAGCCTTAGGGATGTTATGAAACATAAAAAAAAGAATAGAAAAAAAAAAGAATATTTCAATCCTTGACAACCCTAATCCACTAGGCAATTTAAGAGATAAGATATCAATGTGTTACAATAAGTTTCAACCTTTAAATAGGGCAATCTTGTCACACATATCACATATCCAAGAACACTTATAACACTTGGGTGCCCAAGTGAGCAACTATAATTATTATAAAAAATCAAAATCATTATTAAACATTAATAACCTAAATCTTGGCCTCCTCTTGGCTGTAAACAACAATTAATGCTGGGCATTGCGCTGCCCGTGAGGGTAGCCCTTGGGCGCCCAGGTGAGCGAATGAGTGTAAAACATAAGTTGGGCACAAAAAGAAAATCCTAACTTAATATTTACATTCATATATAATATGTAAAACATAAGTTGGGCACAAAAAAAATGTTGGAATTAATATATGTTTCATTTTTAAACTTGTAATGTCGGAAACAATACTTTTGATTAACTATAAAATTTAGTATTTTCACTTTTTTTAATTGATAATTTTTTTGTCATTTCAAATCTTATATTTAAAATTTGTAAAAATATAAAATGAGTTTTAACCTCTAAAGAAGTTTTAAACTCTAAATTAGTTTCTAAATATTTATATGAATTATTTGTTCTTGTATGGTATAATATATTATTTCATTATGAATTGCATCATAAATTCTTCGGTTTTTTTTTTGTTAGAGTGGTGAAATTATTTATGATTTTTTTGTTTGTTTGTTTAATATGCAAGTTTCAAAAAAGTTGTAATTTATCTCTTGAAGAAAAAAAAAATTCAAATTTAGGGGTTGATTTTAAAATTTTGTAAACAAAAGTATGGGATGTTTAGGCCATGGCTCTATTTTTTAACAACAACAAAAAATTCGTGTATACTGGTATCAACACTTTTCTATTTGGGGGGTGTTTTTGGTGTTTTTTTTGCAAAAAGCAACTTTTTTATGTCTAGAGTTCTCGTTCATAGTATAAAGTTCTCGTTTCATAGTATAAGTGGTTTATACCTTAGAGCCTTGATATTCTTATCAGGGCCTTGTATTCTTTCATTGCTTAGGTGTAACCATACTTTGTGTCCCACCTTGAATGTTTTCTAGTCAAGCCTGTGTTGGTCATGTATTTCCTTGTACTTATCCTATGACTTATTCAATTCATCGTGTACTTGTTAACGGATATTCCTAATATTATCAATGACATTTTCATCTCTTACTGCTTCACCTGTGTTGTCTTCCCTCACTCCCCCTTGATGTCCATAAACAAGTTTCAAAAGGGGACTTCCCAATGGAAGTGTGGACTGCTCTCTTATAATACGAGTGTTGTATGCAGACACATTTTCATCCCAAGACTTTGAATTATTCTGAAAGTAACCCGTCAAATTCTATACCAAAGTCATGTTGACTACTTCCATCTATCCATATGTCTGTGGATGGAATGTTGTAGACCTATTCAACTTAGTGTCCATATTTTCCCAAAATGTAGTCCAAAATATAGTTAGAAATCAGGTATCCCTGTCTAAGACGATGCTCCTTGTTATCCCAAAGTGCACCCAAACCTCTTTGAGGAACATGTTTGCTTCTTCTTGTCCTTTGATTTTCTTTTTATAAGGCATAAGCATGCACATCTTGTTGAATATGTCAAATACCACAAGTAAATAGTCATGTCCCTTCCTAGTGGTTGGAATACCACCCACAAAATCCATAGAGATGCTCTCCCATGGTCTAAGAGGAATAGGAAAGGGATGGTATAGACCTTGCTTTCTATTCTTGGGATTTATTATACAATAAAGTATGCATCCTCTAATAAACCAAGTTCTACATTTTCTTGCATCCCGGGCCAATAAACACACCTCTATAATTTTGTAATTTTATTCCCTACACCAAAGTGCCCTACATCTTTGGAGGTGTGTGCCTCTCTGATAATCTACAATATATCAACTTTAGGAACACCGAGCTTATCTATCATGTAGAGTAACTCATCATAGATATGGTTTTCAGTCTTGATGTCACCTTCTTCTACATGGAATTGTACTTACATTTGTTGAAATACCTCCATGAATTCCTCATCTTCTGTGTACTCCTCCTTGTATGGGTAAAAGTTTCGATGTGCATAAGAGTTCCCAAAGCGGTAATATTGGTTGTAGGTGGCCTTGGGAGCATGTATGCCAACTTGTTGGTATTCCCCTTCTCATACTTGACGATTATATGGAATTGTTGTAAGAATCCCATCCACTTATAATGTCTTGTATGTTGTAGCTTAATTTGGGCCTACAAATATTGTAGTGGCTAGTGATAAGTGTGATTGATGGTACCCTTTCCCATCATATAGCGATTCCACCTTTTAACAACTTAAACCATGGTATACATTTCCTTATCATAGGTAGGGTAGTTTAGGAATCCCCATGAAACATTTCATAATTATAATATACTTTCTTTTTTCCTTGCATCATAACCACTTCCATGGCATACCCAGTTACATCTATCTCCAATTCGAAAGGATTCTATAAATTACGCAATGTAAGAACTCTAAGTGCCTGATTGATCTTTCGCTTGAGTTCTTCAAATGTTTTATGTTGATCCTTCCCCCACTAGAACCCCTTGTTTTTTATTGTTATGGCATGGAGGGGTGCAACCACAAACGAAAAAGAAGCTATTAACTTTCGAAGGCATTGTGATGCCACCAAAAGGATCCTAAATTCAGAGAATTTTGTAGGAGTAGGCCACTTGGTGATAGCCTCCATCTTTGCATGATCAATCTTAAGTTCTCCTCCACCAATAACATACGCCAATTACACCAACGACTATTGGACAATTTCATATTTCTTAAGGTTTTCCAACAATTGATATTTTTTCAAGGTCTCTAACACCTTCTTGAGATGAGATATATGCTCTTCGTAGGTAGCATTATAAACCAGTATGTCATCCAGATACACTATAACAATTTAATCTAAGAATGGGCCTAATACCTCATCCATTAATCGCATAAATGTAGCTGGTGCATTGGATAAACCAAATGGAATTACTAACCATTCATAAAGACCTTTCTTAGTATTATAGGTGGTATTTTAGGTGTCTTCTTCCTTCGCTCACATTTAGGGGTATCCTGTTTTGAGATCCAACTTGATGAAGTACTTGGCATGCTGTACCTAGTAAACAAATCATCAATCCTGGGAAAAGGGTACGGATTCTTGAGTGTGATCTTGTTCAATTCTCTATAGTCTATTCACATCCTCCAACCCTCATCCTTATTGGGTAATATGATGATAGGTGACCCACAAGGTGATGTTCTTGGTCAGAACACACCTTTCTCCAACAATTGTTGAAACTAATTCTTCAGTTCATCTACTTCTATGACATATTGTCTATACAGTCTGATGTCTGGCAATGTAGAGTCCGACAATAACTATATCTTGTGCTCCACCTCCCTCTTACAAGGTATCCTCATAGGATCCTAGAAAACTTCTATATATGCTTGCAAACAGATATCCAATTGATGTTTATTTCCTTTTGTACATCCCTCCATGGATTCCTTTACTTTTATTGATTCACCTTGTTGCTGATTTTGTCTTAAGAAAAGTAATACTAAGCTTCCTACTTGAAGTGATGAAATTTCTCACTTAGTTGGAACTTACCAGAGAGATATTCAATTTACCTTTTGCGCATTAATGATGAAGTATTTCCCCTCCTTAATCAAGCGATATTAGTTGGCCTTGCTCATCAATATTGAATCCCACATATACATGTAGGGGCTTGCAAACAATACACCTCAAACATCCAGGGGAACTATGTCTACCTCCACTTCATCAACATACTCTACACTTATTGAAAACTTGATTTTCACTATTTCATGACTCTAATTTCTACATCCTTATTTACCCATCCCAATGGGTAGGGATTGGGGCTATCATGTACTCCCAATCCAATCTTTCATACCAGATCCCCTGTTATTAGGTTTACCTATGAACTGGAATCGAAAAGACCATCGATATTGGTCTTCCTAACCTGGATCTTGATATGGAAGAGTTTTTTTATCTATTTCTCTTCCTTAGGGTGAGTTCTACTAGATTCACCTCCTTGTTCACTATGGTATAGATAATATTCTCCTCCACATCCAAGCTTATTTCTAACATTTAACTTGACTGCATGGCTAGAAGGTTCTTTTTCTTGGGATTCTTCTTATGTTTCACCTCTAGATGTAGCTTCCAACAATTTTATTCAATGTGTCCATCAATATCACAATTCTTATAGTGGTTTTTCGGATCCTTACACTAATGTTCTATGGCTGTAGTCTTCTTCTCCTTTCCCTTCCACTTCTTCTTCCCTTCCTTGGTAGCATCTTGGCTCTCTTTGTGAGATCATGTGCTATAGTAGTGTATCTTTAAAAAAGTATAAAACCTTACTTATGCAATACATTCATTTTAAGGTAACTAGATATGTCAAATAGTATAATTTCAATATAGCCTTTCTAATAGGAATATCATATATACAATCAACTCCATACTTTCATGAAAACTCATTAAGATATCTTTAACCTTAGATCGCATAGGTGAATGTGGGCACAAAATAATGATAGAGGCAACATACCTCTTTAGCACAACAAGAATCAACTCAACAAATTGCAAGGGATTCTACCATATCCAAAAGATTATACTCTTGATTAGTTCATCATTTAATATCCTTAATCATAACTTAGGAATTTTTACATGAACAAATCCATAATACTAATTTTTCATGAAAGGAAAAACTCGTTACTTTATAATATAAGATGTATCATCATTTATCTAACTTTAAGCAATCGTTCCTTTGTTTTAAACATCCCAAGGTATCTTATCGAAGAACCTTCTTAGATTTGGTAATTATTTGGGAAGATTTTAGGTAAAGTTTTTTTTTTAATAGCAAGTGACTATCCCCTTCAGAAGTTACACCTTTTTCATAAATGCTTATATTCCATAATATAACAATGGAAAGACTATTCTACTTCAAAATCAATTAACCATTTTAATTACCATTTGTTTAACATAGTCATTGATGGACTAAATCCCTATGAAAAATGCTAACAAGATTCTTCGCATGCGACAAGAAGTATATTACTTAATGCTCAAAACTAGTCATTGTTTCCTAACAACTAATATCGTTAGTCATACAACAATCATAAGCTCACAATCTCATTTATGCTTAATTGTGCAATCATAACAAGAAGGATGAACTCAAAACAATATTATTATAGCTTGTCCTGTATATGTTTTCTTTAATAATGTTAAAGTTCATAAAAAAAACCTAACCCTTGGCTAGAATCACATCCCTCCCACTTGTGTGACATTATGTAGTCACAAGTAATAAAAATTATTAAGATCACCCACATAATCATTTTAAGAGCATATTTAAACTCTATTATAATTAAATGTCAGAATAAGCAATTTCAACTATCATGAGGATTGTTAGGAAGATTAAACAACTCTTTTATAAGATGCTAAATCTTCTACATGTCTACTTATACACCTAGCAATTAAATTGACATCATTAGGAAGTATACTCCTTTATGTACATGTACAACTACTAATAAACAATATTTAACTTGCATTTTATTCATATTAGTTTCTATACACCATATTATACATCAATTCCCATGTATTTCACTTCTGTATTTCACTTATAATAAAATGGAGTTAACATGCTATGATAACAACATAACTATGTGAACTCAATACAACTATAATTATCCAGCTAACCAAATATTAGTGGTAATATCAACATATTAATGAACCTCATATCTCTTAAACATAATTCTATCATTATTAAATAATGAGCAACTTAACAATAATTATTCTTTCTCTTTTAATAACAACAATTAAATGTACAAATAACCAATATACTTATATGGATTAACTTAATTTGACGACTTAATACATGATTACAACTTTTCACCCAACCATAGGCTATATGTACTCATTAATCTTTCAACACAGATGCCACCTATGCCACCAATGGGCTGGCCAATAGATCCTCCACACGGAAGAGGCCTAAATCCCTCACATGGTTCTCAAACATGAAATAAGGACCATGACCACTAGTGGCCTCATCCATCAAATAAAGGTCAACTCAAGGGTATAAATTATCTACTATTACATTGAAAATATACATACATAAGTTATAATAGGAATACCAGCAAAAGAAACCAAGCTTTAGAAAATCAGGCACAAATCTTGGAGCTCGGCGCTCAACCAATATATTCGACTTCAGGATCGTGCAGAACCTAAGACTTAACCATCACAATTCAGTTTTTGGTAGATAAATATGGAGTTCGATTCTTCATATGAGACAAAGAGAGTTGAAGTGATAGAACTCAGTATCCTTAAGCAATTAAATAATATATAAGGGATTTGGATCTCCATATAGAGGGAACTCCACTCTGTTGTCAATCTTAAATAAAATTCAGAGATCGGTTCCTTAGAAACCACCCAACATTTTCCTGGGTGAGCTCTCAAATATGCAAGGGGTCGTGTCTCGTTGAGATTACCCATCCTTCACATGGGAAATTGTTAAATGTTCTGGGTTGGATCTATTACTCAGAATCCTTCCAACGTTTGCAACAACCATTTAGTAACTAAGAAAGGTCACACCTTTAGGTGAGGTCGCCCATTCTTATGAAACAATATTTAATACCAAACACTGGCTGGATCTCTCCCAAAGAGGTTGCCCTCCTATGCGATGAACATTATCCAGGACTGGTAACAAAAGAAATGGCTTTCGCCCTTCCTCTTTATGCGGGCTCAAGGGTTTATAAGTTTTCAAAAAAGATATTTAAAAATAGACGTACAGCTTCCCAGAAACCAAATCACCCCATCCACATTAACCTGGGTTCGATTCTTCAAGAATATTTCCCAACCATATGGGAAAATATCTCACCATAATAAGATTTATATTTCTGATAGAATCTTTTGGAAAAAAATAAAAAATATGGCAACAGTTTATTACCTATTTTACCGTTAATCAGTGGCAAATGCTGCAAACAGGGTGGAGTATGCTCTTTCGACAGATCCGGTGGAGTTATAGCCATCGCCTGTCAAAAACTGGTTCCATCTCTCGACTCTCAAAAGTTTAAGCCCATTTACAACTTGTTAAGGAAAGACCAAGATTTTAACTGTTCGATTGACTCCAAAAGGTGCATAAAAATAATGAATGCATGCTCCTGAGCAGGTTTATCATGGTTCACCACATTACGCCACCCACACACATTCCCCGCACATTCCCCGCAATACAAAACTGGCAAAAAAGCTCTTTCTGACATTGTAGGTATGGTTGTAATGGCAAGGTCTCCAGGTTAGGCATTATTCAGGCAAGGGTTCCTGTCACTGTTTTCTTTTTCATCGACGATGCTATCCAAAAAGGTCGACTCCTTTTTCTGCAGATTCGTCGATTTGAATAGATCCGTTTATGGCATAATGATAAAGTTGAAGGCACATCTCTACAAATCACCCGACTTGAATATCCCAGGAATAAATTCATTGCATATATTCCATGTAATATTTAAGTAAACAAGATCCAATGCAATAAATGCGGGAGTCATCAAATAGTCACTACATAAATATGTTAGGATAATTAATACTTCATCCTTGTCATATTCCATCATTGTCCTACTTGGCATTATTTTCATTTACTTAGCAGTTGATGATGTCATTTGCCCCCTAGTGTGCAAATGTCATCTAGGACCCATTAGCCACCTAATGCAGACTACATGAGTCATTTCCCTACATTTTAGGATCCAACTCAGTGTTCTATTTCAGTCTACCTAAGTTAGCTGACTCTTGTGGGGGTTTTATGTTCCTATAGCCATTGTTTATGGTCTCATGCACCATTTTATGAGTGATTTGCATTCCAAACTCACTAATGCGCCCTTTTTGGTCAGTTAACTGATTTTGTCTTCAGTTAACTAAAATTTGGTTGAGTTTAACTGAGTTTGGGAGCTCTAGAGCACTGATAGAGGTGACAATTCCTATGCTAGATTGACTGAGACTCGAATTCTCCTCTGAGATTCGAATTCTCTCCATTGTGACATCATTGTTGACTATACTGATCATTGGATCATGTGACATTATTATGTTCCTATCTGAGTTCTCATGCATGCTTAATTGTCTGCTCATTTTTACTGCAATTTTCATCGTTTTTCATCTTTTTTGCTCATTCTTTCTCTATGAGGTATACTCAGCTCCATGATCTGTTGTGATTTAGAATTTCATATGGTATCAGAGCTCAGTGATAATAGGTTGAGAAGCTATTTTCAGTAGTGTACTAGAAGCCTCTAGATTTCCACAACAAATCTTGGTGCCATTGCATTGAATTCATTGGAGAAATCCTTTGAGGCCTAGCTAGGTGTGAAGGATCCGAAAAAATGTGCCTATTGTCCTAAAGCAATGCTCAGTAGTAGTTTATCTCCAAAATTGAGAGTTTTTGGTAGGATTTTGAAGGTTTTTCAGTGCAGCAGTAGTAGCAGTTCAATTTTTATTCGCTATAGAAGTTCATATGGAGAATTCAAATGTTCCTATGTCTCTGAGGATCCTGACACCCTTCAATTATCTTGATTAGAGGGTTGATATGCAGATGGTACTGCACAACAACTCAGTGTACAGGGTCACAATGGGAAAGTAGGTTGAACCTCAAGCAATTGTTGAGAAAGCCAAGTATCTAAATAGCTTGGATGAAGCATTTGGTTTCATGTGTATTCATATTTCCAAATATCTACTCTTCCGCCTCGATGAATTGAAGACTACAAGAGAGGTTTGGTTGAAGCTAGAGACCTTCTTCGGAAAACAAGATGAGATGAAGGGCCATATTCTGGAGAATGAGTTAATTGCTCTTCAATCCAGCAGTTTCTAAACTATACACCAATTCTTTTCTAAATTCAAATCTTTGGTCATGCAATGTAAGCAATGTGGCATTGAGAAGAAGGATGAGCAGCTGTTGCTATCCATTCTAAGCAAGATTGATCTGTAGTTTTCCATTTTTATTTCTGCATTCCATTCAGGGAGATTGTCAATCCCCAACTGGAAAATTCCCTCCTTAGATGCATTCACTGAATCTCTCATCCTAGAACAAGACAGAATGATCCAGATGGGCGCTTTAAGAGCCTCCAAAAACCAAGCTCTTATGGCCAGGGAGTCAAAAAGTGTGAATTCAAAAGGGAAGAAAAAGGGTAAAGAGAAGACGCAATTGAATCCAAGCATAATGCAAAGTCTAATCCATCGGTGTTAGTTTTTCAGAATTTACTTCAATCTGATCTAGGATCTTAACTGAGAGAACAACATGTACAACATATCAATCATGGACATAATAATGCAAGCACACAAGAGACAATAGACACATAGAGTTTCACTGGGGAAAACCATAAAGGTGAAAAACCCCACAACTTCCTCAGAGATAGATAGAGCAATGATACAACCCAAGCATAAGATATATACTCCTAGCAGCATCTTCTCCTTGTGCACTAGTGCACTACTCTCCAATGAGAGTAAGAGTGAGAATGTGAATGATCAAATAGAGTGCCTCCTGCACTCTATTTATACTTGACTTGACTTGCCTAATAACCTTACTATGTCGGCCTCAACTTAACCACTTAACATAATGCTGACAGGGTCGACCCCCAATAGGGTGGTCTAATAACCCTTTAACCCACATGACTTATATAGGGCCGACCCCATCAAGGTGGTCTAATAACCCATCGAGTATAAGTTACGACACTTACAATATAAATGACGACACTTCCATACAGAGGAATAATACCATCTCTATAGGATTACAATATACATATGTGAAATACATTCTGAAGTTACAAATACATCAACACTCCCTCTTAATTAGAAAGGTATTTCTCGACACAGATCTGTTAGCACAAGTCTTCTTCTCTGAATCATCGTCACTAAATCATCATCCTCGAATCATCGTCACTAAATTGCTGTTGCTATCTCAATCAATCTCAAATCTAATCGTCATAGGAAGTTCTACAGAGCCAGCCCTTTTTCATGCTGGATGTAGGCCCACCACCTGTAGGTCTTCATCATCAGTGGCCATACTGTGGAACCTAGGACTGATTACGTGCGTCAACAAAACCTAGTGCAAGCTATAGGTTCTTTTACATGTTGACTTTCACAAAACCTACTCAGAGCATCCCAGGATGTTACGAGCACACCACTGTACTTGCATGGATCTTGATAGAGCATCCCAGGCTATTACGAGCACACCGCTCTACCTGTCCGGATTTTAAAGGATCTTTTCTATGTGAACTTTCACAAAACCTACTCAGAGCATCCCAGGATGTTACGATCACACCACTCTACCTGTCTAGATCTCGATAGAGCATCCCAGGCTATTACGAGCACATCGCTCTACCTGTCCGGATTTTAAAGGATCTTTTCTATGAGAAACTGTAGCAAAACCTACTCAGAGCATCCCAGGATGTTACAAGCACACTGCTCTACCTGTCTGGATCTTGATAGAGCATCCCAGGCTATTACAAGCACACCGCTCTACCTGTCCGAATTTTAAAGGGTCTTTTCTATGCTACCTGCACAACCTGTCCACGGCCACAGAGCATCAACCTGATACTCACCATACATCATCTTGATGTACATCATCACATGATCAACCTGATCATCATCACAGCATCATCCTGATGCATGTCATCTGGAGCAACATCCTAAAGCTCGTCATCTATGATCAACTTGATCACCATCATAGCATCATCCTGATGCATATCATCTGGAGCAACATCCTGAAGCTTGTCATCTATGATCATCCTCATCATCATCATAGCATCATCCTGATGCATGTCATCTAGAGCATCGTCCCGATACTCATCATCCATGATCAATCTGCTCATACCATGCATCCACCTAATGCATACAATGTATCTGCTTAATACATATCATCATATATGATCCACCTGATCATACAATGTATCCACTTGATACATACACAAATACATGGTCCTCCTGATCATACAATGTATCCACCTGATACATATCAAATATCTAATCATATAATGTATCCACCCGATACATATACAAATACATGATCCACCTGATACATACATAAGTACATGATCTACTTGATCATACAATGCATCCACCTGATACATACATAAGTACATGATCTACCTGATCATACAATGCATCCACCTGATACATATACAAATACATGATCCAACTGATCATATCAAGCATCCAACATGATGCATATACAAATACATGATCAAACTGATCAAAGCATCCAACATGATGCATATACAAAGCAGTAACTGGAGCATCGTCCTGATGCTCATCATCCAGCGCTTACATCCACAGCCATGGGAAGGATCCTCCTCTCACCATGCTTGGAATGGCTCCTGCAAATGTGTCCATCACTTCTTCCTCGAAGTATCTTCAATCTGAAGAACACCAAGCCTCCCTCTGAAGTACTCAAACTTCACTCTGGCTAGTGGTTTTGTCCACACATCTACAACTTGCTCATCCGTTGCAGCATACAGGAGCTTCACTGCTCCTCTCTACACCATATCCCTGATATAGTGATATTTGATCTCAATGTGCTTCAAGCTGTCATGGAACACTGGGTTCTCAGACAGCTTTACACAACTCTGGTTGTCACAATAGATACTAGTAGCATCCAACGGGAGATCAAATAACTGAGACAACAGCTTCCTCAACCATACTGCCTCACAACTATCCAAAACAAGCTGCAACATACTATGCTTCGGCTATACTCAGTGCTACGCAGGACTGCTTCCTGCTAAACCAAGAGATCACACATGATCCCATACTAAAGCAACAACCATATGTGCTCTTCCTATCTACAGCACTGCCTGCCTAGTCTGAATCAACATAACCCTATAGGTTAAACCATTGATTCGCATCATACTTGAGCCCATAATCAATTGTACCCTTCAGGTACCTCAGAATATGCTTTACATCAACCAGGTGAACACCTTTGGGATCCGTCAGGAACTGGTTCAATGTGTTCACCGAAAAGAAAATATCTAGTCTCGTGTTCGTCCAGTACATCAAGGACCCAATCATCTGACGATACATAGTGACATCAACCAGATCAGATGAAGCATCACACAGAAGCTTTAGGTTCGATGCCATAGGTGTGGCCATGGCCTTGTAGTCCATCATCCAGAACCTCTTCAGGATCTCTACTGCATACTTCCCTTGTCCAAGGAAGATTCCACCTACACTTTGCCACACCTCCATGCCTAGGAAATAGTGCATCATCCCCAAGTCCTTCATCTCAAACTCGGCAGCAAGCTTCCTCTTGGTGTCGGCAATCAATCTATCCCCACCTGTAACAAATAGGTCATCTACATACAAAAGTAGTATCACAGGATTGCCTTCCTTAACCTTGTAGTAAAGGTTGGAATCCGCTTTACTCTTGGTAAAGCCTAAACTGGATAGAAAGCTGTCTATCCTACCATACCAAGTCCTAGGAGCTTGCTTCAAGCCATACAAGGCTTTCTTCAATCTGCACACATATGAATCCCTGTCATGTGTCTCAAAACCAGGTGGTTGCTCCACATACACTTCCTCCTCGACTACACCATTCAAGAGAGTTGTCTTGACATCCATCTGGTGTATCTTCCATTTCATCACTACAGCCAGGGCAAGTACTGATCTGATGGAAGTGTACCTAGCTACAGGAACAAAAGTCTCTTCATAGTCTATCCCCTTTTTCTGGGAGAAGCCACGAGCTACAAATCTCACTTTGTATTTCTCTATGCTGCCATCTGCAGCATGCTTGATCTTTGGAAGTCACAACAGACTTCCAATCTGGTCTTGGGACCACATCTCAAACATCTTTCTTCATGATCGATGGATCACGTTATTCTTCCATTACTTCATCCCGGATCTTGGGAACTTCAATATCTTCAATAGATAGCTTTGTTGCTGAAAAAAATGTTGTAGTCCTTCTTTTGTAGGTGATGGTATACGATCTTTCCTACAAAGCAAGTTAAATTGCATGATTAGAAACATCTCATAGTTTTCAGAACAAATTCTTACACATAAAGAAATATCTCATACAGTCATGCAATTATTTTAGCCAATGCTTCAATACAACATTCATCCATATCTCGTAACTTTCTAGATGCCTTCCAATCTCTACCAGAACATTGTTAAGAGTTTGCAGTACTCATAACATGTCAGCAAAGAGGTTTCATTCTAGATAAGTAGCAATGGAATGTTGTACAGTGCCATAGGCCACTTACCCATCACATGCATATTAGTAGTATACTATTCATTAATGCAATTATTCTAATATGCATAATACACACCCTAAGTCTAGGAACATAAGCATATACATCATTGAACAATATTATTTAAACAAACAAATATGCAAGAAATGACAATTCAAATACTTATCTTTGTTTGGTTTGTAGGGTGGACTCCCTTTCAATATTTTCTTCCTTGCAGCAACTACTGGAGTGCTCTCTCTCTTGATCTTTGCTTCCTAGATTACCTGTCTTTGAACTTATATCCATCTTCGATCACTATGCATACTTACTAGTATCATCATTGTGTTATCCTCGAGGTCTCATACATGATCATACATTCATTAGTATGATCTTAATATTATCAAAACACAATAATCTTAAGCATGTATAGTCATGATCATTTCAAACACAAATAATAAGCATTAGTATTCAAGTTTTATATAGGAATTTTCTGGTTAGTCATATCATTAATCAAAGTAAGGAACATAATATGCATAAACCCTAGATTACTCAAACTTGTAACTTTATGAGTAATCATTATCAATCATGCCATGTATACTTATATAAGAGATCCTAACACAAGGTAGGATTCTAACTTGATATAGGAAAAACATACCTGGATTGGCATGCTAGCTAGTTATGTCTAACATACCCACATGATGTCTTCTTGTTCTCTTAAATGACTTGTGCTAGTGACCTGCATATCTCATAAGTTAACCATTATAGAACCAAGTTATACATACCTCATAAGTAGATCTTTTATGTGATCCATGACAATGGATGAATCTTTGTCTCCATGTCACCATGGTCATATGTTCTTGAACTAGAACATGATTTGTCTTTCTTGATGTACCTTTCATGTTAGCGGACAACATCAACCTCATACAACACCACAATGCATTAGTACAATCATAAGTGACAAAACCCTAATCAATGAATATCTTCTATCATGCATTCATATTTTTATTAAGGTGATACGATAAGTCTAAAATTAATCAAGATTGTACTAATCTTAATGAAGACAAACATATCATAAGCTTAATCATGAACAGATTTCAAAAAATACCCGTAAGTCATACTTGCCGAGTTTGCTTGTAATCTTCTTATGTAAGGCCTTGGCCTCATCTCCCTCTGAAACAGGAACTTCTTCACTTATGCAGGTGACCAATCCATTCTCTTCTAGGATTAACCCAATCCACTTGATTTGCAGAAACTGGATCTCGAGCTAGATTAGGGTTTGTCAGGGAAACCCTAAAAATTCAAACTTTGAATTTCAAACTTCTAAAAGGATAGAAAGATGTGCCTTGATGAGCTGATCATCCTGGTATACTCAGAATTTGAAAACTGCAAAGTTTCACCCCTCAAAATTGCCTTTTAGATTTTCGGATTCACTAGGGAGGACCCTGAATTAGGGTTTGATTTTCCTAGAGCTTCAACCAACCAAATAGTTTGATCCAAAGCTCTAAACTTCGAAATGTTCCAAGGAGCTTCCAGCTATGGTCATAGATTTCAAAAATTCTCATTTTTGCAGAAGCCCTAATTTTCACCTTTCCGATCAAAGTCCCGAACTAGGGTTTGATCAAGCCCGGCCTTCTGCCCAACTAAAAAATTTGGTTTTGGTCTATAAATTTCGATTTTGATGAGGAGCATCCAGCCGTGGTCTCTGATACAAAAATTCCAACATTCTCTGAAACCCTAAATTCCTGAAGCCATGAATGAAGGTGATCAGAATCCAATTCTGTTTTGACAGAAATATGCACCTAATTGTTTTTGGTGTAAATCCAAAATTTCAAATCTACAGGGTCTGAAAATTCGGCATGTGGTATCCTAACCTATCATCTTTCCAACCCCATAGGTCTGACCTCAAATGGATTCTCTGAGAGAAAGTTATGCCAAGTGTTGCAATGTGACCTGTTTATGGGATAAAAAAGGACATCAAACTTGTACGGAGTGCCACGTGTCACTAGTTCAATTTAGGCCTTTGAAAATCATACCTGTGAAAGTACAGTTTGTGCCCTACCTGCCAATTTTTAGGAAATTTCATTTGGAGCTTCCTAGCCCAAGTTGTGACCTTTTTTCCTAGGTCACCTGTTTATGACTGAGATCTGGAAGAGGCAGAAAACCTATATTGTACAGATCATAAATCTCAAAGTACAACGAATTAGAGGCTCTCCTTCGGACACAAGGTACATGGTGATCTTATCTTCAACCTCTAAGATTTTCAGATCATGAAACCTCGCCAAAATGGATTTATAGCGAAATTTCTACGATGCCTGGTTTTTGCTATATCAAGCCCTAGCTTCGCAAGTGAAACAAGTGTCATAAATGCCATATCATGCCTTCTTTCAGGCTAGCTCTAATACCATGTTATTTTTTCAGAATTTACTTCAATCTGATCTAGGATCTTAACTGAGAGAACAACATGTACATCATATCTACAGCATATCAATCATGGACATAATAATGCAAGCACACAAGTGACAATAGACACACAGAGTTTCATTGGAGAAAACCATAAAGGTGAAAAACCCCACAACTTCCTCAGAGATAGATAGAGCAATGATACAACCCAAGCATAAGAGATATACTCCTAGCAGCATCTTCTCCTCTTCCACTAGTGCACCACTCTCCAATGAGAGTAAGAGTGAGAATGTGAATAATCAAATAGAGTGCCTCCTACACTCTATTTATACTTGACTTGACTTGCCTAATAACCTTACTAGGTCGGCCTCAACTTAACCACTTAACATATTGCTGACAGGGCCGACCCCCAATAGGGTGGTCTAATAACCCTTTAACCCACATGACTTTTACAGGGTTGACCCCATCAAGGTGGTCTAATAACCCACCAAGTATAAGTTACGACACCTACAATATAAATGATGACACTTCCGTATAGAGGAATAATACCATCTCTATAGGAGTACAATATACATATGTGAAATACATTCCGAAGTTACAAATACATCAACAATCGGAAGTAGCCTCCATCTCCAAGAAGGATAAGAAACAGAGGTTTGAGAAGACCAAGTGTTCCTATTGCAAGAAAGGAAACCATACAGAGAGTTCATGCATGAAGAAGAAGATAGATCAAATGACCAAACTTCTTGAACAACAAAACATTTCCCTCCCAGAAGGCACAAGAGAGACTGATTCTAGAAGTGAGACATATGATCATGAGAGATGCCATGCACTGAAGGCTAGATTCTCTCAATCACAATCCTTCCTCATTAATTATGGATCCGCCAACCACATGGTTGCCTCCAAAGTATCATTTTATTCTCTAGATCTCAATCATGGTCCTAGTATTCACATGGGAGATGATTCTCATATCTTTGCTGTAGGGAAGGGAACAATAAAACTAGAGCATGGAAATTTCAAAAATATTCTATTTGTTCCTTCTTTGTCAGCAAATTTGTTGTATGTTTATTAGATGACTCACACAGGTTCATCGAAGAAAGTTGTCGTTTGTCTTGACACAGTTGAGATTGCAGAGATCTCTTCTGGGAAGATTATAGCGAAAGGGTTTGTAAACCATGCCTCAAAGGCATATGAATTCTCTCACTTTTTTCCATACTCTCTTCCTACTCCATTGGCATCTGATGAAGATCGGAATGATGTCTCTTCTAATGATCCAATTTGAGTTTCTGAAGATGAGGACCAATATCTTGATGTTGAGTATGAAGTTCAAGCATATCCATATCCATATCCAGCACTTTCTCCCAATCCATGGCCAAGGACAATATGGGCTCACAAAGTTCTTGAAGCTGATGGGAACATAACTGGGGATCCATATGAATATAGAACAAACAAATCTCAGCATCATGCAAACCTTGCACTATGTCATACAGATCCACTTCTCTTAGAGAGGTGCTACATGATGGTGGGTTCTATTCCACAATCATTCAAAGAGACTTCCCATGATGGATCTACAACCAAGTACAAGGCTCATTTGGGTGTCAAAGGGTACTCAAAGGTTCATGATTTGGACTACAATGATCCATTCGCTCCTAAAGCAAAGATGGTTTCTGAAAGACTTGTTTTGACAAATACAGCTTCAAAACTGTGGGAGGTACATGAGAGGATGATATCTAGATCCAAATCAAGATCTAGACCTACATTACTATCCTACATAGGAGCATATTTCCTCCATTTTTATGAAGTCTTTCACTCACAATTTTTTTGCACATGTGAAGGTTGTTTGAGTTTCCTGTTGTTCATTTTTTTGGGGGGGGGGTATTTTCTCCATGAGGTTTTTCCCCATTTCCTTAGTTTCATGAACAATTCTTTTATCATTTATTTGATTGTATGGGTGACCTTTGGTCTTAGTGACCAGGGCCCAATATGTACAAGTTTGGATTAAGGGGGGGTGTTAGGATAATTAATACTCCATCCTTGTCCTACTTGGAATTATTTTCATTTACTTAGCAATTGATGATGTCATTTTCCCCTTAATGGTGTGCAGGTGCCATATAGGACACATTAGCCACCTAATGCGCCCTGCATGCATCATTTTAGGACTAAATGAGCCAATTCCCTACATTTTAGGATCCAACTCAGTGTTCTAGTTTAGTCCTCTTGATTTAGATGACTCTTGTGGGGGATTTATGCTCCGATAGCCATTGTCTGTGGTCTCATGCGCCATTTTCTGAGTGATTTGCATGCCAAAATCACTAATGCACCCCTTTTGGTCAGATAACTGATTGTGTCTTTAGTTAACTGAGATTTGGTTGAGTTTAACAGAGTTTGGGAGCTCCGGAGCACTGATAGAGATGACAATTCCTATTCTATATTGACTGAGACTCGAATTCTCCTCTGAGATTCGAATTCCCTCCATTGTAACATCATTGTTGACTATACTAATTATTGGATCATATGACATTATTTTGTTCCTATCTAAGTTCTCATGCATGATTAATTGTTTGCTCAGTTTTACTGCAATTTTCATTGTAATTCATCTTTTCTGCTCATTCTTTCTCTGTGAGGTATACTCAGCTCGATGATCTGTTGTGATTTAGAATTTCAAAAAATGAAGGATTGGTGACCTAATGACTACAATCATCCTCTCTATCACTGCCAGTTTGGTTTAATGTGAACGGATATCTCAAGAGTTGTCAAATGGAGACATTATGTGATTTGAGAAGATAGCTCTCAATCATAGAGGGGGAGACAATGCCTCACGCTTATAAATTTAATTACATGTCCAATGGTTTTGGACATGGGTCAAATCTCCCAGGAGAGACCTCCTAGCTCCTTAATATAAAGAAATAATAAACAACAGTGTTGTAGAAGACAGGTCATGTGTTGTGCTATCTTCGACATTTTATTTAATTAGATAATTGGTAGAAATTAACCATAACCATAATTAATAACTGTATTCACATGGGCCAACCTATGTGGAGATCAATTTTTCTAAATAAAATCAAATAGTCTATGCTTTAACTACGGGTCGATTCTCACTAAGATCACCCACTTTAGATCAAGAATTTTAAATAAAACACATAGCCTGCATTATTACGGGTCGATTCTCTAATATAGGTTACAACAATACATCTATGGCACGCTTGTTTGATTTAAAACCCACCATAAGATTTATTACATGCATTCGAATAAAACTTGGAACAATCATGAACCTATCAATGGGTTTTATCCATAATAACACATCTAACCGATAATACTCTATCCTGAGCGATAGCAAAAAGAAAACAACGATCCCTTAGATCCAAGAATTTTGAACCATGCTCTGATACCACTTTGTAACTTACCTAAATCTGGCCTAAGGCAAGCTATGCTACTGTAATCTACTTTAGCCATCAAGAAGTAGAAACATCAATCAACATTATTCTTTTACAGTCTAATTTTTACAAAATAAGAAACTCATCATAGCTTGCCACTTACATTGAGAAGAAAAACAACAACCATAAAAAAAGAAATATCTTGATACCATTTATAATTTTACAACCTCATACAACACAAAACATACTTACTTGTAAATAATGGAGACAACCACTTGGAGATTCAGTTCCTCCCAGCCATAGGAGAGGACAATAAAACATTATCCTAACTCCACCCCTAAGCTGGATCGCCACCATGCACACTAGAACTCACAAGCAAAGCTTCCCCGCAATACTATCTCAGAGTCTATAACAATTTAGTGATGGACTTATGAAATAGAGAAATACTCAACACATGCACACTAGCACAATTTCTCCATGCACAACACAGCGTCCTGTGTTATCTTAGTGCACCAATATATATTTTTTTCATAGGTCTTGTGCCATCCCAATCAAATCTCAATCAATCCTTCAATCCCTATGATTTAGGATCTTTTTTGGTAGTTGAGATTTTAGATTGGATTTGATTGGTAAAATATCTCTTGCTTGCTTTACACATGTTCTTTGTCTCTTGGTGGTGTTCCCTCATTCTAATAATGACACTGAATTCTCCAAGTGTCATTTTTCTTTTATTAATAATAAAATAATAATGTGTTGTGCAAAGTGTCACTCACACTTCTAGTGAGTATTTTTGAGTTTTTAACTAACTCTTACAAAAATAAATGTTTTTGAAATATTTTTAAAATATTAAATCGAAAATAAAATAATAATATCTTGGGGGTATCACACAACATTTTGAGAATATTAATTAGCATAGAGTTAGTTAGTGGATAATAATATTATAATTTCATCGAGAGGCACTTTCTATGATCCATGGGAGGGATATGTGTTGTGCATGTAACATTAAGTATAGTTCAACATGGGTGTGTGGGTGTAATTTGGGAAACATAAATCCAATTACCAAAAATATCCATATCAAGTATTAAAACCGAGTAATAAAGAGATTGAACCTTACTTTATTAAAAAAACAAAACAATAAACACTAAAGAAAACTTTGTTGAATAAGTGAACTAGACCAATTAAGACTTTTACTATAATGTTAGTTTGGTAACCATATCAAAATGTGTCTTCGATAAAGAAGGCTTTCAAAAATAAAAGAAAAACAATTAGTGATCAAAATTGTTCTCCAAATCCTCTTCTTTTTAACATTAATAAACTAAATTGAAAAGAAAAAACATCTTAAAAATCACAAATTAAAAAATAACTACCATCATAATAAAAACAAAAAAAAATCACTATACTAAAATAAACAAGGAAATATTCCTCTTAACTATTAATCTATCATTGAAAGACTTCTTTTAGAGTGCAAAAATCAAGAAAAGGTTTGCACTTCAATAGATTTGAGATTTATTGAAACTTTATAAGTCTAAAATTAAGATGGATCTATGTTGATATAATACTAAAATAAAGAGGGAGACAATTTCCCAATGTTAATCTTTCATCATTTTCTATATAATATAATACTAAAATAAAAAGCAAGACAAAGTTAAAGTTGTTTTTCACTCATTTTTTAAGGAGTTAATGTTTCATTTGATTGTTAAGCTCCTTAGTTGAGTAAGTTTAGAAGGTACTAGCTAGAACATCCAACTATGTTTAAATTTCCTTTTAGCTAAATTTAAAAAATTATCAATAAACTTGTGTTTTTTCCTCAAGAACTCATGTTATCTTTTCTCTCTTTTCTTTTATAAAATAATATGTAGCATTGTCTTGTTCTAGTTACTATAAAAACCCCTTCTTAGAGAAGAATATACAGAGGACATGTATTAGCCAAACATGTTGCAACATTCCACCTTAACATATCTCTTCACAACGATGTGACTATAGCATAAAGTTTCCTTAATAGATCTCTCCACAAAAATGTTTTTAAGCCTATTCTATTTTTGTATTTAATCTTTCCACTAAAGATATTGTTTTAGATAATATACTCCTGGCCACAAGTCATGCCTTGTGTCGATCCACAAGTCTTGCCTTGTGTCGATCCACATAACCATCTACATGATGTTTTGCTTCACCAATTACTTGTTTTTCGTTTGCCAGCTGAACTAATTCCCGTGTTTTATTTTCTTTGAATTGTTCCATCCCATCTTTCATAGCATTAATCGACACTTATTATTTTATTGCTTTTTCAAATACAATGGTTCAACTAAAATATTATTAAAGAAAGAAAAATTATGAGATTATTTGGAAGTTCTTTGGTATATATGACTTAGGCATCTTACCTTTTTTTTATAGACTAGTCTTGTTCTTGTTGTTAAAAACGGCCCTTCTTGGAGAAGAATTTATAGAGGACCTGTAATAGCAAGACCTATAGCAACAATCTACCATAACATATATCTCCATAGGCATGTGCCTATAGTAGTAAGAACCATAGTAAGCAACTTTTCATAACGAATCTCTCCATAGGGATATTTTCAAGCATACTCTAGTTTTTGTATTTACAATTATATTTGCAATGATAGTTTATTTGTATTTACAATTATATTTGCAAGGATAGTTTATATTTTCCAATTATTCAACTATGCTATATGAAGTTCTAGATATCTATTTTTTATTTTCTTAAATTGTAATAGAGCATATTGTGTTTTTTACCTCTTTATATTTCAATTGGTATCAAAGCATGGGTTGTAAGAAGTGATTGTACAAAAATTCTTGAGGAAGAACGAAAAATGGTAATTTTTCCTTGCAGATTCCACAGTTTGTAAGAGACAATTGTGAATATTAGAGCTTCAAAATGAGCATTTCATTGATTTCCTAGCATCTTTAGGAAATAGTTTGCATAGGGTTTGTTGAGATTATAGATCAAATCACTTCAAATGTTTGACTGCAAATCAATAAAATTAGTTAAAAGAGAATCACCAAAAATATAATTGGGTTCTCTTTGCTTTATAGTCTTCATTGTACGTGTCAATTTTTCCTTGGATTGCTAGTGTAACAAAATCAAAGGATGTTTGGGTCACCTTGAAAATTGTCTACCAAGGTTTAGACAAAGTATAACTCATAGGCATTCAAACTTTAAGAAAAGAATTTGAAAGCCTAAAGATGAAAGAAGCCAAGTCAATTCAAGTTTTTATTACTAGGAGTGATGACCAAAGATATTGTGAATGGATTGAGGTCTCAAGGAGAATCTATAATAGAAGAGAGAATCATGGAAAAAAAATTAAGGTCTCTTCTTACAAAGTATGATATGGTGGAAATAGCTATTGAAGAAATAAATTTATTACCACATTGAAAGTGGTTATACTAGTAGAATCTTTGCAGTCACATGAGGAGTGTATCTGGCATTCTCTAGAGAAATTTGTGGAAGGATTCTAATATTATGTTAAAATTGTTGAAAAAACTCCAATTCCTCCTACTTGGAAAAATAGAACACGTGGAGCCTTCCACCGAAAAATGGACATGGAAGAGGTAGAGGAAGAGGAAAGAGTTATGCATACAAAAAAAATGTCAAATGTGGGTATTATCAATGCCTTGGGCACTATGAGTTTGAGTGCAAGAATAATAAATCTGATTCTTAAAAAGGTCAAGGAATAACTATAATTAGGAATCTATTAAGAACTATAAACACTCTAAATTATTCACATGAATTATAGCAAAAGAAGATGATAAATATGTATGGTTTCTAGATAGTGGTTTCTCAAATCATATTATCGGTAATTGTGATTTATTTGGAAAGGTAGATGAATATGTTAGAATACAAGGGAAATGTGGAAATGATAAAGAGGTTGATGTGATCGGAAAAGGTTCCCTTGTTGTTAAGACCAAGCAAAGAGAAACAACACATATTCAAGATGTTTTGCATGAACCAAAATTGCAACACAATCTTCTAAGTGTGGGATGACTCAATAACAAAAACTACAAGTTTGTATTTGAATATCATTGATGTAAAATTTTTGATAAATTAAAAAATTATCATCTTGTGCAAAAGGTTACAATGACAAACAACAAGATGTTTTCTTTGAAGATTATATCTAACCCTATGCATTTCCACAAAGAAACTTCAAATGGTTTGTGGTAGGGGAAATTTTAGGGGTGAAATTTATCCCATGGACTAATTCTTTACTCTTTTTTTTTCTAAATTGATACAATTTTTTTACTCTAAATATCACCAAAATTGTCCAAAAACTATATAACACCCTTAGAAATTTGAATCCTTTTAGAAAAATATTGCCCAACATTTTATGGTTGGAAATTTACGAATTAGTAAGATTCGCCAAGGATTCTACACTTTAAAAAAATTATGGATCCCTAATATTTTCCCTGGTTTATGGTTATAGCACAAACACTATGGAAATTTGAGTTTTCTAGTGTTGAGATTACTTCAAAAGAAGCAAATGGTGAAGGAGTTGTGGATAATTCAATCAAGAGAATAAAATTGTTTGGGTTTTGAACTTGGAAAACAACACTGTAATGTCCCCACTTTAGAGGTTCCATGATCATCCCTCTAACCCATTCAATTCCCATGGGTTCAGGTGGAAATTAAATAAGTTAGTTAGGGAATTAATTTTGGCCTATAATTATAGTGTATAATTAAATTAAATCATGCACAAGTAATGTAGCCCATATTTTTGAATATTTAATTTTTAATTAATTTTTTGATGAGTTGTAAATGCCTAGGTGGCCCAAGAGGGTTCATAGGAAGTTAGGTGGACCCTATGAGTTGTCTTCCACAAAGGAAAATGGAAGAAAATCAGTGAAAAGCAAGAAAACAACTAAAAAGTTGGAAAGTAGTAGAAAAGCAAGAAAGCAAGTTGAAAACAAGGAAAGTAGCGGAAAGGAAGGAACACACTGAAAAGTAGGAAAACAGTAAAAAATCAATGAAAAGCAGACTAATGTAGGAAAGGCACGAAAGCAAGGAAAGAGTCACATAAAGCTACAAGTCCTAATTTTTCCAGTGAGGGTGCAGTGGATGAGGCTAATGGTCCACATGTAGTGCATCTTATCAAAAAATCCAACGAAACTTATAAAAAGAGGAGTGCACCCATTCACATCTTTTTCCAATTTGATGATTGAGTTAAAGAGCTCTGAGCTTTTTGATACTTGGGAGATGTGCCCCTTCTTTTCATCACACTAGTTTAGGATTCAACTAGAGATTGAGGAGGAAGGTATTCAACCTTTCTCATTGAGTTTTATTGAGGTTTTTCCATGTAATTTCCAGATCCAATCCACCACCAATCAAGAGTGCTCATATTCCAATAGTGTTGAATATTTCAGATGTGTTAGAGTGTTTTCTATAGTGCATGTATTTGTCCATGTTATTTGTTAACACCTATAAGGAATCTCTTGCAAGGGGAGGAAAGAGAATCCCCCTACCGAAACCCCAAGCATGCCCATTAACCTTTTGCACCAAAGGAAGAAGCAAATGATAAAGCCACAATGAGAAAAACGAGAAAAATAAGGCTATGGAGTTCTTCCGCGATCTAAAGAGATTAAATGGTCGGGATTGAAAAACAGATCCAAATAAACGGCTGGGAAACGATCTGCAGCACACTAGATGAGAATATTTTTGACTTTCCAACTTTCTGATCCGCATTGCGGATTGTGGATTGCAGGAACCTTAATTTTCCCAAAGGCACAAGTCCGACTTTCCAAGTTCTGAGTTCTGCAACCCACATTGCGGAATGCGGATTGCAGAGGCATCATTCTTTCAGGGGCGCAGATGTGGGTTTCTGAGTTCCGCAACCCGCATTGCTGAATGCGGATTGTGGAGAATATTTCGGCGAAATTAGGGAATGGTGTTCTGAGTTCCACAACCCGTATTGTGGAATGCGGATTGCGGGGGTGATTTCCGTGAAGTTGTCCAAATTCGTTCGGATTTCCGCAACCCACATTGCAGATTCTGGAAGTGAAACATGGCAAAGTTCATTCGATGATTCCAACTTTTCGAGTCCCACATTGCAGAATGCGGATTGCGAAGGCCTGATTTTTCCATAGAAGCATACCCGAGATTCCGATTTTCAAAACACGCATTGCAGATTGCTGATTGAGGAGAGGTAATTTTCCAGGAGGCGCGAAGACAAGTTTCCGACTTCCAACTTCCGCATTGCGAATTGCAGATTGTGGAGGTGATTTATGCAAAATCAAGCGAGATTGTTCCGAGTTCCGAGATCCACATTGCGGATTGGTTATTGTCGATCGAAAATTGTTTAGCATAACATGATGCAGCCACGAAAATGCAGAATTTCGCAGGGAAAAACCCAACGGATCCACGACTAGGAGTCGATCTAGACGCGGAAGAGAGGCATAATCTTGTTCCCCATCCTAATCAGCCTCAAACGCTTCGATCCGAAGGGTAGCAAGTGGCTCTAATGGCCTGAGATTCGCCATGACAACGCACTGAAGCATCCCCTTCAGTGTTCCTAATAGACCAAGAATCTGTTGCATTTTACCGGTTTCATGAACGGCCACACCCTGTCGAAGGGCTCTAGAAGTTTCAGATGGCTTGTAAACCTATAAAGGCAGGTTCTGAATAGGACCAAAGCGTTGGATGTTTTGGATTCCGAGAGATTAAAGATTTGTGTATGTATTGAACTCGACCTTTTCAATTAATGTCTATTATTTCCTGTGTATGTGTTCTTCATTTGTATTTCCCATTGATTGTTTGCTTCTGTAGTATCTAGATCAAGATTACATGGTATGAAATTCATATTTTATGCTTCAGATGCATATGTCTAGGTGTTCCACCCTTTCTTCTTGAAGTTGCAGGTTAGAATTCATTTACAAATGCTCTAACTCTGTGATGGAATTTGTTCTCTTTTCTACCTTCATATGCAGATATATTTGACTTGAAAGAACCTCATATACCTCCCCTCTACCTATGAAATTGCGGTCTAAATCAGTCATTTGTGACTATAAATCCATTGAAGTTTAAATCCATGCCCAATGGTGCTCTTGTCCTTAACCCCAACCAGTTGAAAAATAACTATAAGTCATTATCTGAAGGTCTAGCCACCACTTTTACCTATAACCAGCTTGTGCAAATAATAATCTAACTGTTGAGTGAATTGTGAAAGAGAGAGCCCTTTCTGTGGTTGGAAATGCTAGTTTCCATCCACCAAAGCTTGGTTTGAAATAGTTACCTTATGATCCCTTCTGCTGCAACCCAAGAGAATCTTGAGTGATAACATTCTGACGACCATACTGGGGAATCGAAGCATTTATTTCCCATAACAAAAATTTCAAAGCATCAAATCATATCTCTGAGGGAAAACAGAGGATCATATACATCAAGGTTGTAACATTTTCCCTAGCGACTCCAACATTCAAATTGGCGAGTTTCTTGGAAGAATCCTAGTGTTATAGGTCAAATATGCACTTCTCCATCCATGATCACATTGCCTTGTTGATCACACAAAAGGACATTATGGATGGAAGACCTAGATTGACCTTGATGAGTTACTGCTGAGATCACACATCTTCAGTTGAAAAACATATTTTTTCTACAGTTTTCACTATGTGTGCGCTACTATTTCCAATGACATCTAGCATTCTAAATGTTGGTTCTGTTGAATAGAACCCACACACTTACCTTAAAATATGTGTGCGCTGGTTGTAAAGAGCACTAGTTGCATACTGTGCGTTGGTTTACTGTTATGGTACATGCGCACATGTTCAGATGAATGGAAAAAATATATTAAGATTACAAATTGCGATTAGTTGGGGTTGGTTATGTAACTCCCCCAACCTCCCAATTCAACTGCCTCATGAATCTAACTTCCAGCCTTGTCCCATAAATACAAGGGGAAGCCATGAGGGAGAGGCCAATGAAGAAGAAGCTACTGCTACGCTGAAGGATTTTCTAAGTCATTGTGAGGAGCAGGAGCCCAGGACTCGGTTACAGAAGTGTTTAGACAGATCAGGTATATCTGTACTTAACTACATTTCTTTGACAATAAAAGGTGGAGATACCCTTCCCGTCCCAATGGAATGTCTATTTTATTGAATGTCTGATTGTGATTAATGTCAAATTGCTTTCAATTTCATTATATATATTACAGTCAAGATATGCTGAGGAAGGTTGATTTGTTTTGCAGGTACATTACTGTGGAAGATTGGGCAAAAGCTAGGACCAGTCGTCGTTAAAAAGGTACTATTTTTGGAATCCTAATCTCGTTCCATTCATAGTAATTACTGCAAAGCATAATGTATTACCTTTCACCCCATGTAAGTTGGTAGTGTCATCTCCCCAAATATAGGGTATATTCCTGCACAACAGAACTGGCGACTCCATTGGGGAGCACCGATTGTTTCTGCTATGGGGACCTTGTCTAGGTTTTCTTTCAGTTTTTACAGTCTGTTGATGTTCTGAGAGGTTCTTATAGGTTACTTTGCTTTTCCTTTTTGTCTTGATTCATTTCAGTCTGACTGAGCAAATCTCTATTTATTGATTTTAGTCCCTGTGCGTTAGTCTTTTGTCCATACAGAACCGCACTTTCTACCTTGTGCGCTAGTTTCCTTCAAACATAGCCGCGCATTGTTTGTTGTAGGCGTTGGTTGTTATACCAGATAGAAGCGCATATTTCCTGTTGGTCTAAGCCTTCCACTAGGGTTTGGTTTCCAGGTTGTTGGGTCTACTTTTGGCATTTTCCTTGCTTCTCTGACTGTTACTGAGACATCTTCGTCTTCTTTGAGTCTTGTTTAACCTCTTGAAAGTCCCTTTGGTTTGCTTCACTCGCATCAGAACTTGTTTTAGGTGTCTTTTCTTTTTTTTAGGCATTTTGAAGCTATGTGCGACTCTTTGATAGGTACAGTAGCGCATTTTTTGCCCTATACGCATGTTGCATTGATACAGACCTGTGCACTCAACGCTTGTTGTCTGTTGCAATACCTGCACACTTTTACTAAGTCTTGTCTTATTTTTTAGGGTTTGATCCAAGTTTGAGGTTTTTGGGTGTTTTTTGAAAGGTTTTTTAGTATGTATACCTTCTGAACCCCTGTTCAGGTCAGTCTGAGTTGGTTGAAGCCTTTTGGTTAGCTTTTCCTTTGAGTTTTTGTGGTGGTAGAGTTACCTTGGTTTGCTTGCCTACCCCTTTTGTTTGGCAGATGTTTTTCTTGGGTTTTGATGCTTAGGAGCAGCCTCTTGGTTTGTTTTTGCGTTGCATGCATCTGTTTTCCATTTTTTCTTTTACATCTAGTTCTAAATCTAGAGTTTTTCATTTGAACAACTCTGTAGGTCAAGTCTTTGTCAAGTTTGGTGATTTGTTTGGTTTAAGCCTTTAGGTTTTTCATCTTTACCCACACTCTTGTTAGATCTTTCTTGTTTCCTTTTTCAGATTCATTTTCTTTTGCAAAGTAGAAAAAAAGATCAAAAATTGAAAAGTGGTAGCATAGTTGTAAGATTTTCCATTATTTGTTTCGGAGTAGGATAGATTATTTTTCTATTTGCTTTGGAAATTAAAAAAAAAAATTGAAAAAACTGCTTTTGCTTAGGATTTCCTATTTCTTGTTTTGAAAAACATAAACGAAAAAACAAAAGTGTCTTTGTGAAGTTTTAAAAGCATCATTTGTACACACTTTGCTTTCTGTCGAAACCATACCACACACTTCACTACCCTTCTTGAGTAAAAATAGTCTCTAAAAGGAAAATTTAATAAAATTAATAAGAAACTTCTTATTTTTAGGTTTGACACTTCATCAACTAGCTTAGGCTAGGGTTTCGAGGTAAATCACCTTAAACTACCCGAAATCGGTTTCATTACTCAATAATTGTAGAAATAAAATCTCTTAGGTAAACCCACTTATATCAAAATATCCTAGGAACACTCTACTCAAACCAGATTTAAGCACGAGGTCGTGTGCGACTGGAACTGCTGAGGATACCCCCTCACTTTCCTTTCAAACATAAACCAAAGCTGATTCGCGTACAGGGGTCCACTAGTACTTTTAAGTGCTTTTGGATTTCGGGCTTTGCTACCCTGCCCATGCGTCTTGGCTAGGCTAACAACTGTTCCCCCATGTATTTTTGTATTTGTGGTACCCTTAGTATCTTAACCCTAGGGCTCTTCACAGGTAGAGTGGAAGGCTATTTCCACTTCACCTCGGACAGACACGGAAGGTAACCCTTTGTAGTAATCCTGGGAGGTCGGTTTAATGATTCAAACACTTTCGCCCAAAGGACCTCCATTGCACGTCATGTAACTGACCATCGATACTCTATTAGTTTGTTATGGGCCCTCATCATGCCAAACTTGCTTCGTAGAGTATTAGCTTTGTTTGCCTGGTTTTGATCACTTAGGGAATTTTTGTTAGTGGTATGCTATTTGCTCCCTAGTCGTTTAGTGACCACTAGGTTTTATACTTAGTTTGATTTTGATATAACTGTGGAGGACCAACCTCTTCGTAGGCCTCGGAGGTTGCAAAAACTTCCCCCACTCATTGTGGAGCCTCCACCACCACCGCGACACTGGAGGACGGATTCCCATGGTTCATACGAACTTACGAGTGAAATTGAACTACCTGGAGAACAACAGGTCAGAATTCAGGATTAACAGGTCTTTGATACTGTTGAGGTTGAGGACTTAACTTCTCAAGACTTTAGCACTCCTTTCAACCCTCCTCTGACTGGGCCAAATGATCCATTACTTGTAACTGTAGACTTTCTAGGCCAACTCGAGTATAGTGCATACTGGTTTACCCCTGGTCATTCCATGACTAACCCAGGAGATGAGTCAGGAGTTCCTCAAACTCCCACCGTAGCTATGGCTACGAGAGTTCTCTCTTCTTCCTTTGCAAGCACTACAACACCTAGCTCTTCGCAGACTGCTTCTGCTTCGATCCCGTCTTTTAGTTTTAATGCTGGTACTGTAGGCATGTCAAGCTCACAAGCTTCGACATCATCTAATGTTTCTACCCCCAATTTTGGACCAACTAATATCCCTTTGACGGGGATACTTTCAATGACATTTACTCAGCCTCTTGTTACTCAACAGTTCCAGGGTATACCATAGTCTGCTCCTTCCGCATCTTTAGGATCAATCCCTACTGCATCGATGCCTATTATGGGTTCGATGATGGCATCGTCTGTTAAAAATACACCTAGTTTTAACCCCTACGTAGGTTATAATGTAAATCCATCTAATATACCTATGAGGAGCATCCCCTTCTCACTTTTTGTTGGAGGGGGTGGTAACATTTTAAACCCACATTACGAAGGGGATAACACCCAGCTGCAATGGACAAGTATCCCGAGAAGCAATCCTTTTTCTTATGGGTGGGGAAATTTTAATAACGCTCTTACCTCACAACCGATGGCTAGGGACAACCCCAACCAACAGTACACGAACCAGGTTTTGGGAGGTTCCTCCTACAGAATTCCTGCTTACCAAATTCCATCAGCACGACCTCATTACCTTTTCTGGAAACTTTGAATTTTCTAGATCTTTCAAAACTTACTAACGATTCGGTGCACCACAATCCTACATGGCCATCAGTTCCCACTAAGCTTCCTTCAAACATTCCAAAGTTTAAAGATAATACTGGTGACCACGTCACTACGTTTCATCTATAGTGCTCTTCTAATTTGTTGAACGATGATTCCATCAGATTGAGGCTCTTTCAGAGAACCTTGACTAGTGTTGCAGCGAAATGGTATATTGAACTCCCTGCTGCTGCTTATGATAACTTTTGGGGTATGGAAACAGTTTTTCTGAATCACTTTCAACTCCCTGTCCAGTATGATGCTGGAACAGACCTTCTGTCAACTTTCAGGTAGAACAAAGCCACTCACTTATCTAACCATATTTAGGAGTGGCGAAGGAGAAAGAGTCTCATTAAAGCTGACATCCCTCCAGAGTTCCTATTAGAGTGGTATCTCAAATCACTCCTTCCTTATATTTCTAAGGAAGTAGCAACTTCTAGGGTGTCCTCTGAAGAGGAAGCTATCCTTAGAACCCAATAGCTTGATCTGGTATACGCTCAGTCTGGACTCTTATATGAGATTATTCCCAAAATGTCGATATCTAATATAGATCTAGGTAAACCCAAGCCTAGACCACATGTTGGTGGCATCGCGTGTTTAGTAGATTCTGCAGCGTTTGAAGCTTTAACTAAGCATGTTCACGCCTTATCTATCAAACAGTCTGCTGCGGAAGCAACTTCAGTTGCAACCTCCCCTTCGCAAACATAATCTGTACAACAAGTGCATATGAATCAAAAGGGCCCTCGACAGCCCAACAATAATAAAAATAAGGGCAAGAAAGGGGAGGGGAACCACCAAAATCCCAAGAACACAGAAAATGTCGAGGAGGGAAAAAAGGATAAAAAGAAAGTGAAGTTCCCTTACAAGTTATGCAAAGAGGACCACCTCACCCATCAATGCCCTCTGATGTAAGAATCTCAGAAGCTACTCCGTGAGAAGAAACCAGCTATCTTAAAGGATCCATTCCCTCACAGACAAGGTTCAACTTCTGGCAACTCTAGTGCTGGGGGCACTCATCATGCCTCATCTATTGATCAATTGTTTATTAATATGGTTAATTCAGACGCACTTTTACAAACTTGAGCCAAAAACTATACTCTGGACTTGCAGCAAAAGGATAAGGATTTTCTTGAATCTTCTAGCCCTCTCTACATCGAGAGACTAGTAGATTCATTCCCGAAGATTTCGAAAGGTGTCTTCAAACGGGTTGTGCACAATCCTAATGCGCGGGCTTCTCCCAACTACAATGTTGTGGAAGATTTAGCTCAAAATCCCTGTTCCATGTCCACTTTGGAAGTACTGCAGAGTTTTCCATTACAACGTAGTGCACTTCTTGCAGCGATCGGGAGCGTAGATTCATCTAACATGCTTGCTCGTTTTGATATGTCAAATATCAAACCTCGGTTTCCGTACCACATCTCTCTCCAGATAGAAGTAGTCCATGGTCCCAAAACCATTGGACGAATTGTTGTAGAAGAGGACGCATTTGCGTGCATAATGTCCACTTCTTGCTGGAAGGATTTGGGCTCACCCGAATTAGCCTCCTCGAACAACTTGCTTACCACCTTTGATGCAAGATCGTTCCATCCACACAGAGTCTTACCATCATTCGACGTTGAGCTTGCTGGTAAGCTAGTGTCTGTAGAGGTTGAAGTGCTGGATGCTCCACTTGACTACAATTTTTTGGTAGGTAGGAGTTGGACGTATGCAATGCAAGCAGTGCCATCGACCATTTTTCGAGTTTTAATGTTCCCTCATGAAGGCAAGATCATCACAGTTGATCAACTTTTGTTTTCTCGGAAAAACAACCAAACTTCATCGGATTCAACAATTATGTTGGTTGATCAGTCTCACCTAGCTACTAAGAGTTTAGGAGCGAGACTTTATGGGTCATTAATGGGCACTTTTGACCTACCTGTTCCTATTCATTTTATTGGTTCTAAGGAGTGTTCATCGTCTGAGATTTTAAGGGTTTTTCCAACTACAGATCAATGGATTCTTCCCACCGAATCATAACGAGTAGTGCCCTTATCTATTGCGGAAGTGGCCTACTTAGATTCACAACATGCTGCAACAGAACATATCGTGACTCCATTGGTCTCTGTCATGTCAGATATGGACTATGCACCGACATGGTCAGTGGACTCCATCCACTCTTTTGACTTTCTAGATACTGTTTTTCCCTCTGATGAGGCTATTTTTGAAGCAATGATTGGCCTGGAACATCCTTGGGAACACATGCACCACAGGTCATATTTTCTTCCCGTTCTGGATAGGATAGAGAGAGGAGAGTTTTCTATGAGACCCAGCAGTAATGTTGATTTTTTCGCTATCCCTTCTAATTCAAAAGTTATTTATGCCAAAGGGAATATGGAAAACATATCGAGAACTATTCCGATCAACATTTCCATCAAACCTGGAGTCATGGAAAACCTTTTCAATGGGGCAGATTGTTCTCTTGAGGAGATCACTCTGTATACCAATATGTTTAAGGAATTTTGCGATGTTTTCGCCTGGTCTTATGAGGAGATGCCAGGCATCAAACCCGCCATTGTAGAGCATGTCATCACAACTTATCCAAATGCTAATCCTGTGAGACAGAAGCCCGTCCAGTCAATCCTAGAAAAGAAGCAGCCATTAAGGCGGAAGTTGAGAATTTGCTCAAAGCCAGATTCATCTATCCAATTTCTATGACAGAATGGGTCTCAAACCCCGTTCCGGTAGATAAAAAGAAGGGAACCATTCGAGTCTGCACATACTTCTGGCATCTAAATAAATATTGTCCTTAGAACAACTACCCCACACCGTTCATAGATTAGATTATCGATGCATGTGTGGGCCATGAAATGTTTTCTTTCATGGATGGTTTTTCAGGATATAACTAGATTAAGATTAAACCTAAGGACCAACACAAGACAACTTTTATTTGTCCTTGGGGGACCTTCTCTTATCAGAAGATGCCATTTGGCCTGAAGAATGTTGGAGCTACTTTTCAGCATGCAATGAACTTCGCTTTTCATGATATCAAGCACATAGTTTAACCTTACCTTGATGATCTCCTAGTGCAATCTCGCCAGAGACGAGATCATCCTGATCACTTAAGACTTGTGTTTGAATGGTGCAGATATTACAAGATTGAATTGAATCCTAATAAATGTGTATTCTGCATCGAGTCTGGACGTTTGCTAAGTTTCATTGTATCCAGTCGTGGTATCATGGTTGATCCACTTAAAGTTGATTCTATTGTAAATCTGCCTCCTCCTCGAACCCTAAGACAACTTTAGAGTCTGTAGGGTATGTCCAACTTCTTACGATGTTTTATCATTAGCTATGCCAAAATCACAAAAGGCTCCATGAGACTGCTCAAACAAGATACCTATTTTATGTGGGATGAGGCTGCTCAGATGTCATTTGAGGCCTTGAAAAAGACATTACTATCAGCCCCCTTGTTGATCCCGCCATACTATACGAAGGATTTCCTTTTATATCTGGTTGCATTCGTATACACAATCAGCATAGTACTTGTTCAAGAGGATGACAAGCTCCAAGAGAATGTCATTTACAATTTGTTGCGCACCTTAATAGCTCCTGAGGCTAAGTATTCTTACATGGAGAAGTTGGCATTAGGTGTCGTCTATGCTGTTCAGAGGCTACGTCACTATATCTTATTGCGAACCACCATAGTGATTGCGGAGGTCAACATGTTTCAATATGTTCTCACTCAACGTATCATTAATCGAAAATTCAATAAATTGATTGTAATCCTGCAAGAATTTGACTTGATTTTTCAGTCCGCTAAGTAAAAAAAGTCACTGGTTTTCACCGAACAGATTTTTGAATTTCCTAGTGACATAGTACACAATGAAGAAGAGTCATCATTCTCAGATGAACACATATTCCTCATTGCATATTCTGACCCATGGTATGGGGATATTTTGGTATATGTCCAGACTTTGAGGTGTCCTCCTGCTTTCTCTCAGGACGAACGACGGAAGCTTAAGAGTCACGCAAAGAACTATCTCATCATTTCTGACACTCTGTACAGACGTGGGATAGATTCCATTCTACGTCATTGTTTAACCTTAGAGGAAGCTGAAACAGTATTGAATGATGCTCACAGTGGACATTGTGGGGGTCATCTTTCTGGGTTGGTAACAGCCCATGATCTTCGAAGATTGTGTGGAAGCTGTGAAACACTGTCAATGATGTCATTTTTTCACCAGAAAGATGAGAGCACACCCAGCTCCTCTCCATCCTATGATTACAGGAGGCCCCTTCACCAAGTGGGGGATTTATTTCATGAATTGTAATCCAGTTTCGGATGGAGGTCATCATCATATCACTATTTCCGTCGACTACTTCACCAAGTGGGCCAAGGCAATGCCTACTGTCAAAGCAGATGGGGAAACGACTACTTATTTCGTATTTAACTAGATCATTTCTAGGTTTGGTGTACCCAAAGAGATCATTACAAACCACGGTTGACACTTTCAGAACAACATGATGACCGACTTATACACTATGTTAGGTTTTCGGTAGGAACATTCGTCTTTGTTTTATCCACAAGCAAATGGTTACGTTGAAGTGGTTAACAAAACTTTGAAAACCATGTTGCAAAGGACCGTTAATGCCAGTCGAACCAACTGGCACATCATGTTGTATCCATCTCTTTGGGCATACCAGGCTAATGTCAATACTGCCATTGGGTTCTCTCCCTTTCAACTTGTTCATGGGATAGAATCAGTTATCCCGGTTGATACGAAATCCCTTCATTGAAGTTGGTTATCCAACTACTCCTTGACACTTCAGTCTTAGAAGAACATTTGCTGCACCTAGAACATCTTGATGAGCAACGCCATGATGCGCTCACAACAAACGAAGCACATAAGAATTGAGTTAAAGGTCAATATGATAACTTAGTTAAACCTAGGGTTTTTCTCGAAGGATACCTTGTTTTGCTATATGACCAGGACAAGGAACCCTTAGGAGCTAGCAAGTTTAAGTCTATGTGGCTCGATCCTTACATAGTCTCTAAGGTACTGAAGAAGGGTGCTTACGAGTTAACGGATTATGAGGGTAATAAGTTGTCGGAGCCTAGAAATGGGCTCTACTTGAAGAAGTACTACGCTTAGGCCTCTGTGTTTTTTCATGTATTATAGCTATACATTTTGTAGAGTTAGTTTTTCTTGTGGTTGTCGTTACATCTTATGTGTCTATTGCTTTATGTTTCAGATGTCGATTGAAGACTTTATAGGATTTGCTGATGGCGCTAGTCACCACACCCATCAGTTGGTTGCAGCTGCTTGGGTTATTTACTCATCGACTGGTCAACTGGTCTCTTCGGGAGGGGCTTGTTTAGGTCCCACAACGAAAAATGTGGCTGAATACAATGCGGTCATAGAATTACTCCGAGATGCTCTTTCCCAGGGCATTTCATATCTGGAGGTAAGACTTGACTCGCAGCTGGTTGTATTTTAGTTAATGGGTGAATATCAAGTTACAGATATTGTTTTGCTACGTCAGTTCTTGCAAGTTAGGTTACTTGAGAGACAATTCGATTACATTACACATCAACACATTCCAAGAAATTTAAATGCACTAGCTGATTCATATGCAAATTACATTTTATATTGGCATCTACATCATACACATCCGTAATAAGCATTTCACACACAAGATAAGTACACACATGTAAATAAAGCCGATACTGTATATATAAGTCGTATCAAAAAATATATGAGTTTGTATCATAAGTTTGTTATAGTGTCATATCATAATACAAAATGGCCTCAACGACCTCAAAAATATACATATATATGTCCTTCTCCTATGGATAAAGAGAGGCCTCATCTGCCTCTTTCATCTCTGCCACAGCCTCCCTATAGAAGATGACTAGCCTAGCTACTTTCCTAAGTAGCCTGATCCATGCTAGGGGAATGCCCACAACATTCTCCGACATATCAAGCGGCATCTGCTCGATCTTGTACGTAGGTATGTCATGAGTCAATCGACTCATCTTCCCCTCTATGCTCACCAACATAGCATCAGCTGCCCCTGCAATGACTAGTCGTACAAAGGTGCGAGGGTGTCCCTTAGGACACACTGGCCCAACATCTACAGAAGACAATTTATTCCAGCATTTCAAACTCATTTAAAAATCATATATATATAATGAAAAAATTAAATAATTTTTCAAAAACAAACTTACATATCTCTCCCCAGGCTACTCCTGGAGGAAGAGCCAGCTCAAGATCATTGCGGAAGTCTATACCCGCATAAGGGAACTACTCAAGAGCTGGTACCTGCCTTTCCCACCATGCCCAGAAATCATCCTCATGATAGCAGAAGTTGCTCTCACCACCACCTTGGCGTAGGAAGATTTCTCCCCAACGAGACATAATAGGCTCACGAGGGTTGAGTGGGGGCAAGGCCATCCCTAGACTCAATGCAGATACCCTTTCAAAGAAAAAGGAACAAAGTATACTCCCGTAACCAAAGTTCTTCATCCTCCCGGTTTTGCACTGAGAAGGCTGAAGTTTCATGTTTTCCAGTAAGCTAGAACACCAGTCATATACTGTCCCTCGCAAGCATTCTGTTCCCACATGCATATAGTTCCTCAAAGCCAAGTTTTGTGTTGCGCTTCCTCCCATCTAGTTCAAAATAATCAAGATGAATTTTAGTGGGAAGCTCGCAATAGTGGTAATAAGGACTTGGCTACTGGTCTTTTCGATACTCGCCATGTAGTAGGTATTGATATAGTCTTGCACAGATAAGGCGCCCACACTTCGAGAGGTACCTTTGAGATTCACCACATCTCCCCTTCAAGAGAGATCCGTGATGAATTAGATGTCGTCAACAGTAAGTTCCAGAATCTCCCCTTGGAGATTGAACACTCCAGCATTGGCATCCCAATACTGTACTAACCTTTCAAGCAGTTAGATTTGTCCCGGCATGTTGACCGTTCGATAGAATTTTAACAAACCGCACCTTCTTAATGAATGTAAGGTCAATGGATCATTCAAAGCATGTCGATCAATCTCCTCATGTTCCCTTTCACACCATACAAGCACCATCCTACCAAGCAAACATTCAAATGTTGGTCATTTTTAATGTTTTCCCTATTTCCTGCGGTGAACACTACTGTCCTAGATAGATAGTAGCGTCCTGGACGCTACTATGTTTTAGGAAGACTAGCCCACTTTTGTCGAGAGCGCTAGTTTCCTTCAAAACCAGTCGTGCACACGCAGAAACGAGTTTAAAACATTAATAAACAATGATTTTGACCATAAAAAATTAAAAAATTTGCATGCAAATGACAAAACAGGATGAAATAACTTACTTGGTGAAAGTGGAAGTCGGTTTGGTAGCCTGGTTTGATCGCAATGAGCAAAGGAAGTTTGAGGGTTTTTCTCCACACCTTTCCCTAAAAACTTGAAATGGTGAATTATGTTTTTAAATTGAGATTATTTATATAATTTGGGTTTTAAATTTTTTCCCACTTTATTCAATGTGGTATAGTTTCAATTTACTTTTTAGTGACCATTTAATTCGCTAATATCTTTTTGAGTTTTGGTAAATTAGGTGAATCATATATTGCAGAACTTCACTATATTTCCCCGTCAAGGTGTGTCTTTTTCATTGACGTGTCAGATTAGGTATGTGATGCCCAGTATTTGATGTCATCGAGAAAATTTCTTTTGAGTTTGCAATATATTACTAATTTGGTTGTCTAGAATTCTGTCATCTGGCAGGTCATGAACTTATGATTCCCGAAGCTGTTTAAGTATTTTTTAAGCTCTTGTTTGAATTTTCAAAAACAAACAAGATTGCTGAGCATACTTGTTCTCTTCAGACTCGTTAAAGGAATTGAAGGAACATCCACTTAAGTATAAGTTTACCCCTTTTCCGAACTTTTGTGGATTAGCTACGAAAAAGGTATACTCTAGTCATCCGTGGCTAGAAGAGTTCTTCTCTCATTGTTTTACACTTTTTCGAGTGAGGAGACTAACTGTGCAAAAAATGACCTTTTGGAGTCTTCTTTAGGGTTTTCAAACTCTCAAAACATGAAAATACCAATGAGCATTTACCTACTCGGGCTCGATGTGAAATCCATGAGAAGGTATATAGAGGATTGTTTAAGTTTTTCAAACTCTATAAATAGGAAAACACCGGCGAGCACATACTAACTCGGACTCAATACTAAAATCCACGAGTAAGTGTATGGAGTTATTGTTTAAGTTTTTCAGACTCCTTAAAATTGAAAACATCGAGCAAGAACAGATCTCGTCTCGATATTAAAATCCAAAGATTAGTGTTATAGAGCATTCGTCTATCTTTTCTTCGAACTCTGTAAAAAATGAAGAAAGACTATTGAGTTTGCTTTCCTGGACTCTTTGAAACAACAAGAAGGATATTCTTTTACAAAAAGAATAAGGGAAGAGAAGGGTTTCATACATCTTTTCAGTTTCAAAGGCAGCTAAGTCAGTCATGTCATTGAACACAACACCTATTTGAGTCCATCATTCATTTGGGTTTTAGTTTTTGACCTTATGGTGAACCTGATCTCAGAGTTTTTTACTCCTCCGATTGGTTATTCTTCCAATCATATGGAGAATCTGCTAATGTCTCCTACATTGCAGGTTTATATCACATCCCCCTCATGTTAAAAGCTGCCTAAGTCCCTTTCATGTTGTGCTCATTGTTCAAGGATACATCCCGTGTCGACCATTCTGCAGTTACCTTGAATTCATGTGTCGGCCATCCAGGCGTCAGTTTGTTTCATCTTGTAGCAGTCCTACTCCAAATCAACTCAAACTTTTGAGTGTTCCTCGTGTTGGATGATGGAGGATTCCTTAAGGCCTCCCTTTCAACTAATTTCTTCCCATCGACTTCAACTCATTACTCTCTAGGAATGAATTTTAGAGTTTCGGTTAGTACCTTGGGGATTGCAGTCATCAGTTGCAGTTTCCCTCGCTTTTGGATAATGGGAATACATTAATGTCTCTTATTCGACAGGTTTCTCAAGTGTTTGACTTCAAGTCCACTTATTCACACTTGTTAAAATGTACTAGGTACCTTGGGCCCCATTATCATTATCGATGGAATCCCTTGCATTTGTTAACTGTATACATCAATGTCCGGTAATCAAATGATACCCCCCATGTTCGACTCCAGCTCATTTATTCACATGGTTAGGGTTGTACCTTGGGTTGTTTGGATGAAGACCTTGAGATTCTGATAGCATCACCATATTCATGTTATCACCCAAGCTGCCCAAGACTGAGCCACACTCATTTTGGCTCTTCATGAGACTTAGATCCAGCTTGTTGTTATGGATATGCTCTCTTATCTTTGATATGGATCCACGCTTGTATTTTAGTGGCCATGCTATACATACATCTCTCAGTTATGCATTGGAGATTGTAATTGCTCGCTGACCTTGATCGTTGTTTTCAGGTACTTTTGTGACTTGGTCGTGTGGTTTCTTGTTCCTTCTCTGACTTGGAATTATAATGTATTTCGACTATTGTTTCCCTCTGACCTCACACATTAGGGGGCATCTATTATAGGTCAAATCTGCACTTCTCCATTCATGATCACATTGCCTTGCCGATCACACAAAAGGACATTATGGATGGAAGAGTTAGATTGACCTTGATGAGTTACTGCTAAGATCACACATCTTCAGCTGAAAAACATATTTTTTCTACAGTTTTCACTATGTGTGCGCTACTATTGCCAATGACATCTAGCGTTCTAAACATTGGTTCTACTGAAGAGAACCTGCACACTTACCTTAAAAGATGTGTGCACTGGTTGTAAAGAGCACTAGTTGCATACTGTGCGCTAGTTTACTGTTATGATACTTGCGCACATGTTAAGATGAATGGAAAAAATATATTAAAATTACGAATTGGGATTAGTTGAGTTTGGTTATGTAACTCCTCCAACCTCCCAATTCAACTGCCTCGTGAATCTAACTTCCATCCTTGTCCCATAAATATGAGGGGAAGCCATGAGGGAGAGGCCAATGAAGAAGAAGCTAATGTTACGCTGAAGGATTTTCTAAGTCATTGTGAGGAGTAGGAGCCCAGGACTCGGTTGCAGAAGTGTTTAGACAGATCAAGTATCTCTGTACTTAACTACATTTCTTTGACAATAAAAGGTGGAAATACCCTTCCCGTCCCAATGAAATGTCTATTTTATTGAATGTCTGATTGTGATTAATGTCAAATTGCTTTCAATTTCATTATATATATTACATTCAAGATACGTTGAGTAAGGTTGATTTGTTTTGTAGGTACATTACTGTGGAACATTGGGCGAAAGATAGGACCAACCGTCATTAAAAATGTACTATTTTCGGAATCCTGATCTCATTTCATTCATAGTAATTAGTGCAAAGCATAATGTATTTACATGTCACCCCATGTAAATTGGTAGTGTCATCTCCCCCACTATAGGGTATATTCCTACACAACACCTGGCTTCCAGAAGGATACCTACCAGAAGTCAGCCAGATCTTGAACTAGCAAAGTTTGTATTAGATCTAGAGAAGATCATTAGGAAATCAAAGAAAGATCAAACAAGTATTTACCCATTAACTAGGTCTTTTTCTGTACCTAGAAAAGAGGCACAAGATATAGAGATTGTCTCTTGGGATTTAAAGGCTGAGCAGTCCTCATTTAGGTCTACATCTGAATTAGATCTAAAGGAATCCATGTTTGATCAATGAAAATTCCAAACACACTGTCTGAGTGCCTTGTGGCATATTTACAAGCTAAAGAAGAAAACAATGACCTATTTCTCTTCACTGAAGAAGCTAGTAAGAATACCCAAGTCCTTATTACTCCTCCTGCTATTCCAAGCCATACTGTTGTAATACCTACTGTTACTCCTGCTACTTCAAAAATCCCTCCTCTTCCCAAGAAAAACCTAAGATAAATGGCTAGCAGATTTGCCCCTTTAGCCCTCCCTGCCAATCTCCATGACCTGCCTGTGGGCTATGCCCCATGGATAATTTTAGAGGCTAAATTTAGCCCATTGGATAAATTAAGGGGGTTACAAAAATTTAGTGGGCTATTTTCTTATATGGAAAGGGTTTTTTCAGTTGAAATATATTTTCCCAATATTTATTAGAAAATAAAAAAATCCAAAAGTATTAGCCTCCCATATATTAATGAGGAAAATGAAAAAAATTATCTTCTCGCTAGCAAAATCTCCCTCCAATCTATCTTTCGCCCATGATTTATAAAGGGATTCCAGTGGCATCATTCCATCACCCCTGATTTTCAGTAATAGAGGATACCAAGGGTTATTTCATCCTCCATTTTCCCTGTAATTCAGGAATATGGTTGCATTCACCTGGATTTTTAGTCAATTTCATGTTGATGCCTTCTTTGGGTCCTTGATTTCCAGTATTTGAGGGAAATTCAGAGGCAATTTTGTCTTATATAACGATTGTAGTGATTCATGGTTCACCCACATCGAATTGCACTTACAAGGTGAAGGTTTCGGTTTATGTGATTCCACTTTTCATTCTTAGTTTTCTCGACATTTTAATCTTCGTGCAACATCTCCATTGTTGAAAGCTCAGGTCTTGAAGGGGCATACCACACATGCAATTTATCATAGAATACATACTCACATCATGATTTTTGTCCAATAATTAACATTGTATGCTTTTTATCATGTTTTTTATGTTTTTTATCCTCAACTACAATAGATTATTATACTATAAATTTTCCTTTTAGCATGCTTATAATGTGGATTCCTTTTAAGGCTTGTTGAATTATAGGGCACTATTGACTCTTAGGGCTCATTTGGTGTTGTTAGGGTTTTTATATATCCTAGGAGTATTGGTTTTGTGAAAACATTATAGAGCTATGAAGATATGATTTATTTTATTCCTTGGCATGTTTAAACCATCGACTAACATTTATATGTTTGCAGTGGTTGCTTCTCGTGATGGAGAGATGCCCCATTGTTTTTACATATTCAAACTAAATTTGACCCACTTGTTTAAAATATTCTTTTATTAGGATTTTGTTCTACAATAATTATTGGACCCGAGGCATTCATGAAAGTGTTTATGTTCATAGTTTTTGTCTGTTATTGTTGATGTTTGTGACATTTGTAAATAATTACCATTCCACTGTAATATAATGGCGGGGCTAGAGTGGAATGGTAATTATTTTGGAACTATATTCCTATAGAGTCGTCCAAAGCATTTTGATAGATTCTTGTATTTGTATTGAGAAGTTCGTGGCTGGTAGATTTTTTAATTCATATTACCAAGTTCGTCAATTTATCTATAACCTAAATTTGTTGGGTTTGGTATTTGTTTTACGGTATTTTGTTTTTTGTAAGGGTCATCAGAAGTAAACAAAAAATTGATGGTTTGTTTTGATGTGTAATTTCTATCATGATTCGGAAATTGATCTAGCTATGTATGATGAATATATGATCTAGTTGGAACATGATACTTCAATTCCATCATGATTATATATAATATGTACAATGCATGTTTGACCTGAGATGTAGACATTCTGTTATTTGATATCTTGTCTTTTGCATTCAATGACAGTGCTAAGCCAATTTTACAACATTTTGCATGCTTTTGAAAATTTCAAGGACATGGATACATACACCACCTCATTTTATTTGAGAAAAAACAATTTTTAACGAAGTAGTTCTAATGATATGTGTGATGATGCATTAATGTGCTTTCTATTCCTATTAGTTTATGCTCTTATTTCTAATAACACTTGCAAGTTTCTAACTAACTCTAACAATTCTAAATCAAATCACATAATTCATATTTTGATTGTCAACAAAAGAAAAGAAAAAGTGGTATTTGTATCTATAAATAGATAAGAAGGTTATTTTTTTCTTATAGGGTAGCTTAAAATGGGAGGTTTGGAAAATAAGCTAATTGGGAATTCATACACAATATTAAGGTTGTGGGTCTCGATAAGACTCCACATTGTAATAATGGTTCGTGGGTTCCATAATCACTTCACATAATCACTCCACAGTGTGAAGTGTTCAAATATATTAGTTTGTCAGTCTGTCAAGATTTGGGTCCCCACATGTCCATTGGACCATTAGGGGATGAGATAACAAGAGGAGTCCCCACTTGTCCTGAATCTAGTTAGTGCAGTTGTGTTTCGTCAACACCTTTAGCCATGAGTGATCGAATACTGCTTGTGAAATGTATAAATAAATCCCTCCTCTCCTCATTCATGCATTTGTTCATTCAAGAGTCTAGGAGTCGAGAAAGTCTAGAGTTGAGCTCTGATATATGCTCTTCTATTGCACTACCTTAGTAATATCCATAATCAAAAGCTTAGTCTTCTTGGAAAAATATCGAGCAAGATGTTACAATGTTTTATAATTCGATGAAAGATTCAACAAGTTTTTGCAATATTTTATAATTAAGCGAAATGTGATAATGGATGTGGCAGTGGCTGATATTCCACCCAAATTTGGGATGCTATTATCTAGGTATTGGGAATCAAAATTAAAGGGAACTCTACAGATGGACATGTCTTATGCCACCATTCATGTTTTTGGAGAAAACATAAGATTATGGAGCATAGATTGTCCTATGTAGTAAGCAGTAAGAGCAAACCTGATAATCACCCAATATTTTTTGTAGACACTGATATAGGCTCTTCAATATTCCATTATGATCTTGGTTTAGAAGAGAAAGGTTTGAAAATTATTGATCTTCCTGAAAAAATGATAATTCTAGTAATGAGAAGGAGATACAATGCATTGACAGCTCAACAAACCTAGAAAGCAGTGGTCAACAAATGGAGAAAGGCAGTGATGAGAAATCAGAACTAAAAGTAGATGCTACAACCACAGTCCAAAAAAAAGATCATTGGGTTATGAGATTTGATGGAGCTGTGAATAAAGAAGGAGCTGGGGCAGGAGTATGGATCATCCCTCCATATGAAGCAAGTGAATGCACCAGATTGCATACCTTCAAGATAATGTTTGACTATTCGAATAATGTGGCAGAATATGAAGCCCTACTGTTGGGTCTGAATTCACTTAAAGATCTAAGATCTAAAAAGATCAAAGTTTATGGAGATGTAGAGATAATAATCCAACATGTGAATGGAAATTATAAGACTAAACATCCCAAAATGAGGGCTTACATAAATGTTGTTTGGGATATGTTTGATAATTTCTTCACAGAGCATGATATTTCTTTCGTTCCTAGATAGAAAAATACAATAGCAGACATTTTGGCCAATTCTGTTAGCCGATTTCAACTCCCTACCTATTCTACCAGAGCTTACATCATCAATATAAAGCACAGACCCTCTGTTCCAGACAATACCAAACACTGGAAAATATTTGAAGATGATCAGCAGATCAAGAAATTTCTAGAGATGACTGAAGAGTTTTCCAACACCCATATTGATCAAGAGAACTGTGGAGATGATGAATGGGAACCTAATCCACTAGAATTCCTAACCACATTGGGAGATAAAGAGATTCTGCAGCTGAAGAAAAATTATATACCCAAAGGGTTGGTACCATTGGAAATGTTGTTTGATGAAAATGACGTGTCCAAAAATCACAGGGTTGCTCCAAACCACAGTGAAGTGGAAGACTGTAACATTGGGAATGATGAAGAACCCAAAATTGTCAAACTCTCAAATTGTATAACCCCAGGCACTAAAGATGACTATGTGGATTTAATGAGAAAGTTTTCTGATGTGTTTGCATGGTGCTATGAAGACTTGAAAGAATATGACACTACTATCATCCAACATACCACACCAGTCAAGACAAGGGAGAAACCATTCTGGCAGAAACTGAGAAGGATGAATCCTATGCTGCTCCCTATGATAGAAAAAGAAGTGAAGAGGTTGTATGAAGCCAAAATCATAGACTCCTTAAGGTTTTCAAAGTGGGTATCCAACATAGTCCCAATGAGGAAGAAAAATGGTGAAATCAAACTGTGTATTGACTTTAGAAATCTGAACAAAGTGTCCCTAAAGGACAACTATCCCCTACCCAAAATGGACCACATTTTACAGAAGGTTGTAGGGGTAGCAAGAATGTCCATGCTGGATAGATTTTCAGGATACAATCAGATTAAAGTACATCCAGAAGATCAAGACAAGATGACCTTTACCACACCTTGGGAGACCTTCATGTATGTAAATATTCCTTTTGGTATGTTGAATGTTGGAGCTACCTTTCAAAGAGCTATGGACATAGCTTTTGCAGAAGAGAAAGACAAATTTGTAGTCATATACATGGATGAAATCACTATGTATTCTAAGTCTGATACAGAGCATTTGAAACATTTGCATCAAGTGTTTGCCAAGTGCAGAAAATTTGGAATCTCTTTGACCCCCAAAAAGTCAAACTTTTCCATGCAAGAAGGAAAGCTTCTAGGTCACATAATATCTAAAGATGGGATCAAAATTGACCCAAACAGAGTTGACACAATACAGAAATTGAACTCCCCAGGAGTAAAAAGAGGTTCAATCCTTTCTATTCACAGTAAATTTCTTAAGAAGGTTCATCCCCAATTTTGCAGAAATCATGAGGTCAATTACAAACATGCTTAAGAAGGACACTCACATCAGGTGGACCGCTGAAGCCAAACAAGCATTTGCAGACATAAAAAGGGAAATCGTTGAGGCACCTGTACTAATCAGTACTGATTTTCACAAAGAGTTTCTTATGTTTTCTTTTGCCTCTGAGCATTCCATAGCTGGAGTGCTTTTACAGAAAAAGCAGGAAGGATATGAGCATCCCATATATTTCTTTAGCAGAGCTCTTAGAGATTCTAAGCTCAAACACAACATCATGGGGAAGCGAGCATATGCCATGATTAAAGCTTTGAAATATTTCATAGTTTATGTTCTGCACTCCCATGTTGTTGCTTATGTTCCTAATGTTGTTGTGAAAGATATATTGACACAACCTGATCCAGAGGGAAGAAGAGCTAAGTGGACAGTTGTGCTATTGGAATATGACTTGGAGATCAAACCTACAAAGCTTATCAAAGGACAAGGGTTGGACAGGCTCATGGATGAATCAAATTGGGATTCACTAAGTGTGAATTTGGTCTCACACATGCTGGAAGAAACTGCTAAGACCCATTGTTGCAGGTATCAAACAAATTCCTATCATATCCTTGGTATTCTGACATCATATATGTTTTGCAGAAGTTACAAGCGCCCTCTGAGATGGGTAAAAGAAAAGCTAGGTCAGCCAAGATGAAGGCTGCAAAGTTTTGCATATTGAATCGGCACCTTTATTGGAAAGACCCTGGGGGTGTCCTATTGAACTGTATAGTGAAAGATGACTCCAAAGTGACCATGAAAGAATTCCACAAAGGTGTTTGTGGGGGGCATCATTACTGGAAGGCCACTGCCAACAAAATTCTCAAGGCAGGGTTTTATTGGCCCACCATGTTCAAAGATGCATACAAATAAGTAGCCACTTGCCATAAATGCCAGATTTTCGAAGGAAAGAGGAAGCTCTTATCCTTGCCTTTGAGACCAATCTTTGTGGAAGCCCCTTTCCGGCAATGGGGGCTAGACTTCATTGGTGAAATCATTCCTAACTCCTCTGGATAGCACAGGTGGATATTGACTGCCACTAATTATTTCACTAAATGGATTGAAGCAATACCAACCAGGAAAGCCACAGACACAGTTATCATCAAATTTATAGAGGAAAATATCATGTCCAGGTTTGGTTTCCCTATTAAAATAATCACTGACAATTCTCAAGCTTTCAAATCCAAGAAAATGGTCAAATTCTGTGACAAGTTCCACATAAAATTGGGCCATTCTACTTCTTACTATCCCCGGGGAAATGGGTTAGTTGAGTCATCCAACAAAATCCTGGTGAGGATCATCAAGAAGCTGCTGCAAGAAAACAAAAGGGCTTGGCACACCAAGCTGACCTTTGCTATGTGGGCTGATAGGATCACCTATAAGAGATCCATTGGAACTTCTCCTTTCAAATTGGTATATGGAATAGAGGTGATATTTCTTGATTCCCTCAGAGGGATTGCAATGAGGCTGCTACAGGAGCAAGAAGAAGAGTCGAGCCCTGACCTAAGGAGAACTAATCAACTGGTTGAGATACAAGAAATCAGAGATAAAGTACACATTGAATCTATGCTAGCTCAAGAGAAGTTTAAGAAGACTTTTGACAAAAAGACCAAGGTTGATGATTTCCAATTGGGAGATTTGGTACCGAAATGGGAGGCTAGAAGAGAAGACCAAGCCCAGAAATTTGACAACCTCTGGCAGGGTCCACATAAAGTCATCGCCTACCATGGAAACAATGCTTTACTTTTGTAGGACAAGAACGAAGAACCAGTAAGAAAGGGACCCGTCAATGGGCGTTTCCTGAAGCACTACCTCCAGTGACAAACAAGTCTGTCAATCCACCCCCATTGTACAGTACCATTTTTTAGTTTTGGTTAGCTGTATTTCAGTTTTGTTTTACAAAAAAGAAAAAGAAAAAAAGAGACCACTAGTCTATTGTTCTTGCTACCTCACAGGGAGGATAGCATCCCAAGTTGGAGTCATTGTTAACACCTCTAAATAATCTCCCATAAGGGGAGGAAAGGGAATCCCCCTACCGAAACCCCAAGCATGCCCATTGACCTTTTGCACCAAAGGAAGAAGCAGAGGACCAAAAAAATGGCTAAGTATCAACGAATTCCAAGCCAAATGATCAAGCCATAGTGAGAAAAACAAGAAAAACAAGGCTTATTCCGCAGTCTAAAGAGATTGAATGGTTGAGATTGAAGAACATATCCAAAGCATCGGTTGGGAAACGATTCGCAGCACACCAGATGAGAATATTTATGACTTCCAACTTTTCGATCTACATCGCGGATTGTAGATTACAAGAGCCCGAATTTTCCCAAAAGTGCAAGTTTGACTTTCCGAGTTCTGATTTTCGCAACCCGCATTGTAGTATGCGGATTACGGAGGCAATATTCTTTCAGGGGTGGAGATGTGGGTTTCCGAGTTCCACAACCCACATTGCGGAATGTGGATTTCGGAGAATATTTCTGCGAAATTAGGGAATGACGTTCTGAGTTCCGCAACCCCCATTGTGTAATGCGGATTGCAGAGGTGATTTCCACGAAGTTGTCCAAAGGTGTTCCGAGTTCCGCAACCCGAATTGAAGATTGTGGATTGCGGAAGTGAACTATGGCAAATTTCAGTCGACAATTCTGACTTTTCTCGTCCCGCATTGCAGAGGCCCGATTTTTCTAAAGAAGCGTACCTGAGCTTCCAATTTCTAAAACCCGCATTGTGGATTGCGGATTGCGGAGAGGTAATTTTCAAGGAGGCGCGAAGACAAGTTCGTAACTTCCGACTTCCACATTGTGGATTTTGGATTGCAGAGGTGATTTTTGCAAAATTAGGCAAGGCTATTCCAATTTCTGAGATCCGTATTGCGGATCAAAAATTGTTTAGAAGAACAGGATGCGGCCATGAAAAATGCAGAATTTTGCAGGGAAAAAACCCAACGGCTCCACGAATTGGAGTCGATATAGAGGCAGAAGAAAGGAATAATCTTGTTTCTTGTCCTAATGAACCTCAAATGCCTCGATCCGAAGGGTAACAAGTGGCTCTAACGTCCTAAGATTCGCCATGAAGTGCACTGAAGTGTCCCCATCAGCGTGCCTAACAGACCAAGAATCTGTTTCATTTTACCGGTTTCATGAACGACCACACCTAGTCGAAGGGCTCTAGAAGTTCCATATGTCTGGTAAGCCTATAAAGGCAGGTACTGAATAGGACCAAAGGGTTGGATGTATTGGATTACGAGAGATTAAATCTCTGCGTATGTACTGAACTCGGCTTTTTCAATTAATGAGAATACCTGATTATGGAGCAGAGATTCTTGTGATGAGTGTTTTAATGTATGTTATTTCCTATGTATGTATTCTTCATTTGTATTTCCCATTGATTTTTTTCTTCTACAGTATCTAGATCAAGATTACATGGTTTGAAATTCATATTTTATGCTTGAGATGCATATGACTAGGTATTCCACCCTTTCTTCTTGAAGTTGCAGGTTATAATTCATTTACAAATGCTCTAACTCTGTGATGGAATTTGTTCCCTTTTCTGCCTTCATATGCTGATATATTTGACTTGAAAAAACCTCATCTACCTCACCTATGCCTTTGAAATTGCGGTCTAAACCAGTCATTTGTGACTATAAATCCACTGAAGTTTGACTACATGCCCAATGGTGCTCCCGTCCTTAACCCTAACCAGCTGAAAAATCCCTATAAGTCATTATCTGAAGGTCTAGCCACCACTTTTACCTATAACCAGCTTGTGCAAATAATAAACTAAGTGTTGACTGAATTGTGAAAGAGAGAGTCCTCTCTGTGGTTGGAAAGGCTAGTTTCCATCCACCAAAGCTTGGCTTGAAACAATTACCTCATGATCCCTTCTGCTGCAACCCAGGACAATCTTGAGTGATAACATTATTGATGGAGGATGGAGAGTTCATGTGTATTTGTTGTTGTACTTGCATCCCTGTAATGTAATTTTTTCCTTTGCAAATCATTGAGATAAATTTTCTTCCTATTCTACAATTCTATCTATCTCTTCAATTAATTTCTACTCCTATGCTCGTTTTGATGCTAAATCCAACTAGTTTTCATAATTGTTGTAATGACATTACTTCCACATCTCCAAATCATATTATGTAAGTTTCTACAGTAATAAGAGACATAATTGGATTCATCCCAGCCTTTAGATCAGAAATTCGTAACCCCCATGCACCTTTAGAATTGAGTTGGAAATCACCAAGTTGAGCTGTCATGAATGTGCAAATTTCCTCCTAGCTTCCAAACTTTGCCAAATTCAGTCCAATTGTCAAACTTAGTGTTTTCGTAGTAGGTTGGGGTAGTTACATACCAACCACTTGTAGTTACGCACCAGAATCCAGTGGGTTCCACAAAATTCCTAGGGCTATTGCCTTGAAGCCTTTGGTTTAGCCAAAGGAGTCTACCCAGGCGTGATGTACCCATAAAATGTGAAACTGTCAAATTTGTGTTTCTATCTAAGGATTTTGTAGGATTTCCCTAGTCTGTAGCAGACCCTAATATCCCTACTTGAATAATTTGTAGAGATCTAGTGGCGGTTGAGTCTTAAATTTCAACTTCCAGCCAAAACTACTCACTTTTGAGTTAGTGTTCCTAGACTTGGGCATGGGTACATTACAGTGTTATCTGAGCATGGTCCTTTGCACCTGTGAGCACCAAAACCAAGCTCCATTGTTCAGTTGAAAGAATAATTGCAACCATGTCCTTGTTTAGTGAAGAAGATTCTGATTGGGATGAGGAAGAATAGTTCATCTATATTGATGGAGGCCTTCCCCGAGATAAGGACGATTACTTTTGTGACGAAATGTATAATGAATATAGTAGGGCCAAACCACCAATGGAAAATCCTAAGAATTATTTAGAAAAGATGATAGTAACAATCGAAAACTTAACCCGCCACTACCAAGAGTATCTTGCTTTGGGGGAAGAGGCTTGTAAGGACATTTCTTTCAGAGAGTGTTTTTATTGCAGGTTTGGACTTTGGCCAAAGAGTGCCAATGAGGGTTCGCTAAAGAACAATAGACCAAAAAGAGAGGAACCAAGTTTCTCCACCTCTCAGAGCAAAGAAGAAGACAAGAAGACAAAATTCCAAGCTACACCAAAACCATCCATATATTATAGTTTTATGAGATCATTTTGGTTTTCTTCAAGCAGAGTCTCCGAAAGAAGTGATCCAAATGCAACCACAAATGATGAAGCATCAAATTTACTAGAGGAGAGTAGCAACGAAGCTGAGAAAAAGGAACATCAAACTAATCCTACTACCAATGAGATAGTGGAACAATGTAGAGAAGAAGGTCTAACAATATCATATGAAGTTGGTGATATTGTGGACTTGGATGGAAGAGAATCCACTACAAGGCATTTGAAATTCTATGTTGGTGAAATAGAAATCAATGTTAAGGAGATTGATGAAGAAGCATCAGTTGGCCATAATGATGGAAGTAAGGACAAACATAGATCAACCTTCCAATCACCATTAGATCCTGATTATGAAGCTAATGTCAACCAAACAAAAAATGGACACACTTCAGCAAAAATAGTTGAAGTGGATTGTTCCCATGAGCTGCATTTCCTAGCAAGGAAGTTAAAGGTAAGTAAGGAAATTATTAGGACAGCCATGAATTGTTTTGATGATACAAATGACCCAGTGTCATATTATTGTTGGAAGGTTATAGAAGCGGTTGATAGTTTGGGAGAAGGACCTTCAATTATAGACATTTTAACACTTAGAGAAGCAGTGGAAAAAATCAAAGCTAATTACATAAGTATGTTTCCATATAGGAATCATCTTTTCATGCTTGCTGAAATTTACAATAGTGCATTAAGAGAAGAAGAAGATGAAGTTGTCAGGCTCACTCATGAGCTAGAGCTCACCCATGATTTCTTGAAGAGCTCATAGAAAACACTTCAAGAATTAGAGATGCAAATGGACCAACCTTCTAGGGAGTTGAAAGGATCATACCTTCCTAAGTACTTTAGAAAACCAAATGTATATGGCTGGTAAAACTGATGAATTGGTGGAGGAACCCCATGGGAAGGGTGAGCCAGATGAGCACTCGTATTTACAGGTGCTTGAGGAGGAAATTGACATGGAAACTGTTGACCATGAATTTTTCTTGCATCTAGAGGATTCATAGCTACCTATATGGGAGAAAGACTTAGCCATGGAAGAGGTAGAGGAGTACATTCCATGTGGACTAGCAATAAAATAAGTCTATTTATCCATGGATTGGATGGATAGATACATAACAAAAATGGATACTCAAGGGTGTGCAAGTCTTGCTCACATTGGTTTGGAATCACCAGGTAAGAGAAGATCAACCTGCATTCATGGAATATTGGATGCAGCAAAGAAAGAAGGAAACTTGATGGCACTAGAAAAGATACAAATCTTATTGGATCAAATGGAAAGTGTTCTCAGAGACATTGGTAGTGATGAATTATCAATATGGTTATGGGATATTTGTATCTTTTGTAATGACAACTTGTTCTATTTGACCAAAATACTGAGAGGAATGCAGCATGATCAATCTGATCCTGGAGGGTGAGTCATCCTTAACTTTAAGAAGTCTATCCATTGGAAGCAGTGGTTTAGTTTCCTACATGGGAACTCTTATGATGGATGGACACACTATGTTCCTCCTTGGTGGTTTCAGATTCTTCAAAAGGCTCTTTGTGTTGACACTAAGCGATGTGGAAGAAGGTGGCATGCAAAGGTTTTTGGGAACCTTCCTCCTAGTATACCACCAGACAAAGAAGCTGGGCATCTTTTTAAATGGGTAAGTGAGGAACATTCCCATAATTCTGATTTTGCATACGAGGAAGAGGAAAATAATGTAGTAGCATATGCATTTCTTCCTTTGATAGAGGATTCAATTGCTTGGAAAGTTCAATTGGTATTAGAGTCTTCTAAGCACAATTTTGCATGTTAGCCACTTAATGACTTGATTCAAGGAGAACAATATGAGATCATGAGTGGAGACATCTATTTAGTGCCAATATCCATTGTTAATGAGGTGATTATGAGGTCCACCCATGATTCGCTCCTAGTTGTGCACTTCCTTGAAAGGGGGTAGAGGCCCAACACAAATTCACTCACAAATACAGACATCCCAAGATATTCAAAGGTGATGGTGAAAGGCACATCCAAGAATTTCTTGAACCATATGTCACAAGGCCGCATCTAAGTCCAATTGCATCCAAATTCATGGTATAGAAAATAAGTGTGTTGCATGAGGACAAATACCTTTCCAAGTTTGATCATCTCCACTTTGGCCATCATCAAATTTGGAGGGGAGAAGAATTTCTGCAGGAAGCAATTATTTGTTGTCAATGTGGCAATTATGGATTTCTACTCATGATTCATGCACCCATTGCTTCACATCCTTTCATGACGAGAACATACAACAAGCAGCTAGGTGAGTTTGTGTTTGCTTCATTTGATAGCACTATAATTCATTGTAGGATGTTGGAGAGGAATTTTCTCAATTCGGAAATTGTATTGTATACTTGGATGGAGTAGCCATTGTATGCTAATGTGCTTGAATGTGAATTTGGAGGGATTAGGATTATGTAACAACTGGACCCATAGAAACAATCTACCTTGGAAAATATCTCAATGGGGATGTGCATGTAGTAGGATTTTTCGTTAAGAGCTCTCTCCACATGGATGGTTTTGAAAGAGAATGGGGGAGTAGACTTTTTTTCCACACAAACCAAAGACTATGTCCGAGTATAATATTAAATCAAAAAGAGTTACATATTTATACATCAACCTTTCTTAGGAACATTATCTTAACCATACTAACAAATTGTTGAGGGAATATTTCTACCTTGGCAATTATCTCAATGGGGATGTGCGTGTAGCAGAAGTTTTCATTAAGAGCTCTATCCACTTGTATGTTTTGGATAGAAAATGAGGGAGTAGACTTTGTTTCCACACAAACCAATGACTATGTCTGAGTATACTATTAAATCAAACAATGTTACATATTTATACATCAACCTTTCCTAGGAACACTATCTTAACCATACTAACAAATTGTTGAGGGAATATCTCAATCACACACTAAAAATAGGAAAATTACTTGGAGACAATCTCCCAAATCCAACTAATCTAACAACATTATAAAAGTTATCATAAAACCACTAACAATGATTAATTACAATAACAAACCACAATATTATCATGAATCACACATTTAGACAATTATGAGTTAATAATTCCAACACTCCCTCTCAATGAGCACTTGTCCCAATATTTGTTAGGTAAGGCCTTCATCAACATCTAGTCCTCTACAACACATGCTTCTTTAGATATTGAAGACATCGCAAAATTATCAATGTTTATATAAAGTAACAATCATGGAACTATAATACATGGGTACCTAACTGTTGTAACATCGATAGATGGTAGAATGCCCTTCATATACATGGTTCATTCAAATTCTTGATGAACTCCCCCTGGATGCAAACAATTCTACTAGCAATTTCCAAGAGCTAACCAATGCAATTAATGCACCCACTCTAACCTGACACTTGTCCTTGAAGTATTTCCTTGTTCTAACACGCAGAATAATAGGTTTATGGTACCTTAGCATCACCTATAGTACACAACCAACATATGGTCTACTCATAGAGCATTCTATTCGACACACGACCCACTCCTGCAAGTTTTGACAACTCCATCTATGGGTGAATAATCTCCCCTTTTAGGGGAATGGGTACTTACAACTTACTAACTTCATCTCAAGGAGACATCAAGTACAAGCTTCCTTAGTATCACCTAGGTACCACACAATACTTCTCCCAAGTACCAACCCTAGGGAAAATACAAGTTCAAAATGTTTACAGACCAACACATAGGATTTATACACCCAGGGAAAATACAAGTTCAAAATGTTTACAGACCAACACATTGGATTTATACATAATATTCTAGACTTGCTACAAATACAATATGTGATTAACATTTCTATATGGTCACTACTTTTATTGAACACGTCACACAAGATAATTTACCTTGTATTTCCACACCATCTAGCTTCCACAAGTAGTGTCACAGACATCCTTTATACGGTAGATCACTCCCCCATATAGCCAATCAACAATAGAGGGCCAACAAATCTTTTTGTACTCGTTGAGGTCCCAAGCACATTCCATTCCAGCATCAGAACTACGTGCTGCTTCTTGGCAACTTGCTCTCACAACTTGGTGGCTTGTTTACGAATCACATCCATTCCCCTGGCCATTAAACAAACTCCTTATCTTTCCATATGACTGCTTATCGTAGATGCATTACAATCTCTATTTGAATTTCTCCTTATTATCAACGATTACAGAGGAGAACAACTCAAGAAATTCATCGGAAATTTGAAACCCTGCAGCATAAATGATGGCCTTTAGACTCAAGCTCCCATGGACTGCTTCGCCTCGCCGGGGCTCCATCAGAAATCAAGTTTAATTCAGGAAAAAGGAGGAGGCAGTCGCATACTTCCACCCCAGAATTCGAGTTCACAGAAATTTCACCTCCACACACTGTTAATTTTCCTTCTCATTCGGTATTTCAGAGCAGTTGGCTGGCAGGTTCGAGAGAAATCAGCAGGATTCGAAACCCAACGCCAGAGCCCAGAAGGATTCTTACAACAAATAGAATTACACCAAATTCAGGCTATGGCAGGTCAGGGACTATGACAAGATCATCTTCATCGATTCCGATTTTCTCATTCTCCGTAGCTTTGATTTCTTGATCGATCTCCCGAGAGATCTTCGCGACAGGCCGGAATAGCAGGTTCGTTTTCAATTCCTGGTGCGCCACAGGAGAGATATTGTTTGCTACAATGGCGGAGACCAGGGGTACCTGAACGAGGGCACAGATCCTCCACTACGTTCTGCGATACCTAATCAGAGGGCACAGATCCTCCACTACGTTCTGCGTTACCTAAGCAGCGAGCCTTTGTTCTGATAATTCAAATCGACCCGCTTTTCGGGCGAATAAAATCGGCGAACTATGTCATGGAATTGTGATTTTAGGGATTTTGTTTCAATGAAATTTCAAAAAAATAACTAAAAGAAATAGAATCAATTATCACACCGTAAAAAAACCAATGAAAAAACCAATTAAACCAATTATATATTAATGTCTTTTATTATTTATTTAATATATGTCTCGCTGACATCATGACATTTGATCAGTGGAAAACTCCTTGTCATCGGCTTTGCTGACTTAATGAAAAGATCCGGAAATCCATCAAGATCAGAGTGGTTTGCATGCGTGAAATTATTGTTGGCCTAGGGACGCCTTATATGGAATGATGTTTCCTTACCGTATAATACAAATAAACTCTCAATGTCGGTGACAATATCTCAGATTTATTTAATAGAATGGTTGGTTGTTAACTTAGTCAAATTCTCCTCATGGCAAAAATCAAAACACAAAAGACATTAGGCTTCCCAATATAAACCTAACCTCATTGAATAATTTTTTTAGTTGATATATATATATATATATATATATATTACAATTTTTTCAATGAGGTTAGATTTATATAATCATGTATAACCACGATACTTAACCACTAGAACTAGCTCACTGAACAAGTTAATGTATGTATATATATATATAATTTTACAATATAGTTGATATTTTGTTATGAATAATCTTTTTAAGTTGATATATATATATAATTTTGGATTCTCTCACCTAAAGAAGAGAGGCATTACATTTAAAATGGGATGGCTTCTTCAACCCCATTAGTGTTGAAGGGATGTTTTTTCAACTATGTGGTTCTATACTTTCACTTGGAAATCTTAAAAGTTTTGTAGTTTTTTGGATTAATTTTTATTTTATTTGAAATGTTGTTTCACATTTTTTTTAAATTAGTTGTTTTTTTATATTAGTAGTATGCTTTGTTATTAGGGAACCATGCCAATTGCAAAACAATAGTTTGTTATTTTATTTTGATGAGATATTATCTCGAAAAATATTATTTTGTTAGTATTTTGAGTTCTTAAAGCTAACTAACTTATTAGGATTTTTAATGTTTTTAGTAATATAAATATTATTACTCGTGTTTATGAAGAAAAAAAACTAATAGTAAACTAGACTAGATGGTTAATCTTCATAAAAAATAAACACAGTTGGAACCTCTTACGTTGAGGGAGCTAAACTACCTGGAACCATGTTGCTTTTGTCCTTGAGTATAATTTCTTTTGTTGCCTTCACCAATATGTTGGGCTTTGCTCCTAGCCCCATAATCGCCTTTTCCATGAGATAGAGTCTCACATCCCCTTGGATTTGATTCTAGGTTTCAACGAGCTGCAATAAAATTTCCTTCTACTCCTCATGACTTTCCATCAATACTTTACCTAATAGGGCCTTCATGTTGGTTGTGGAGCCAGATCTTCCAGTCTCATAGATGATATTGTCTCAGCCGTGTACCCTAGAGGACTATACACGCGTTCCCCAATCTTGGGCTGTTTCGCCAACAGATTTCGGGCCCATGGTTTTGAGTGTCCTGTATTATTTTTCCATTGTATTTCCCATATTAAAGAAAGACATTGTAATACAGCTAGGGTAAGAAATGTATTAGGTTTTATGCATTATAAAGATCTCTAAGATCGGAAGAGAGAGACTTTGAGAGAGTGTGAAGAGGAAGTGCAGCGGCTGTGCTGCAGGTTGTATCCCTTCACTTTGCTGGATGGTATAATAATAAGGACTGACAATTTTAGTGTGGACATAGCCCATCTTGAGTGAACCACGATATATTGTTGTCTCTCTTGTAATGTGTATGTGTGATTATATTTGCATTTTTGTTTATTGTTATTGCTCTGCGATCTTGTTTTTCTAACAATTGGTATCAGAGCCAAAGGTCTATTTGGCAGTAAACCCGCAGGAAACTAGGATTTCAGGTTCGAGTGGGAGCAATGACAGAAGAAGGAAAGTTTAAGGTCGAGAAGTTTAATGGCCAAAACTACTAGTTATGGAAGATGTAAATGGAGGACTATCTGTACCAGAAGGATCTATTCCTACCATTGGGAGGAAGAGCAAAGCAGCCAGCGACTATGAAGGATGAAGAATGGGAGGTTCTTGATAGAAAGGGGCTGGGAACAATATGGTTGTCCCTGGCTTCGTCGATGGCTTTCAATATCTCAAAAGAAAAGACAACGGAGGGTTTGATGAGTGCATTGGGTAAGCTGTATGAAAAACCCTCGACCTCCAACAAGGTATTTCTAATAAAACGTCTATTTAATATGAAGATGTCTGAAGATGGATCTGTTACTGATCATTTAAATAAATTTAATACGATTACAAATCAACTAAGTTCTGTAGGTGTGAACTTCGGTGATGAGGTTAGGGCTCTTCTAATCTTGTGTTCATTACCATAAAGATGGAATAGCTTGGTCATGGTTGTAAGTAACTTTGTCTCTGGTTCAAACACCTTGAAATTTGATGATGTTATTGGTGTTATTCTTAGCGAGGAAATGTGAAGAAAAAGCACAGGTGAGACATCAGGTAATGCGTTGACCATGGAAAGCAGAGGAAGAAAAAAGGAGAGAGGAAAGAGCCAAGGTAATTGTGGCAAGTCTAAAATGGGCAGATCCAAGTCCAGACTGGGAAAGATAGAGTGTTGGAACTGTGGAAAGAAAGGACATATGAAGAAAGACTACAGATCTCTAAAGAAGAAAGGAGATGGATAGCAGGAAACTACCCATGAAGCAAATGTAGTAGGTGATGTGTTACAAGATGCTTTGATTCTTGCATTAGATAATACTAGTGACTATTGGGTAGTAGATTCAAGGGCTTCATGTCATGCTACACCCCATAGGAAATATTTTCATGATTATGTTCCAGGCGATTTTGGACATGTTTTATTGGGTGATGATGAGCCATGTAAAATTGTTGGAATGGGTAAGGTATGGATAAAATTTAAGAATGAAACTGATTGGATGCTGAAAGATGTAAGGCATATTCCTGCTATGAAAAGAAATCTAATCTCAACAGGGAAGTTGGGAGATGGCGGCTGTCTATCTATGTTTGGAGAAACGTGGTGGAAGATCACTAAATGATCAATGGTGATAGCAAAATGAGACAGGGTAGGTACGTTGTATTTATGTTCTCACAATACTGACCATTCTATCTCTTTAGCTTCCACAGGAACAGATACAACATTGTGTCATCATAGGCTTGGTCACATGAGTGAGAAGGGGTTGTAGATTCTCCACTCAAGGAAGTTGCTGCTAGATTTGAAGCAGGTAAGTTTGGAATTCTGTGAGAACTGTGTTTATGGAAAACATAAGAGAGTCATATTTCTCAGGGTTGGGAAACAGAAGAAGAATGAAAAGTTAGAGCTTGTGCATACAGATGTATGGGGACCGGCTCAGGTACAATCTCTTGGTGGCTCTCATTATTATGTTACATTTATTGATGATGCAACTAAAAAAACTTGGGTTTATTGCATTAGACATAAATCTGATGTGTTTTCTACTTTTAAGAAGTGGAAAGATTTGGTTGAGAATGAGACAGGAAAAAGGTTGAAGTGTCTCAGATCTGATAATGGAGGTGAGTACTGCAGCAAGGAGTTTGATAGTTTTTGTTCATACCATGGGATTCGTAGAGAGAAGACAGTCCCAAGAACACCACAAGAAAATGGTGTGTCAGAAAGGATGAATAGAACGATCATGGAGCATGCAAGGTGTATGAGATTGCATGCAGGGTTGCCTTTACAGTTTTGGGCAGATGTTGTAAATACTATTTTTTATTTAATAAACAGAGGGCCTTCAAGTGCTTTGGATGGTGGTATTTTAGAGGAGGCATGGACAGGTAAAATGGTAAACTACTCATTTCTGAGAACGTTTGGTTGTGAAGCATTTATCCATATTGATAAATAAAATAGAACAAAGCTTGAAGCTAAATCCAAAAAATGTACCTTTATTGGATGTGGGGTTGATGATTTTGGTTATTGCTTATGGGATTATGAAAATAACAAAATCATTAGGAGTAGAGATGTGATATTCAATGAAAAGGTCATGTATAAATATTAGTTGTAGGGAAATCAACAGGAAAAGGAAAACACAGAGTACACAATACTTGATGAAATTGAAGAAAATGAAGTTCCAAAGGTGCCAGAAAATCAAGAACAACAACAAGTACCCGAAACTCCTGCAAGTGTAAGAAGATCTACCAGGTTAAGTAGACTCCCTGAACGATACTCTCCTTCAATGTATTATTTATTGATGACTGATGCTGGTGAACCAAAATGTTATGAAGAAGCAATACAGGTGGAAACTAGAAAGAAGTGGGAGCAAGGCATGAATGATTAGATGGACTCATTGGTAGGAAACCAGACTTGGGATTTGGTTCAGTTGCCTGCTGGTAAAAGAGCATTGCAAAATAAATAGATTTATAGGTTGAAGGAAGAAGGAGGTAAGAAGCGATACAAGGCCAGACTTGTTGTAAAGGGGTTTGCACAGAAGAAAGGTATAGATTTTGATGAAATATTTTCTCCTGTTGTTAAGATGAATTCAATTAGGACTATTTTAAGTCTAGTGGCGGTAGAATATCTGCATCTTGAACAGTTAGATGTAAAAACAACCTTTATCCATGGGTATTTGGAGGAAGAGATATATATGCAATAGCCACAAGGGTATGAGGTCAAAGGGAAGGAGAATTTGGTGTGCAAGTTGAAAAAGAACTTGTATGGCTTGAAGCAAGCTCTAAGGCAATGGTATTTAAAATTTGACAGGTTTATGAAAGAACAAGGTTAGAGTAGATGTCATTCTGACCACTGTTTTTATTTCAAGAGGCTAGATAATGGAAGTTATATTATCTTGTTATTGTATGTGGATGACATGCTTGTTGCAGGGTTTAACATGTAGGAAATAAATGTGTTGAAAATGAAGTTAGCAAATTAATTTGCGATGAAGGATTTTGGTGTTGCAAAGCAAATCCTTGGTATGAGAATAACAAGAGACAGGAAAAATCGCAAATTGACATTGTCTCAGGGTGAGTACATACAAAAGTGTTGGAGAGGTTCAGAATGTAGAATGCAAAACTAATTAGTACACCTTTGGCCAACCATTTCAGTCTAAGTAAGGAAATGTGTCCCAAGACACATGAAGAGATAGATTACATGTCCAAGATTTCCTATTCATCAACAGTTGACAGCTTGATGTATGCCATGGTGTGCATAAGACCAGATATTGCACATGCAGTGGGAGTTGTGAGCATATATATGAACAATCCAGGTAAAGAACATTGGAAGGCAGTATAGTGGATTCTCAGGTATTTGAGATGTACTACCACTCAGGCATTATGTTTTGGAGGTTCAGTCACTGTTCTACAGGGATATGTTGATGCATATATGGAAGGTGATAAGGATAGGGTATGTGTTTATTGTAGGTGGAACAACAGTAAGTTGGATTTCGAAACTGCAAAAGATTGTTGCACTTTCAACAATGGAAGCAGAGTATGTTGCTGTTACAGAGGCTAGTAAAGAGATGATTTGGTTGCAGAGGTTTATGGAGGAATTGGGCAAGAATAAGAAGGATAGTAGGTTGTATAGTGACAACCAGAGTGTCATTCATCTTGCAAAGAACTCAACATTCCATTCCAGGACTAAATATATACAACTCAAGTACCATTTCATACTCTCTGTTCTGGAAGATGAACTGTTGAAGCTGGAAAAGATACATACTAGCCAGAATCCTACAGACATGTTTACAAAGGTAGTGACTAGAGAGAAACTGAGTTTCTGCTTAGTTTCAGTTAGCCTTCTAGCGTGAAGGTGAAGATGAGAAATTTTCCAAGTCCAAGGTCCAGCAAGTACATCAATGGTGGACTTGTTATGATCAGTATCCAAGTGGGAGATTGTTGGTTATGGAGCCAAATATTCCAGTCTCATAGATGATATTGTCTCAGTCGTGTAGCCCAGAGGACTGTACATTCATTCCCCAACTTTGGGTTGTTTCGCCAACAGATTTCAGGCCCATGGTTTTGGGTATCCTGTGGTATTTTTCCATTGTATTTCCCCTATAAAAGAAAGACATTGTCATACGACTAGGGATAGAAATGTATTAGGTTTTATGCATTGTAAATATCTCTAAGATCGGAAAAGAGAGACTGTGAGAGAGTGTGAAGAGGAAGTGCAGTGACTGTGCTGCAGGTTGTATCCCTTCACTTTGCTAGATGGTATAATAATAAGGACTAGCAATTTCAGTGTGGACGTAGCCCGTCTTGGGTGAGCCACGATATATTGTTGTCTCTCTTGTATTGTGTATGTGTGATTATATTTGCATTTATGTTTATTGTTATTGCTCCGTGATCCTGTTTTTCTAACACCTTCATATTCCAATAAAGGGTGATGATTTGGACATAATTGTAGTCCTAAGTGTGAGAGTATCCCACATCTTGGACCTAAGGTCCCATTTCCTTATGAATTTCTTGGTTCCCAAGCATGTCCTTCTCTTGAGAAACCCATTTATTAGCATGTTCAATTTTTCTTTCTACCTATGGCAAGATAACCTCCTTGAAGACATCCTGAGTAGCTTCCGCTCCTTTAAGATTTCTCAGAGTGTGCCCAATACTCTTGAACCCTCACCGTGAGCACCCTCTTCTAATCATCCTGTAATAGAGGAATTAGTGAGACAGGTTGGGATTGTTGTTGCTAAGAATCATCATCCAAAAAGACCAAGTATCATGTCCAAATTTGAACTCGGGTATTTTCAACTCGGCCCATGTACATAGACCTTATTCCTCTACAACATAAAACAATTTCCAAACTTATTTCCAGCAATCACATAAATAGTGGCAAGGGTGTCTCCAATGCTCCCACCATATTCCCTCAATATTCTCCAACCTTCCAAGTTATGCACCACCATCATCATCACATGTCGGGAAGGTGTTGTTCTCCCACAGTCCTCATCATTCACTTGACTAGTTTCCCTTTGCCAGCCAAGTTTCCGTTGGAGAAAATATTTAACATCATTATGTAGATGATGGAGAAATGGAGGGCTTGTACCCACCTATCCTATATCGGTTCTTCTCTCCCCATGTTTCTACTCAAGCCTGGAATGTGTTGCATCATCATGGATGTGTGGGTTGGGCCCCTTCAAAGCCACAAGACATGTCTCATACAGCTGATCCAGGGGTTTCACATTAAATTATGGATTGAATCGAATCTTGCAAATACACATGGTATTATAAATGGTTTTTCTAAATTGAAGTTGTAATGGACATTGTAGTTAATTTAAAAGTTCATTATCATGTGATTTTGGTCATACTTCACAACTATATTAAGTTTTATGTAAGTGATCAATATGTTAAGTGTGTTAAAGATTTTTTTAAGTGTGTTGGTTATGATGATGATTTCTATTAACATCCATAAGAATAATATTGTTCTATTGGACCTTAAGAAAAATATGCAATTACTTGGTTTGCTTTAGGATTTTATTTATATGATGTAAAAGCTTTAAGACAAACATTTGATGAGTTAAAAGATTATGAACTAGCATAGATCCATCTAAACTCTAGTTCTACCATGTGCCAGGAGGGATCAAATTCCTTGAGGTGGAAACCTTTTCTTAATGTGTGAAAGTGGACGAAGGGTTTGCACCTCGAGGGATTTGATCCCTCTCAGTGCATGGTATATCCCGAGTTTAGATAGATCTATGTTGGTTCCAATTGTGGGTGAATACATCAGAATTTTAGATGACCATCATTAATTAGATGTATTTTTAAATTGGTTTGTGATGTACTATTGTTGAAGTCATTTCAATGAGATAATTTTGTTCACTACTATTGCATGTTCTCAATAGTATTATATGGGTTCAAGGTTTCACATTTTGTAAATATAGGATGGTGAAGTCAATGATTGAGGTTGGTTTGACATTGAAGTTCACTGATGAGCTGCTAAGGATGACTCTCACATTCTCTCACGTATCAACTTCACTATCAAGTTACAATGAAATTTCTACAACAATGTTTGTTTACTAATCGATTACACTAAATCACTTTTTTAGATTATCATCTTTGAAATCATTGAAACCTATTGTTTTTTAATTATATCATTGTAGAAATTAATGCAACCATTGGATTCCTATGCATTATATTATTGGATAGATCGATCAATCTCAATCTATCTTCATCAACTTTTCATATAGCGATACTTGCTAGATTTTCCATCTTTTGATATTAGTAATATGAAAAAAGAGGTTGAAATCTAAGACCATTCAAACCTTCAACTTAATACAATGTAATAAATGTCATACCTTGCCTATCTTGTTTCCCAATATTGATAGTAGTTTCCTCCAATGTCAATATTAATCAGTTTCATAATTCTTTTGCAAGACCCTCAATATGTCTAAAGGTTTATCAGTAACATGGTGTACTTATTGAAACGAATTCACGTTAATATATTGAAATCAATGCACAAACATTGAAATAAATTTATTCCATTTTACATCATCCATTTTGTCATTGTGAAACAACATTGAAATCAATGGATAAAGCACTGAAATCAATGCACAAAATTAATATATTGAAATCAATGCAACAAACATTGAAACCAATGCATGAACATTGGTTTTAGTGTTGTGCACTAAGTATTTGACAATTCCTAATCAAGATGGACTTGTTGAGGATTTAGTTGAAATGCAATTGGTTTTGAACTTGAACTGGATTCAATCATTCTAGAGCCACAATTTTGATTAAACAATCAAGAGATTATTCTAGTGCCAAAGTTAGAGTATAGGCCATTTATGCCCATGTCTATATGCATATCTACCCCTCCAAGTTGTTTTTGTTTCCCTGAGAAGTATGGGCATTTATTGGCCTTTGAAGTAGCATAGCTTTGCACATCCTTTTTTCTCGTCCTCATGTAGCTAGTCTATAGATTGTTACCTAAAATTTCACCTAAAAACAAAGAAATCCGAGCCATTTTAGATTATCCTACTCCCTTATTCACTGTTTCTTTCATCTTTTTAATGAAATTTATTATTGATTTTATAGTTAGGAAGGCATATCATAATAATCGAAAGTTGATCTAAAAATTCATCTTTTTATTTTATTTTATTGAGGTTGCAATGTCAAAAGATTTTGATGGTGCACTAAGAAACACTCCATACCAAAGCATTAAAAATATCCTTAGTTTCATCTTTGATTTGATTCGTGACAGAGCTCCTTGGAAATACAAATTACCTTGTGCAACATTTCAAATTCTAGTTTTGGTCAGGGATCGGATAGGATTAACTCTTTAATCGAACTCATCCACAACTAAAATTCCATAGATTTTTTATAATATTTTGTAGCAAATTGTAAAGCAAGACTATCCACCTTTCATTAAATCTTTTAGTTTTAATTGATTTGAATATATCTTTGTCATTGGCATTGGAATTTCTTGGTTTTTTCTTAGTTGTTTGTTGAGCCTCATCAATCCTATAAATTGAGGTTTCTCTTTTATCATATTCATACAGTTTAATATAATTTCTCTCTCTTATATTATGAGGATCATCTTTGATGTGGGGTAGAACCCCGATCTTCACATGATATCAGAGAAGGTTCATCCTTCACTCTCTCATGAGAGTGGCTGTGATCCTACCCTTGACTTGTTTTTCCCTATGGCAGCTATTGTCATTAAGGTTGATTTCCAAGTGGATTTTCTATTGCACTCAGTAATTGTGCCCTCTCCCTTCATCTAGATCGTGGTTTTTGGGGGGATTGATCTCGGATCTCTTCAGGATGAATGTGTCTTTTGAAAATTTTGGGTGTAAATTGGATGCCATCCGTTTGTAGTGGTACACTGAGATATGTGGTATTTTTCATTGTGGATCTACTAGTGTGATTCGGTTGAAGCTGTTATTATTTCCTTCATGTGGGAAATCTAGTCTCTCATTTTTTTTTAGGGAATGAAGGCGGAAGGAACACTATCTAAGAACAAATTTGTTGATCCATCAACTAGATCTTTCCTATGATCTATTTTGTTTGTGGCCCATTGGTTCACAGCTTCCAAAATCATGCCTTTGATCTGGCGAAAGATGTGGTTGGTCTTCTCTTTGAATATATGATCTGTGGTTCGTATGTATCACACAAAATTGTGGGATCACCTCCTATGGAACTATTTAATTGCATGTTATGTGGGATCACACCCTCTACATCCATGCAAAGCATCAAAATTTGAAGTGCGGTGTTGACAGAGATAAGCAACCCAGGCCTTGGAATGGCTGGCGTTTTGGGAAGAAATGGGGGCTTAATATTGTGTAGCTATTGAGTGAAGGCCAAGGCAGTATGCCTTTCTACGATTTGTTTCAAAGGTGAAGGTAGCTTCTACGACTTGCACCATCCTAGATATGCGAGTCATGCTAGATCATATTTGTAGTGATCATGGGACTCTGGGGGTGTTGGAAGGTAATTCCAACAAGCAACATGTACGTATTGAATGCAGTAGCTACACGAGTAATTGCGGTAGGTAAAGAAGGAGCTAGAAACAGGGGAATAAATCGAAACATATAGAAGCTCTAGAAGTATCCTGAAGACTAGTGAAATTGGTATAAATATGTATGCTTGTATTGTATTTTGCATTGTAATTAGTTTTGGTGCTGAAGCACCTTAATAGGAAGTGTTTTCTATCTTGTGTTAATATCTGCTCCTCCTCCATTTCTATCATGGTACTAGAGCATCAGGACTGGGCTTAACTCCCTCACTGGAGGCCCAAGGTCATGAAAAACTTTATTTGGTAATATATTGTAGGTGTAGATTAGATAGGAGGTAGGAGTAGAAAATAGTGTTGTGTATATTGTTGAATTGTTTGCATCATGTTCTATTGTATATAGCTTGCATATGACTTAAATCCATCCCCAGCCATTTGTACAAGTGGTGTTTGTCAGCAAAGAAGGTGGAGGTTCCCGCGGTCGGGAGCATGTTCCTACAAATTTTTAAATATACAGAGGTGTAAGAGGGAATGTGCTATCCTGCTGTCTTGGATTGGCTACGAACTGTGTGGACACACACATAATCCTTTGAACCATTGTGTTAAATAGGGAAGGGGCTGCTATTACTATTATTTTTGTGTCTGATGCCTATCATGGGAGATTTGGCACCCACATTCTCAGCTATTTTGTGAGAAGCTTTAGAGGGCCCGCGCCAGTGTTAAGAGACTCCTCTCCCCTTTGCTAGTGTCTTCCCCATCTATTAATTGGTTGCATTCGTTGTTGTAGATACCTTGGCCACTAGTCACGTGCCTTTATTGAGGGCATTAAACCATCTGTGATTGCAGCTACAACGTGAGGTAGTTTTCGTGGACGTGTTTGAAGGAAACCCTTCATGGGTGTTAAAGAAGCCCTCATATGTCTGTTTGTGCCACTAATTGATGAGCTCGACTCCATCACGTTGTCTAGAAGGTAAACCTCTGTTGTGCATCTAGTGGGTTTTGTGATCTTTTTGCAGATTATGGACTATAGATTATGATGGGTATTTTATTGTTTTAATGAATTCACCAAATATTTAATTATCGACCAGGGTTGGTAATATTAGAGTTGTGGCAAAGTATATGTTGAGGTAGAAGGGTACCTAAGATATCGGCTCGGTAGACCTTAGAAATATTTAATAAAAAAAAGATCTAAGGATCTTTCAAAATGAAAAACTGAGTCAAACTTTAAAAATAAAACTACTAAGCTGATTAGACTTAACCAACAGATCAGAATAGTATCAATCTATGCTACTCTACTCTATGGAAAATAATTGAAACTACAAAGACAATATTGATTTAAGAAACAAAACTTGGTAAAAAACAAACTACTCTTATGAAAAATGGAAACTACTGATCAATTATTCAAACTCTAATCTAGGAATTAAAAAGACTAGCTACTTATGTAATAACTATGAACAAGTTCAGAAACCTATTTATGAAACAATTTAGTTTACAACTAACTATGTAAATACAAGGAACTATACTATATTGAGCAAGACTAGCTAAGCAATCTATGAAATTCAGCTTATCTCTAAAACAAGATGAAATATTGATCTAAGATTCAAGCATGCATTAACAACAACGAATGATAAGCAAACTACCTAGTTCCAATCGTCTTGAGCAACTATTGCATCTAAATGACTTAAAAAGGCTAAATAAATACAAAATGGAAATAAATCTAACTTGACTTCTAAAAAAATGTGAAAACTAAAGATAGACCAATTACAAGAAATCCTAAACATTGTAACCTACTATTCATCCATAAGCAAATGACAAACTAACTATAATACTTGAAATGAAACACTATTTTGACAATCTAGCTTTACAGTCTAAGTTACTTGATCTCTAATGAATGCTCTGAAATGCTTATCTAACTCATGCACATGCCTATCAACATCAAATTACTTCAAACTAGTTCATGAAACATAAGCTACAAGAAAAGCAACTAAACTAAGTACAAGACAAGAGTTTAGATGATTGGAATCAATATTAACTTGTGATCAAAACCTACAGCAGAAACAAAGTATTCTTATGCTATCCCTACTACAATTCAAACTATAATCTAAGACAACTATAAAAGTGTAATAAAGTTGATTCGATAACTTGGAAAGTGAACCTATATCACACTAAACTATGAGAGCTTTCAAAATGAAACTTCAAAATACTGAAAATTAATGCATCTACATGAAACTCCAAATGAACCATTAAGCTTGAACTTTAAAATTGATTTCTAGTCTATTATACCTATTGAAATGAAAGAACTTGAAACAATGAAACTAAACCAAGTTTGAACAACAAAACACTATGTAAAGGAAGATGAAGGTCTGATTATAAACTTGAAATGAAAACTGGAAATGAAATGCTAAACTGATTTCAAAAGCAAACTGATATTTAATAAGGTCTATGATATCATTTTAAACAATCTTAAGCTAATCTAGGTTCTTGGCATGAAAGTAAGTCAAAGTAACTCATAAAATACCTAAATCATAAGGAAAAGACATTTTTACTGCTTCTACTTGAACCAACACTATTTCTCATTTGAACAATAAAACATATGCTGAATGTAAATGGATTTCATCATTAATAAAACTTGAAATAATTAATCTCTATGTGAATACAAAACTAAATATAAAGTGTTGAAAAGGAACACAGGAAAATTATATTTTATACAAACAAAACGTCACCTACAAGAAAACGAACTACTTGCTTGCAGAAATGAAATGACTTACAGGAAAACGTAATAGATACATGCAAAAACGAAATGACTTAGCTACAAATATAAAAAGGAAACTGTTGAATATACACAAATGGAACCTCTGGTTGTTGAGGGGCCCTTCCCAGCAACAGGGGTTTATCTCCTAAGCTACTCGGTCACCAACCATTAATAGAAAACGAGAATGATCATCAATAGCTGAAACAAAGTCTTTCTATTAAACTGAATCAAAGTTACACAACGTTTTTCTCTATAGCTATCCTCCTTTCCATGTCTGTGTTTCTCAACGTGAGATGTCTTTACATAGTTTTACAAAGAGAGAGTAGGTTGACCCTTTCAGTGGTCGACCTCTCTAAAAATAGAAGGTCTTTTACTGCTGTAACAACGACCCATTACAAAGCACAGGCCGTCTTCTTGATTCCGTGCATGTTGGTTCCCTTCACATGAGCAGTTGGTGTGTTGGCAGGCTGGGCCAGTGGAAACGTGGATCTTCTCAAACAAGGGCTCACGAACCATAAGGGCCATGTTTCCAACAGAACCCACGTTGTGGTTTTTGCCTTTAATGCCTTGGAATATGCTAACCAACAAATACAAGGGTGCGAACGGAGGTATGAACGATGGTCCGAATGCGAATGGGCTTCTTGAACATGAATGCGCGTCCGGATGATAGTACGTTTGAAAACAATAACCTGCAGAATGAAGCCTATGCACCCAACAAGTCTAGAAATGTTAAATTAACGTTAATAAGCCATAAAATGATGATAATCAATCAAGATTCATGAGATATTGAAATAAGTTCATACCTGAGTTTGATTGGTGGTCTGAATGGCAAAGTAAGAATTAATACACCAAAAATGGAAAAAGTAGTGCCAAGAGAGCACGTTTAATGATCAAAAGTGATGGCAAAATTGGACATCAACACTCCCCCAAACCAAGGATATGCCAGGTACCACTAAGCAAAGAAGAGAGGAAGTCAGGAATAAGGTTGAGCTGCGACAGCAGCTTCCTTCAACTTAGACGAGGAAGAAGTAGATTTGGGCTTAAAATTCCTGGCTTGGTCCCTCAAGGTATCATGTCTCATCTGGAGAGAGTCATGAGAAGATGTTATGGCTCTGTTAAGGTCTTCGACACTCTTCACTTGTAGACGCAGTTCCTTATTCTCTTCGCGAAGCTCATAGATCATTTCAACGTATTTTCGATTCTGGCTTGTTAATTGTGCTATGTCCTGGGTCAATCTATCCACTGCCTCATGAATTAGAGTGGACGGTTTTGCATGGTACTCAGAATCCTTGTGAGGGCTTGATCCACTTGGGAATTTTTCGGGGTCAACATAAGTGGTGTGTTCTTCAGGAGCATTGCCTTCAGTGAGTGCAGGAGCAAGTTCAAAGATAGGGGCTTCAAGCAAACGAGCGGAGACATCAGCTAATGCAAGAAGGGACGTTTCAGGGATAAGGTCGTTTAGCTGGGCATCAGGGCTGTTTGAGTGAACCAGTTGAACGATAGATTGATCGACGGTCTGGACGATGGACTGATCACGATTTGACCTTCTAGATTTAGTGGGGATTGGTGAAAAGAGTGGGGGTTTCATGGCCGTTTCCTTATGGACAGGCTCAAGAGAGGAGGATGAATGGAGAAGGTGCATTTCTCCTGAGGTACGCTCATCAAACCACATAGAATTATTGTCTCTTTTTGCTTGGGAATAGGTTTGAGCAGGCTCACTAGCACGAGTTTGAAAATGATGGCGCTTTCAAGAAGAAAAATCTTTAGCAAGGGATTTCTTGACCAAATGGGGGTTCAATACTTCAAACAAAAAACTTTCCCAAGTTTTCCCCCTTTCCCTCAGTTGTTGAATGATCAGGATTTTAATGAGACAATGGTGATATAAACTACCAGTGGGGTTAGCTACATTTTTTCTCACCTGGTTCGACATTTTCTCAAGGCTCTTCCGAAAATAAAATGGGAAATTGAGAGCTTGGTTATTAACAAAATGAGCTAATAATCTGAGGTGGCAAGCCTTAAAGATGGTAAACTTACCCTCACAGGTTATCAACCGGATGATGACGGTTAAGGGATCGAGATATCTTGGCTTAATCCACTCCCGATAGAACCCTTTTGTGCCTGCAATGTGTTGATAGTTAGCCCTGAGAGAAAATTCATGAGCCATTTGAGGGAGGAAGAGGTGCTTGTGCGAACAATCACCCTCCCTTTGAAGCTTTGTAGCCAACTCAATAGACTCCTAAGTCACAGGAAAGGTAAGGTGGCCAACCCTAGCCGTTTTTCCATTGAATCCCTTGGCAAATAGGAGTGAGATCTCATGATAGTGGCCCTGGAGAAGATGGAAGAACTGGCCCCAACCTACTTGAAGAAAAAGCTCACAGCATGCTTTGAATTCGGGGATACAGAGCAAATCCTGGTAGCTCCCAGGCTCATGGTGGATCGGCATTGTTCAACGGAGGTAGATGGATGCAAGGGATATAGGGGATGCGAAGAATGCAAGGAATGCAACTGGATGGACTCAAAGAGGATGAGAACGAGCAGAATGAAGGTAAAAATCACGCAGGCGTTAGTTTAAATCGTGGTCTATTTGAACGTTTGAGTGATCATGAGATGGAGATTTGGCACGGTTAAACGATCACGCGATCATTTAGAACTTTGAGTCGTGTGCCCTAATAAATATGTGTGTGTTAATGAATTTGTATGGTTGTGAAATATTCAACCATGTCCAAACTAAACTTTGGACAGGTTGAATGAAATTTTCATCATGGAATTATATCATAAAATGCATTAAAAATCATGATGACCCTGATTAATAAAATGGCAGCTCGCATGATGATTTTTACATATAACTTCGATGAAGAGATGAAACTTTATGATAGTCAGAAAAATTCTAGAAATTATATTGATACAAAATTAGTCGATTCGTTTGGTGAAGTTGAGATGAGTTGAAGAATGAGATCGTGTGCAGAGATGACATTTGATATTTCCTAATATGGTTAGTCGTTTAGATTTATAGTCAAAATTAAAAAATTAGATACCTTAGCACACTTGATCATGCTGTTATAAAGCTATGGTTTCATTCGGATCGTCATTCGACGCTTCATTCAACATCTCATTCATTCGCTTCATTCGTCACTTCATTCGGATCGTCATTCGACCCTTCATACAGACCTTTTATCTGCACAAGATGTGCTTTGCTGGATATGACTGCTATTGATTATGCATAAATTTTATGAGGCTGCCAACACACAAAAGGATGATGTAAACATGCTTTTCTGAAAACTTAAGTCTCGTTCTTCCTTTATTTAACATGGATCAGAACAATCTTTCTTCCACTAGCATTATTCCTGAAACACATATCATTTTATCAAGGATAAATGAACTTTCTTATAAATAATCAGAAAATAAAAACAATTCTCCTAGTAACACATAGTTAAATCTTTCGATATAGTCTTCTAGGCTCTCATCTTCAAGTTGTTGTATTTTGAAAATGTCATTCTGAGAGTCCTTAGGCTTACAGTAATACTGATATTTTCATAGAAATGCAGTCTTCATGTCTTCTAAAGTTCTAATGCTATATTCTCCTAACCCCATAAACCACCTAAGAGTAGAATCTTTCAATGTAGCAGGGAAAAGTTTTAACTTATGGCCATCTTGTAGGTAGTTATAGCTCCTACACAAAATGTCAAATTCGAACAGAAATGTATCCGGATCCTCACTACTTTTCCCATAAAAGCTAGGTAGTGAGGAGGGAGGGATGTTTTTCATGGTTACATCTTGTGCAATGTCTAAAATAGGGGACCCAAAAGTACCTTCAGTTCTAATCCCTCTCTCTTCTTCATCTTGTCGAACATGATCTTCATTTTCATTCTCCATGTAAACTTGATTTCCAAAGAGAGTATACCTAGGTGGTTCCTTTCTTGGTGAATATGGAATGTCCCAACGTTCAGTTTCAGGGAGAGTGTTCCTCTAATGAGAAGAGTTTTCAGCTACATGAGAGTCCAACTCTACAGGGATTGTAGGTCCTATGGTTGATGTTCCTATTTGCAAAACAACTGGATTTGTAGAGTTGTCAAAAAGAGCGTCTATCTGTGCAGGAACAACAAAATCTGCCAAATTCGGACCCCCCTACAAGTGAGAAGGTTGTGTCCTTGGGTTTTGAAACTAATGGAGGATTAAGAGGTTATGATGGTTTATCTTTTTGAGCTTCCTCCTTCCTAAGTTTAGTTTCAATATGAGACTGAGGTTCTCCTAGTAGTGTTTCTTTATGGATTGTTTTTTTTGATGTCTCTATGGTTCCCCCTGAGTGGTTTCCAGAAAGGATTTCCTTAGCTTTCCAAGTAGGACTATCCCCTTTAGGAGTCTTCTGATACCTTTCTGCTGAGTTAGTAGTTGGGATGGCATGCCCCCTGTAAAGGTTAGTAGGAATTTTAGTGTTTTGGGGACTAGTTTTAATATATCTACCTTTTAAATCTCTAGGTCTATTCATGAAAACAAAGCTAAAACTAAAACAAATTTTAATTGCATTACTACTATTGTTGGTTTTTGGGGATGTCTGTTATAACAGATGTGGAGGTTCTTATCTCTCATCTTACCGCTCATCCACCACCATCCTATCACTAAGTTTCAAAAGGAAAATTCTACCTATCACTAAGGTTTAGAAAGAAAATTCTACCTATCTACAACTCCCCGACAACGACGCCAAAATGTTGGGTGTTTTATTGTTTTAATGAATTCACCAAATATTTAATTATCGACCAGGGTTGGTAATCTTTGAGTTGTGGCAAAGTATATGCTGAGGTAGAAGGGTACTTAGGATATCGGCTCGGAAGACCTTAGAAATATTTAATAATAAAAATATCTAAGGATCTTTCAAAATGAAAAACCGAGTCAAACTTTAAAAATAAAACTACTAAGCTGATTAGACTTAACCAACAGATCAGAATAGTATCAATATATACCACTCTACTCTATGGACAATAATTGAAACTACTGTTAGAAAAACAGGATCGCAGAGCAATAACAATAAACAGAAATGCAAATATAATCACACATACACATTACAAGAGAGACACAGATATATCGTGGTTCACCCAACTTGGGCTACGTCCACACTGAATTTTCCAGTCCTTATTATTATTACCGTCCAGCAAGATGAAGGGATACAACCTGCAGCACAACCGCTGCACTTCCTCTTCTCTGTTTCACAATCTCTCTCCAGATCTCAAAGATCTTTACAATGCATAAAACCTAATACATCAATTCTAGCTGTATTACAATGTCCTTCTTTTATAAGGGAAATACAATGGGAAAATACCACGGGATACTGTAGCTAGGGTTTTACCCCTAGCTTGTGCCAATGAGCACCTACTAAGGAGAATGGACTCCTTAGTAGCAGTTCAGTATATTAAACTAATTATGCAATAAACAAAACATTAAATTATTTCTAATACAAGCATGAAGCATAAACACCAAAATGAAAGAATGTCTTTGTATTGATGTTACCTTGAGTGTCAAGGTTGGTGAAGCCCTTTGCAGTGTCCAAGAGGATGCTCCAAGCTTCAAGAATGCTCCTTCTCCTTCTCCAAGGTTGGGAATGGGCCAAAGGTGGCTCTCAAGGTGAAAATAGTTCAAAGGTGAACTAGGGTTTCGAGAGAGATTTTGGCAGAGTAAGGGTGCTTGTGATTGTGGATATGGAATAAGGGATCTCCATCACCTATTTATAGTTTTTTGGTGGTGGAGTGCTGACCCATGGTTTTGGGGAACACATGGTTTTGGGCAGCTGTATAGGGTTTTTTCCTCCTTTTCCTCATTATTTTATATTTTTTATTCCTTTTTAGGGGATTTTTGCTATTTTTGGAGGAAAAGGGGGTTTTTTAGCCTTTTTTAGGCTATTTTGAGGGTTTTTTGGCCTTTTGGAGGCATTTTAGGCCTTTTGGAGGCTTTTTAATGGGTTTTTTGGGATTTTTAATGGAAATATGGTAGGAAAATGGACAAATGAGTCATATAATGTGGTAAATGAGCTAGTGAGCACTTTTTGGGTGTTAACAGATTGCCCCCTGATGTGCGAGGTCAGGAGCTCATCGTATGGCCGATGGACATCATAAGTCATGAATGGTTTTCCTGGGATGTGGAGAGAAGAGAAGAAACAAACTGAAGCCCGGAACAACGATCCCGAACAGGAAGCAATGACAGGAAGCAGGGACTTGAGGAACCAATCGAGGAAGATACGGTCATCTAGTTTAATCTTGCATAAGCTACGGCGTCTACGCCACTCATGGATGTGGTCCGTGATATGGGTAGCCGTGTTTTGTCTACAAGATAGAAGGATCTCAACGCCCGCGTCATAGCGGACTGGCAACTGGAAGAACTGCAGGAAGGTCGAGGCCAGGGAAGAAAAGGTGGCGTGGGTCCCATGAGGCTGCTCAATATACCACTTGGCTGCAGAGCCAGTAAAGGTGCGCTGTAAGAGACGGAGGCGAACAGAGTCGTCCACTATGGAGTTAGAGGAACACCATAGGTGGAAAGACATGATGTGGTTCTGTGGGTCCTCACCGGCCTTACCCTCGAATTTAGGGATGTCAGAGGGTAGTTTGGTAGGCATATGAGGCCACATAGGGTCGTGTCGAATAGGATCGTTGGTCAATCTGGCCAGGTCAGGTAGGTTGAGGCTAGCCATGAACGGCAAACTGGAAGAAGGCTGTGACACAGTAGTGCTGTGGACCAAGTTGGGGCCAGTGCCCCCAAGTGGAGGGACAAGATTTAGGGTGGTGCCCCCAAGTGGGGGAACTGAGGTAGTGGAGGATGGTCCAGCACCACCATGGGTAGTGTGAGCCACTGATGTAGTGGGGATAGGTATTCCCGCTGTGGGAATAGGTACCGTGAGGGGAACGGTAGATGGTTGCCCCATGGAGGGCATACCAAAAACAGGTGTAGTAACTGGTGTAGTGGTGGATGTGCCACCAATGGTCCCTATGACAAATGGAGTGGAAGTCGTACCAGCCATGGGGCTAGTAGGGGCAGTATAAATAGGGTTCTCAGACTCTTCGTCAGAATCAGAGGTAAAGTAAGGTGCGTCACTATCTGGTGACGGAGACCTACGTCGCTGACGGGTGGAGTCAAGTGACAAGGCTCTAGATCTGTGATGAGTGGTATCAACGGATAATGATCGGAATCTACGACGTGTGGTGTCAAGAGAACCGTGCTGTGGGGGCTCGCCCCTGAGGGGCCGAGAGTGTCTCGGGGACTCAATGGTGACAGATGGTGTCTAAATCTCTGTGGGTTGAGGTGAGTATAAAAACAGCTCAAAAAATCCTAATGCCACCGAGTGTGCAGAAGGAGAGCTAAAAAGCAAGGCACTCAGGCCAACAACCAACTCAAAACACCCACTGCAACAGCTGTGCTACAATAGGTGGAGTAACAACAAAGATGGTCAGAATACCAACAAGCAGCAGGTTTCCTAAAAAAGAAAAATGGTGGACTCACTAGACCAAAGGGAGGTAAAGGAGCATGCAAACACCTAGCTAAAAGTATTCTGACTTAACTAAACATATCCTCTGCAAGGTGATGAAATCCAAGTCAGACAATATGAGTAGGAAAGCCAAGTGGCTATGATATCCCCCTACCGGGAGGGACACCGGGTAGTCAATCCTAGAAGAATGGCAACTAAGATACCCCGCTCATGACACGTCCAGAAAGGTGAATCTGCCGTTTAGTTCGTTGACCGCAATACCCCTATACAGGGATATCCCGCGAACCGCGAAAGGTAGCCCTTCGGTTACTGAATGGAGTGCGGTATTCCACTCAGGCCTCCGGAACCAGTCTCCCGACTTCAACCCTCCTAAGGGAGAGGCCCTCTGATAAACTGGTCGTGACCGTGCCAAAAAGTACTAGGGGATTTTGGTTCCCTAGTTGGACAACAACTATGTCTCAAGTGAAATAACCAAGGGGTGTTATTGGAAGCCTATCCCCCTGATCCTACCTAACTACAATGATTCTTTTGTGTTCCCCAAGTGGGGTTAGAATGTTGGTTTAGTTAGGTACTTTTTAAGGCTCACTTGATTTAATGTGACAGAGTGTGTGCTCGTGAGGTGTTGAACCCAAAAACAGAAGTGCCACAAGGGAGGGCAACTTCCAATCTATCAATAATGCTGAAATTGATTCTTTTAATTTGCAAAATTTTCTGAAATAAAAATACTGAAATTTTAAAAAGATTCTGTAAAAGGAACAGAAATTATGTTGCAGAAAGGCTGTAAGGAAGTGGGCTGCAGGTGGGACAGAGGGCTGTTCAAATGCAGAAAATATTGCAGCAAGAGGGGCTGGGCTCAAAACAGGAAAAGAGCAGAAATCAGACCGCGGGTCTGTAGCGGATCAGAACAGGCCGACCGCGGGTTTAAGGGAAACAGCGGCGGTCAGGTCGCGGCTATCGGGCCAATAGTGGCAGTCGGGACGCAGGAAAACTGGAAAAAGACACAGTCGGGTCGCGGTAAAATGGCTAACAGGCGCAGTCGGGACGCGCGAAAGAGGCAGGAAGCCGCAGTCGCGACGCAGGAAAAAGGCCGACAGGCGCAGTCAGATCGCGGCAAACAGGCTGATTAGCCACGGTCGGATCGCAGGTAACAGACTTGAATCCGCCGGCAGAGCGTCGGAAGCAGTCTGAGAGCCACGGTCGGATCGCGGGTAAAGACCTGAAAGGCGCGGTCGTGACGCGACTGCAGAGGAAAAAGACGCGGTATGCAGCGGCCGAAAGGGACAGCCGAAAGAAAAAATTTAAAAAAGGAAACCAGAAATTCGAAAACTAGGGGAGTCGCCAAAACTGTAGCTAGGGTTTTACCCCTAGCTTGTGCCAATGAGCACCTACTAAGGAGAATGGACTCCTTAGTAGCAGTTCAGTATATTAAACTAATTATGCAATAAACAAAACATTAAATTATTTCTAATACAAGCATGAAGCATAAACACCAAAATGAAAGAATGTCTTTGTATTGATGTTACCTTGAGTGTCAAGGTTGGTGAAGCCCTTTGCAGTGTCCAAGAGGATGCTCCAAGCTTCAAGAATGCTCCTTCTCCTTCTCCAAGGTTGGGAATGGGCCAAAGGTGGCTCTCAAGGTGAAAATAGTTCAAAGGTGAACTAGGGTTTCGAGAGAGATTTTGGCAGAGTAAGGGTGCTTGTGATTGTGGATATGGAATAAGGGATCTCCATCACCTATTTATAGTTTTTTGGTGGTGGAGTGCTGACCCATGGTTTTGGGGAACACATGGTTTTGGGCAGCTGTATAGGGTTTTTTCCTCCTTTTCCTCATTATTTTATATTTTTTATTCCTTTTTAGGGGATTTTTGCTATTTTTGGAGGAAAAGGGGGTTTTTTGGCCTTTTGGAGGCATTTTAGGCCTTTTGGAGGCTTTTTAATGGGTTTTTTGGGATTTTTAATGGAAATATGGTAGGAAAATGGACAAATGAGTCATATAATGTGGTAAATGAGCTAGTGAGCACTTTTTGGGTGTTAACAGATACCCAAAACCATGGGCCCGCAAAACAGTTGGCGAAAACAGCCCCAAAAATTTCCTTCGGGGGCGTTGCCCCCGAACCCTCATTTCTCGGGGGCGCTGCCCTCGAACCCCCGCTGGCCCCCGGACCCCCCAGCCAGGGGGGATGGTCCCCCCTGGAACCCCGTGGGGGGGCGATGCCCCCCCACACCCCCCCCGCTGGGGTGAGTGTACAGTCCACCTACATATCATATAGAACTGGGGTACAAACACGGCTGATACAATATCATCTATGAGACTAGAAGATCTGGCTCCACAACCAACAATCTCCCACTTGGAGACTGATCACAACAACTCCACCGCTGCTGCACTTGCTGGACTTGGACTTGGCAAATTTCTCCTCTTCACCTTCATGCTAGAAGGCCAATTGAAACCGAGCACGAACTCAGTTTCTCTCTGGTCACTACCTTTGTGAACATGTCTGCAGGATTCTGGCTAGTATGTATCTTTTCCAACTTTAACAGTTCATCTTCCAGAACAGAGCGTATGAAATGGTACTTGAGCTGTATATGTTTAGTCCTGGAATGGAATGCTGAGTTCTTTGCAAGGTGAATGGCACTCTGGCTGTCACTATACAGTCTGCTATCCTTCTGCTTCTTACCCACTTCCTCCATAAACCTCTGCAACCAAATCATCTCTTTACTAGCCTCTGTAATGGCAACATACTCTGCTTCTGTTGTTGAAAGTGCAACAACCTTCTGTAGTTTTGAAATCCAGCTTACTGCTGTTCCACCTACAGTAAACACATACCCTGTGGTACTCCTCCTGCTATCCTTGTCACCTGCCATATCTGCATCAACATATCCCTGTAGAACAGTGTCTGAACCTCCAAAACATAATGCCTCAGTGGTAGTACCTCTCAAATACCTGAGAATCCACTGTACTTCCTTCCAATGTTCTTTACCTGGATTGTTCATATATCTGCTCACAACTCCCACCGCATGTGCAATATCTGGTCTTGTGCACACCATGGCATACATCAAGCTGCCAACTGCTGATTGATAGGGAACCTTGGACATGTAATCTGTCTCTTCTTGTGTCTTGGGACACATTTCCTTACTTAGACTGAAATGGCTAGCCAAAGGTGTACTTACAGGTTTTGCATTCTGCATTCTGAACCTCTCCAACACCTTTTGTATGTACTCACTTTGAGACAATGTCAATTTGCGATTTTTCCTGTCTCTCATTATTCTCATACCAAGGATTTGCTTTGCAGCACCCAAATCCTTCATCGCAAATGAATTAGCTAGCTTCCTTTTGAGTACATTTATATCCTGCATGTCAGACCCTGCAACAAGCATGTCATCCACATACAATAACAAGATAATATATCTCCCATTGTCTAGCTTCTTGAAATAAACACAGTGATCAGAATGACATCTACTATAACCTTGTTCTGTCATAAACCTGTCAAACTTTAGATACCACTGCCTTGGAGCTTGCTTCAAGCCATACAATCTCTTTTTCAACCTGCATACCAGATCCTCCTTACCTTTGACCTCATACCCTTGTGGCTGCTGCATATATATTTCTTCCTCCAAATCCCCATGGAGGAAAGCTGTTTTTACATCTAATTGTTCAAGATGCAAATCTTCTACCGCCACTAGACTTAAGATAGTCCTAATTGAAGTCATCTTAACAACAGGAGAAAATATTTCATCAAAATCTATACCTTTCTTCTGTGCAAACCCCTTTACAACAAGTCTGGCCTTGTACCGCTTCTTACCTCCTTCTTCTTCCTTCAACCTGTAAATCCATTTGTTTTGCAATGCTCTTTTACCAGCAGACAACTTAACTAAATCCCAAGTCTGGTTTCCTACCAATGAGTCCATCTCCTCATTCATGCGTTGCTCCCACTTCTTTCTAGTTTCCACCTACATTGCTTCTTCATAACATTCTGGTTCACCAGAATCAGTCATCAATAAATAATACATTGAAGGAGAGTATCGTTCAGGGAGTCTACTTAACCGGGTAGATCTTCTTACAGTTGCAGGAGTTTCAGGTACTTGCTGCTGCTCTTGATTTTCTGGCACCTTCGGAACTTCATTTTCTTTAACTTCATCAAGCACTATGTACTCTGTGCTTTCCTTTTCCTGTTTCTTTCCCTGCAACTGATCTTTATACATGACCTTTTCATTGAATATCACATCTCTGCTCCTGATGATTTTGTTATTTTCATAATCCCATAAACGATAACCAAATTCATCAACCCCATATCTAATAAAGGTACATTTCTTGGATTTAGCTTCAAGCTTTGTTCTATTTTCCTTATCAATATGGACAAATGCTTCACAACCAAACGTTCTCAGAAATGATTAGTTTACCTTTTTATCTGTCCATGCTTCCTCTGGAATACCACCATCCAAAGCAATTGAAGGTCCTCTGTTTATTAAATAAACAACAGTATTTACAGCATCCGCCCAAAACTGTAAGGGCAACCCTGCATGCAGTCTCATACACCTTGCACGCTCCATGATCATTCTGTTCATCCTTTCTGACACACCATTTTCCTGTGGTGTTCCTGGGACTGTCTTCTCTCTACGAATCCCATGGTATGAACAGTAACTATCAAATTCCTTGCCGCAGTACTCACCTCCATTATTAGATCTAAGACACTTCAATCTTTTTCCTATCTCATTCTCAACCAAAGCTTTCCACTTCTTAAAAGTAGCAAACACATCAGATTTCTGTCTAATGCAATAAACCCAAGTTTTTCTAGTTGCATCATCAATAAATGTAACATAATAATGAGAGCCACCAATAGATTGTACCTGAGCCGGTCCCCATACATCTGTATGCACAAGCTCTAATTTTTCATTCTTCTTCTGTTTCCCAACCCTGAGAAATCTGACTCTCTTCTGTTTTCCATAAACACAGTTTTCACAGAATTCCAAACTTACCTGCTTCAAATCCGGCAGCAACTTCCTTGAGTGGAGAATCTGCATCCCCTTCTCACTCATGTGGCCAAGCCTATGATGCCACAATGCTGTATCTGTTCTTGTGGAAGCTAAAGAGATAGAATGGTCAGTATTATGAGGACATAAATACAACGTACCTACTCTGTCTCCTTTTGCTATCACCATTGATCCTTTAGTGATCTTCCACCACTTTTCTCCGAACGTAGATAGACAGCCGCCATCTCCCAACTGCCATGTTGAGATCAGATTTCTTTTCATAGCAGGAATATGCCTAACATCTTTCAACAACCAATCAGTTCCATTCTTAACTTTTATCCATACCTTACCCATTCCAACAATTTTACATGGCTCATCATCACCCAATAAAACATGTCCAAAATCGCCAGGAACATACTCATGAAAGTATTTCCTATGGGGTGTAGCATGACATGAAGCTCCTGAATCTACTACCCAATAATCACTAGTATTATCTAATGCAAGAATCAAAGCATCTTGTAACACATCACCTGCTACATTTGCTTCCTGGGTAGTCTCCTTCTGTGCATCTCCTTTCTTCTTTAGAGATTTGCAGTCTTTCTTTAGATGTCCTTTCTTTCCACAGTTCCAACACTCTATCTTTCCCAGTCTGGACTTGGATCTGCCCGTTTTAGACTTTCCACGATTACCTTGGCTCTTTCCTCTCTCCTTTTGTCTTCCTCTGCTTTCCATGGTCAACGCATTACCTGATGTCTCACCTGTGCTTTTTCTTCGCATTTCCTCGCTAAGAATAACACCAATAACATCATCAAACTTCAAGGTGTTTGAACCAGAGACAGAGTTACTTACATCCATGACCAAGCTATTCCAGCTTTCTGGCAATGAACACAAGATTAGAAGAGCCCTAACCTCATCATCAAAGTTCACACTTACAGAACTTAACTGATTTGTAACCGTATTAAACTCATTTAAATGATCAGTAACAGATCCACCTTCAGACATCTTCATATTAAATAAACGCTTCATTAGAAATACCTTGTTGGAAGCCGAGGGTTTTTCATACAGCTTACCCAATGCTTTCATCAAACCCTCTGTTGTCGTTTCTTTTGAGATATTGAAAGCCACCGACGAAGCCAGGCTCAACCGTATTGTTCCCAGAGCCTTTCTGTCAAGAACCACCCATTCTTCGTCCTTCATAGTCGTCGGCTGCTTTGCTTTTCCTCCCAACGGTAAGAATAGATCCTTCTGGTACAGATAGTCCTCCATTTGCATCTTCCATAACCCGAAGTTTTGGCCGTTAAACTTCTCGACCTTAAACTTTCCTTCTTCTGCCATTGCTCCCACTCGAACCAGAAACCCTAGCTTCCTGCGGGTTTAACTGCCAAATAGACCTTTGGCTCTGATACCAATTGTTAGAAAAACAGGATCGCAGAGCAATAACAATAAACAGAAATGCAAATATAATCACACATACACATTACAAGAGAGACACAGATATATCGTGGTTCACCCAACTTGGGCTACGTTCACACTGAATTTTCCAGTCCTTATTATTATTACCGTCCAACAAGATGAAGGGATACAACCTGCAGCACAACCGCTGCACTTCCTCTTCTCTGTTTCACAGTCTCTCTCCAGATCTCAAAGATCTTTACAATGCATAAAACCTAATACATCAATTCTAGCCGTATTACAATGTCCTTCTTTTATAAGGGAAATACAATGGGAAAATACCACGGGATACCCAAAACCATGGGCCCGCAAAACAACTGGCGAAAACAGCCCCAAAAATTTCCTTCGGGGGCGTTGCCCCCGAACCCCCGCCGGGGGACCACTGGCCCCCGAACCCCCCAGCCAAGGGGGATGGTCCCCCCTGGAACCCCGTGGGGGGGCGATGCCCCCCCACACCCCCCCGCTGGGGTGAGTGTACAGTCCACCTACATATCATATAGAACTGGGGTACAAACACGGCTGATACAATATCATCTATGAGACTAGAAGATCTGGCTCCACAACCAACAACTACAAAGACAATACTGATATAAGAAACAAGACTTGGTAAAAAACAAACTGCTCTTTTGAAAAATGGAAACTAGTGATCAATTATTCAAACTCTAATCTAGGATTTAAAAAGACTAGCTACTTATGTAATAACTATGAACAAGTTCAGAAACCTATCTATGAAACAATTCAGTTTACAACTAACTATGTAAAGACAAGGAACTATACTATCTTGAGCAAGAATAGCTAAGCAATCTATGAAATTCAACTTAACTATGAAACAAGATGAAATACTGATATAAGATTCAAGCATGCACTAACGACAACGAGTGATAAACAAACTACCTAGTTCCAATCATCTTGAACAAATATTGCATCTAAATGACTTACAAAGGCTAAAGAAATACAAAATGGAAATAAATCTAACTTGACTTCTACAAAAATGTGAAAACTAAAGATAGACCAATTACAAGAAATCTTAAACATTGTAACCTACTGTTCATCCATAAGCAAATGACAAACTAACTATAATACTTGAAATGAAACATTGTTTTGACAATCTAGCTTTATAGTTTAAGTTACTTGATCTCTCTAATGAATGCTCTGAAATGTTTATCTAACTCATGCACATGCCTATCAACATCAAATTACTTCAAACTAGTTCATGAAACATAAGCTACAAGAAAAGCAACTAAACCAATTACAAGACAAGAGTTTAGATGATTGGAATCAATATTAACTTGTGATCAAAACCTACAGCAGGAACAAAGTATTCTTATGCTATCCCTACTACAAATAAAACTATAATCTTTAAGACAAGTATGAAAGTGCAATAAAGTTGATCTATAACTTGGAAAGTGAACCTATATCACACTAAACTATGAGAGCTTTCAAAATGAAACTTCAAAATACTGAAAACTAATGTATCTACATGAAACTCGAAATGAACTATTAAGCTTGAACTTTAAAACTGATTTCTAGTCTATTATACCTATTGAAATGAAAGAACTTGAAACAATGAAACGAAACCAAATCTGAACAACAAAACACTATGTAAAGGAAGATGAAGGCCTGATTATAAACTTGAAATGAAAACTGGAAATGAAATGCTAAACTGATTTCAAAAGCAAACTGATATTTAATAAGGTCTATGATATCATTTTAAACAATCTTAAGCTAATCTAGGTTCTAGGCATGAAAGTAAGTGAAAGTAACTCATAAACTACCTAAATCATAAACAAAAGACATTTATACTGTTTCTACTTGAACCAAAGCTATTTCTCATTTGAATAGTAAAACATATGCTGAATTTAAATGGATTTTATCATTAATAAAAATTGAAATAATTAATCTCTATGTGAATACAAAACTGAATATAAAGTGCTGAAAGTGTTAAAGATACATTTGAATCTCAAACTAACTACAGAACATGTCAAAGTACTGAAAAGTCAACCTAAGTTCCAACTAATTATCTCTGCATAAATGAAATACTAGCAATTCTGGAAATGACTGCAAATTCTGGAAAATTCTGTCTAAATGCGAATGAAAGGCTGAAAGATGGTCTGATAGGCAGTATGAATGAATGGTGCGAATGGATGACCGAATGGATTCTGAAGGCATAAATTGCATAACAACACAGGAAAATTATATTTTATACACAACAAAACGTCACCTACAAGAAAACGAACTACTTCCTTGTAGAAACGAAATGACTTACAGGAAAACGTAATAGATACATGCAAAAATGAAATGACTTAGTTACAAATATGCATAAAAAATATGAACTTGCGCATGGTGTGCTAGATTCCAATTACAAGAGTAGCGCACTTATAATGAAATATGCATACAAAATATAGTTTTTGGCTAAAGGTGTGGAATCTCAACACTAAGTCATCCAAGGTCAATCTAGCTCTTCCATCCATAGCGTCCTTTTGTGTGATCGACAGGGAAATGTGATCACGAACGGAGAAATGGAGATTTGACCTATAACAGATGCACCCTAATGTACGAGGTCAGAGGGAAACGATGGCCAAAATACATTACAAATCCAAGTTAGAGGAGGAGCAAGAAACCATAGGACGAAGTCACAAAAGAACCTAAAAACAAAAACCAAGGTCAGCGAGCAATTACAATCTTGACATCATGTAGATGTTCAGTATGATCTCCAATACATAATTGGGAGATGTATATAGTATGGCCACTAAAATACAAGCGTGGATCCATAATCAATCCAAAGACTAACAAATCAATTCGAAGACTAACAAAGGCTTTAAACCTACAGTGTTATTTCAATGAACTAACCCGGAATTTGGAACAAGATGCAAAGAAAAAGAGGTAGATTGATGAGTAAATTAGAAAGGTAAAGGATTAAGCTGCTCCTGAGCACCAAAAAACCAAAACAAAACACCCGCCAAACAGTGAAGGTAGGCAAGAAAACCAAGGCAACTCTACCAACACAAAGACTCACAACGAAAAACTATCTAAGAGACTTCAAACAAATTCAGGGTGCCCTGAACAAGTGTTCAAGAGGTATCCAAGTGATCCAAGGTTTCCAAAACCACCAAAAACTTAACTGAGACTAAACCCTAAATTAACAGGCAAAACTTTAGGAAAAGTGCGCGGGTATTGTATCAGACAACAGGAAAGTAATGTGTAGGTCTGTAGGAATACAACTCGCGTCTAGGGAAAAATATGCACTACTGTAACTAGTAGGAAGTCGCACACAGGTTCCAAAAGACCTAAAAAGAAATCAAAGGACACCAAACAACAATTGAAATCAAGTGAAGTACTCACAAAAGGGATTTCAAAAGGCTATACCAAGACTCAAAGAGACAGGGGGATGTCTCATCAATAGTCAGAAAAATAAAGCAAGCACCAAAATAGACCCAACCAACCAAAGACTAAACCCAAATGTGAAAGGCTTAATCTACAAGAAAGTCCGTTGTTCTCTAGTCTAATAGTCAGCGCATGCAACTAAAAGTGCGTGGGTAATAATGATAGAAACACGCACTCAAGTCAAAGAATGCGCCTCTGTATGCATAGAAGACAAGAACATAGGGACTAAAAGGAAATAAAAGCTTTGCACACTCAGACCAGAAACTGAATAAAGGCAAAGGGAAACAACAATGCAACCTCTGCAAACCTCACAAAAAGTGTAGAACCCCTCCTTTAAGGTCCCCCTAAAATGAACCTGAAACTTGAACAACTTCATACAAACAAATTAGCTATCATAGTTACTGGAAAAATAAAATAAAAAGCATGAATAACTTAACAAAAATAAACAAAACCTTAACCTGTCAACCCGATCAAGCTGGTCCATTGTCGTCCGCGTATTCCTTAGGATTCCTCTAGCAAAACTCATTTAACCATTGGCGAAACAACCGTTAGCTTCGCCACCCAACCATAGGCTCATGCTTTTAGTCGCATGGCCTCCCCCGGGCTTTGGGTCGTAAAGTTCACACACAATAATCAAGAAACTCAACTTGGGATTCCCCCTCACCAAAATTTCCAGCCAAACCCTCAGTAGCAGCAAGTCATACACTAATCCAAGATTACGATAGCCATCCAGGATCTGGGTCGTTTACCCATTCCCAATGCCTTCATTTTAAAGGAAAATTCCATGCGACACATGTCGCTTCATGCATAAATATATATTTGATTAAATTTCTACTTTAATAATACTCACCCATCCATGTGTCAGTTTCTCTAGGAGATGCACCAACATTCCTAAGTTTGCTCATGTCTGTCCCCAATATATTTCACTTAACTCCTATATTTGTGGTGTAGGTGGAGTTGACTAGGTGTCCATGCCTAGGATTCCATTTTGCTCCTAAATAAATATTTTTAATATTTTTAAATACTCAAAAATATTCTTTCATGTGCAAATGCATAAATAACCATTTCTAATATTTTAAATGCCAAAATATTATTTTATGTGCAAATGCATAAATAATAATTTCTAATGTTAAAAGTACTAAAAATGCATTTTCCTAAGTAAATGCTCTAGGTGCAATTTATACATTTTTAGGCCATTAAGTTAACAATCATTTTTACTAGGATCTCGGTGCCACGCCGTTGGGCCTCCCCGTTCCTTAATTCATTTCCCCAACATGGCACTACTCCGTTGGGTCCAGTCATCAATCGTTTTCGTTTCTCGGCGAGGTACCACATTGTTGGGTCCTTGCATCCACTATTTCCGTTCTCGGCAGGGTACCACATCGTCGGGCCCTACTACCGCCATCCTTTCGTTTTGACTTGTAGGAACTTCATGTAGGGATTTCAAGAGCCGTTACCTTCTATCCTCCATCTACAAACTATTAGGGACTAATGGTGCTAACGAGTGAGTTCATTCTCACTGCACACCCCCAACTCGTACTTGACCAGCTCCGTCGTGGCCCACCTTGTACGCCCTCACGCTTTCCTCTTAAGCAAGCAGATCAGTTCTTATCTGCTCGTGCATGGTATTCCATCAGAAGTCAACATCGTTGTCGCTCTCCCCGTGTCTGATTTATCTGTACTCTACGATCGTTCAATTCCATTGTGTGTCCGTCGGTGAACCGTTTCACCTGTCGCTACACACATTTCACACAAACATATATTAGTAGTATTGTCCTCAATTATCATAATATGATTCATAAATATGCTATTCCGTTAAGCATTTATATTTTACTCATAACATTACTCATTCACCTAATCATAAATGCATCTCATCAATATTTACTTTCTTCGTTCTCATCACATAATCAATCATACAGCTAGTCATTAAGCATCATTCACATGTACATTTTCCATAATCAAAGTTAATCGTTAAACATAATGTAATCATTCATTTACATCAACTATCCAGATACATATATATCATTATTTAATTTATTCACAATTAGTCGTAGTCGTGAATATACTCAATATAACATCAAGGGGTCGTTTTATTAATGTTTCAATCAGTTGGGTCACTCAATAGGTGCCTCAAGGTCTACAGTAGTCTAGGGGCACTACATACACCCCTACTTATTTAGAACTTCATCCCGAAGTTTAGAATAAATTAGGAAAACTATGACATATTTCAGTTGCGTCCTCCCAAGTCACAAAGCTAGGACTATAACTGTCCTATTGCACTTTGACGTGATCAATCAAGGCTAATCATTAAGCAAGATGTAATGAATCAATTCTCCCACTCCACACATATAATTTAATTCATTAATTCATTTATCAATTATTTTCGTCATTCGCCTCTTCAGGGTTTTCTCAATCAATTTAAGACATATCAAGGTTCAAGAGACCACTTTATCGAAGTTGTTCAGCCAGGTCACTCGACAGGTGCCCTTAAGGTCCACAGTCATTTTAGGGGCATTACATACACCCCCTCTTATATATAACTTCGTCTTGAAGTTAATTTTGTTCTCAAACTTTGATGATAGGCTTTACTTTAATTTCCCATTCCCATCTTCTTGCTATTCTCTTCTATCTTTCTCAAACAATCATGGCCATAACTGCTGGTGGTTCTAATATTTAGTTTTCTATTTCATCAGCATGGTTCCAATACCTCCTTAGGAACTCAATTAGAATTTCGCGGAATGCAAATCCAATAATGCCTTCATAATTATTAGTCCCAACTTAGATTTTCTATACTTCTGGTCATCTAGGAAGGTTTACAAAGTCCAATTATCTACAAGTTGCATGGCGTCAATAGAAACTCAAAAGTTTATTAAATCATCATTCAACATAACAAATCCAAGCAAGGATTCCCATCTAATTGGTTATCCTCCCTCCAAGACGAGAAGGTAAACATCATACGACATACATTCAAATATAGATAGGTAAGATATAATCACAGTTTTAACAAATCAGGAGCGACTACCAGATATTCCAAAAGACTACTTCCAATTCCATAAGTTCGATTCTCGATATGATACGATTACAAAGTGTCGGATCTTATCGACTTCGTCGAACATATTAAAATTCAATTTCTAGTCCTTCCTTAGTAACACCATATCTAGGTTAATGAGCTTATCGCGTCCGTACCTCATTTCATCATTTCTATTGTCCTAGGACTACTTCTACAAACTCATCAAGTTGCACTATGTGTGTTTTCTCAACCTCATCGAGTTCCATCTCGAGCTAGTTGTACTTTCATCAAGGTTTTCCCATGCCCTAGGGTTAGCTTCATTGTGTTCATTTTATTGTGCTAATCATCTCCATACATTTCTTGATAATAATTCTCTTTATATGACCACTTCGATAGTTTTTCTAGGTCACATTTCCCCATTGTCATGTCATGGTCAAGTCAAGTTTGTAATTTTCCATTTTTTGTTAACAATATAATCATGATGCAAAATCGATGTCCTTGTGTTCAGATTATCACAATAGAATTTTCGATACCTCGCTTTCCAATTTCTAAGTTCATTTCACCCTCACGACTATCTATTGAAGTCCCGATGAGTATAAGCATTTTGCCTCATGATAGTTAAAAATTACAGATTTTTCTTCATTCACTAACTATCCTTATTAATCCCCTTGAGTATTTGTATAAGGTGTATTTTTATAAAATAAATCCTATTACAAAATAAATAATTTGGATACCTTCTTCACAATTTATAAACAATGTATATAAATCCATACAATATCTACTTATAGATCCCATTCCCTTTTCTATGAAATATTTATGAGAGTTATCAAAAACATCCATTGATCACATAATATTCAAAAGTATTAATTGCCAGACTATGAGTCTTTTAACAAAACAACAAAACTATATATATATATATATATGATTAGTTTATCAATGCTATATATATATGTTGTCACCTAAATTTTTAAATTGATATTAAGAATGATTATAAATGACCTATGAGTCATAATATGTTAACTTCACAATGAGAAAAAGAATCCTCATCATTCACCAACAAATTCAAATCTTTGAACAAGTTTTAAAGAATAAATAAAAATCCATATTTAATGTATGGACTACACCAAATCCATGTTAAGAAGATTTTGATCTATAACTCCCCCCTTTTAAGAATTACAAATATATATATATATATAGATATATAATCCAAAATAACAATAATAATATTAATAGTTTAAAGAATGGTATTTGTTGTTTACTAATTATTTACACATATCCTTCTTACGTGTTGTATTTAATCTCTTTAATCTTTTTCAAAATTATGGAAATTTTGGCACCCTCTTTTCTTTTCTTCTCTCTACTAAAATTTTACACATATACCTGGGTTAAATTTTATAACTATTTTTCTTAAATGCTAGCATTTCTTCTATTTTGAATTCACATATGCATCCACCTTCTTTAATCTGTAAACAATATTTAAAAATTGCTTTTTATTAGAATGGTTATATATATATATATAACAGTAGGAATTGAGGATTCGAGAGAATGGCTGCAACTAGGGTTTTGCAGGCTATTCTATGCTACTGCGGGCCAAGGAGGTGGAACAACAAGGTGTTTCTTGAGCTACCCAGCTACTTGGAGTCAAGCTGGTTCGAAGAGAACTGGCCTAGTTCCAGCCAAGTCTAAAAAAAGTGGGAATTGCTCGTGTTGAGCTCATGGAACGCTTCAGTCCGGTTTCTAATTCTTGGTTTCGATTTTGTTTCTAGATTTTAGGTGCTGGTGTTTTATTAGTGTGTGGGATTTATTCTTGGTGATTGTTTTTTCGGCGGTGTATGTGTTCACCCTTTACATCAGCTGGGGACCACTTCCGGTTCTGGGTCCGAGGGTTTTTTTGCAGGATTGGTATCTGGAGGGACAGGTGTTTAAGCTCGTGGGTGGTGATGTTTGTGATATCTTTGCAAGAGACAGGTGTTATGTCTGACCGGCTCGACCGGTTCTAGGGCTATGACTTCCCATACTTTTCATTCTGGAGCTCCATCTCACTTTTCTTCCGAAGGTACTACTGATACTTGTTCCGCAGATTACCCACATACTGCTCATGGGTCTGCGAAGAACCCTAATTTGTATGGCATCAAAGCTAAGAGTCGGAGGTGGGAAAATACTTTAAAAGCCAGGGAGAAAGTGGATAGATTCGTGATTCCAGCAGGTGCTAATTTAGAAAGGGTGGAGATGCTTGCATGCCGGGCGTTGGTGGGGAGACTCGAATTCATTTCTTATTTGAAGTCTGAAATTGTGGAATGGGTAAATAAATTCTGGTCACCTGTTATTGGAAATACCCCAAGGATTAACATGCTTGTTAATTGATGGATTCTTTTTATATTTCCCAGTTAGGAGGATTTGGCTCGGATATTGGTCGGCACATGGCTATTTAAGGAGGGGTCCTTGATTCTTAAGCGATGGCACGTTTCCTTTGATCCTATTCGAGAACGCCAGGGTATTCGACACCTCTGGATGATTATTCCCGGTCTCCCCATCGAACTATGGACGGAAGATATTGTGGTTGGTCTGGCAAAATTGGTGGGGAGATTTATTAGAGTGGATAAAAACTCCATTTTTGGCATTGATAGACGCTATGCCAAGGTAATGGTGGAACTGGATTTGAGTTTGGGTCTCCCTGCTGCCATAGAAATTGTGTGGGGTGATAGAACCTGGATTCAACAGCTGGATTTTTTCAGAACTCCGTTCATGTGTTTTCATTGTCAAGATATTGGACACATACAAGCCAAATGTCTTGTACTTCTGTCCAGAAATCTATCTCCGGGTTGAGGGAAGGAGTACAACCCAAAATTGAGACATGATACTCCGAGGTCTTCTGAAATTGGTAAGTTAAAACTTCCTCTGGAATCAACTTATTCTGACTTATCAAAAGCATAATTGGATTTTATTTCTGATAGGGAAATGGATTTAGATAGGAGGATTTCTAGAGGAGAAGTTTAGTTGAGGCATGGTTTATCGAATTTAGTTTCAGATCCTGGGCCCTCTCCGGTTGTTAGATGTCTTGATAAGGAACTTGGGGTAGATGATTTGGTTGTCTACCCTAATAGTTTGTGCCCTGAAACTACATCTGTTGATTTCACTAGTGGGGGGTTACCAATTGCCCCTGACATTTCCCTAACCCCAATCCCTGCTTCTGTCGAGACTTCTCGGGAGTCTGATAATTCTTCGTAAGAGAAGGTAACTGAAGACATTGTTTCTGCATGTTTGGGTGACATTGGGACTAAGGAAGCCTTTGATATATCACCTCTTCCTATTTTCTTAAAAAACCCTTCCTTGGATTCGGCTGTTTTACCTATTATTTCCCCAAAGTTCCAAAATGTTACTATTTGAAAGGGGAGGAAAAAGAAGATTGCCCCAGACCCTGATTCTCAGAGGAAGGGGGTTTTGACTGATGTTGAAAGAGTGTTTGATGATGATTCTGAATTGGGCCTTAGAGCACAGAAGCCTGTTGTGGAAATTTCTTGATGTCACTGCTCTCACTGAATGTCCGTGGGTTGGGTGGGGCTTCGCGGGCTAGGGCCCTATCCAATCTTTTCCTTTCTACTAGCCCGGGTATTGTCTTAATACAAGAGACTATGTGTTCCAGTACTGATGCTATTTCTAAATTAGGGAGTATTTTGCCAAATTGGGAGGTTTCATCCACGAACTCTTCTGGGTTATCTGAAGGATTGGCCGTTGCTTGGAACCCTCAGTTGTTCTCATTCAAATCATTTAGAACAAACTGGGGGATATTATTGAAGGGATTTTGTGTTGGTCAGAAATTTAATTTATCTGTTTTCAACTGTTATGCTCCATATTCTAATAGACAGAGTTTTTGGGATTCTCTTATTTGCTCTGGGATATTAAATGCAGAGAATTTAATTTTTGCAGGTGACTTAAATTTCACAAAGTCACCTTCGGAAATTTGGGGAAAAAAAGCTAGACTGGATCCTTTGGCAGATTACTTTAATAAACTGCTGATGGATAATGAGTTGGTATATGTTTTACTTGCTAAGATGCTTCCCTCCTAAAATAATGGTAGATGTGGTGACGAGGGTGTCAATAAGAGACTTGATAGATTCTTGGTAAAGGTTTCTCTGTTGGAGAATTTTCAGAGATATAGATCATGGGTGCATGAGTACAAGTTTTCTGATCATTGGCCAATTGTCTTTCAATTCAATGATTATGGGTTGAAAACCAAAGCTCCTTTCAAGTTCAATAACTCCTGGCTGCTACAGGAGGACTTTTGCAAAATGGTTAAAGACTTCTGGAAAATTGTGAATGCTGATGGTGAAAACCCCTTAGATAATTTTTGTAGTAAAATGAGAAGGCTCAAGAGAGAAGTTGTTGGATGGATAAAGATTCGGAAAGAATCTGATAAAAAAGAATTGGCACATCTGGAAGCAGAAATACAAAAGTTCCATCTGGAAAATTTTAATGGTGAGATGAATGAGGAAGGCTTCGAGGTGGTAAAAAAGTTTGAGAAGAAAAAAGAAGAGGTCCTTCTTCAGGAGGAAATGGAATGGAGGTTGAAGAGTAGGGCATTGTGGATACAACATTTGGACAGCAATACTAAATTTTTCCACTCCTTTGCTTCGGCTCGTTGAAACATGAATTCGATCTAGGAATTGGAAGATATAGAGGGCAACAAATTCTCTGGTGGTGAGTCATTGAAAAATGAAGCTGTTAAACATTTTGGAAAAATTTATAAGGATGAGGGCAATAGTGATCTTTTGGAACAGAAAAGAGTGGTAGAACTCTTTCCCATATTTTTTAATGACCATGAGGCAGAAGAACTCGGGAATGAGGTTACCCTTGAGGAGGTGGAAAAAACTTTGAAACTTTTTGCAAGTGAAAAAAGCCCTAGACCGGCCGGTTGGCCTGTTGAAATATATACTCACTTCTTTGATATTATGGGTTTGGACATTTTGAGAATGGTGGAATATACAAGGTTGCATGGTTTTTCTTCAGGTGCAATGAATTCTACTTTTGTTACTCTAATTCCAAAAAAAGGTAAACTAGCTACCTTTGGAGACTACAGACCTATTGTGCTTTGCAATTTAGCTTACAAATTAGTTTCCAAAATCATTGCACAAAGGATAAAATCTGGTCTCTCAGAGCACATCACTAACGAACAGTTCGGATTTTTGCATAATCGACAAATACATGATGCCATTGGGGCATCTCAGGAACTGCTTCATACCATCAAAGCTCAAAAACACCATGCTCTGCTGCTGAAAATGGACCTCAAAAAGGCTTATGATTGGGTCAATTGGACCTTCTTAAGACTCACTTTGATTCAAATAGGGGTTCCTCCTCTTGTACTTAATTGGATCATGGCCTGTGTTACAACGGCCAGCATTGCTATTTTGATAAATGGATCGCCCTCTGCATTCTTTCAGTGTTCCAGGGGAATCCGTCAAGGATGTCCATTATCCCCATTATTGTTCTTGATAGTTATTGATGGACTTAGCAGGATGTTGAACTTCGCCAAAAATGAAGGTTTGATTAAAGGAATTGAGATGGGAATTGGATGTGTATTAACACATCTGATCTTTGTTGATGATGTGCTATTGGCGGGATTAGCTACAGTTGCAGAATGGAGGGTTTTCAGGAATATTATTAACTCCTTCTGTCGCGTTTCTGGAATGAAGGTAAGCTCTACTAAATCTAGTTTCCATGATTTTAATGTGGAATTAGATAGAAGAAGTGAAATTACAAATTTTATTTTTTTGAGACCTACCAATTATCAGATCAAGGACTGGTGGCGGCTTATCCAAAAATTTGAAGCCCACATTACTCATTGGGCTTACAGAATTCTTTCTGTTGGTGGCAAGCTAACATTGGTAAAAGTGGTCTTATTGGGGATTCCAGTCTATTGGATGTCACTCTTTGAGATGCCTACCTACATCTTGAATGTCATAAGAAAGTTAATCTTCAAATTTTCTGTGGACCGGAGGCATAGATCGTGCCAATTTGGTAATGATGGGGTGGGAGTCATTATCCCGGCTTGAGAAATTTGGGGGATGGGGGATCAAAGACCTGAACATATTTAGCATGGCTCTTAGAATTAAGAGTCTGTGGAGGAGTCTTTTTAACAACACACTTTGGTCCAGGGTAATTTTTGCTAAGTATATTAATATGGATATGATTTCCTGGATCAGAAATTCGATGCCTTTTAGAGTAGGAATTTCTCCTATGTGGCGTGGTCTGCTTAGAGTTTCGGGCTGGATTACTGGAGACCTGAAGTGGCAGGTGGGGAATGGTGAGGATATGAGGATTGGAAAGGATAAAATTCTAGGCATAGAGGATACTGTTTATCTCCCTAATAGAGTTTTGGATTACTTAAAGATTTACAGGATGACAACTTTAAAGAGTATCTGGAACAGTACCGGAGATTCTTACTGGCTTAAATCCATTGATTTGGGTTTGGTTGGAAATGATGCTTCTGTTTGGGATAATTATGTTAATGCTCTTAACTTGGCAGGTTGTATTTTGACTACTCAAAATGATAAAATGGTATGGAGTGGGAATGGAAAATCTGGAAGGGTAACAACAAAATCAGCTTATGATAGAATTCTGCAAGAGAAATACATATTTCCACAAAATTGGTGGTATAAGCGGATTTGGAAGTGGGATCTTCCATTAAAAATCAAGTGTTTCTTATGGCATGCCTTGCAGGGTACATTGAAAACTTGGGACAATCTATTGAAGCATGGATGGTGTGGCCCAAATTGGTGCATTCTCTGTAAGGAATACTTTGAAAATATTAGTCATCTATTTGTAAATTGCTCCTTTGGTAGAAGAGTTTGGAATTTCTATTATGCAGAGTTGAAAGTCTCCATGGGATGGGAAGAGGGATATTTTGGAGAGTCTCTTCTTAACTGGTATAGATCTTCAAAGGATTCATTACTGTTACCCATATTTGTTTCATGGGCACTCTGGTATGTTCGAAATAATACCACTTTTCCAAGGAAAATACCGGAGACTAAGGTATGTGGATTTATTGCATTAAAATTAGCCCATCAATTTAAAAATGAGAATACAAATGCTAGTGATAGAAGGATTGGACAGTTTTCTTTTACTGTTGAGCAACCCATTCTCTTTTTTGATGGGGCTGCATAGCATGGCCTTTGTGCTGCTGGTGGAGTTATTCATTTGAATGAGGGTCACCATTTCACCCTTCGTCTTAATTGTGGTAATGGAAATAACATGAAGGCAGAGCTATTAGCATTTTGGTGTGTCCTGAAATGTGCAAACATTTTTGGTTTGGTAAATTTAAAGGTCTTCGGTGACTCACGTGTCACTATAAAATGGGCAGCTAGAGAATATGAACTAAATGTTTTGGCCCTTAATCACTGGTGCATGCGCGTTAGAGAGGAGATTGATATGCATGAGAACATCTCTTTCACTCATATTTACAGGGAGCACAATGAACTGGCTAACAGTTTATCTAAGCAAGCATTCCAAGGAACTGAAGGATATCTATTATGGGAAGAATGGATGAATTCCATTTTGCTGGACAAAGGCGAAGTTCTTTTCTTTAATTAGTTATCACAGACTTTAGCATGAGTTTTATGCAATATGTGTAAGGAACACTGGTTATGTCTAGTTTTTTTTTGAATGTATTTATGACTTGATAGGAGATGTGGAACAATTTGGCTTACAGCTATGAACATGATAAAAAAACCTTATTTTAAAAGGTTGAATATCTTTGTACTATTTGATTCGATGAATAGCAATAGTACGTTTTTTTCCGATTGAAAAAAATATATATATAACAGTAATTTTGCATACATCCAAACTCTATTTAGCTTTCATTGCACAACCAAATACTTTAAATAAGATACATATAATCAAATAATTATGAAAAAATGGAAAAAACAACATACTTAATTTCCAATAAATATATATATATGAACAATTATAAATAAATCTCCACAACCATAACCCTTTTATATATTCAACTAAACTGAGATAATAAGTCATATCTAAGTTTCCTATGCCCTTTTTATCAATTTAAACACTGTCATATATTAATACATGACTATGTCTTATGTATGAAACAATTGCCTAGCTCACGTTTCTTCTTAGATCATATATATATATTAAAAGGAATGGGTAGTCCATCTAATTACAACTCTTAGTATTTTCGATTGACAGACTCACGTTTAGTATGTTTCAAGCATTACCTCCGGTGTAATCTAATATAGCAACATATAATTCAAATATGTTCAACATTTGATGGATTCGAATGACATGCCTATTCCTTAACCATTTAAATTTAATTTAATTTTACGGAAGATACATCACATGCAATTCTAACTTATTTATGATTATAATTCTGACCTTGAATTATATTTGAACTGTAACTATAATTCAAACATTATTAGAGATATGCGTAATTCCAAAACGTTTATGAATATAATCAATTATAATACTAACAGAGAATTATATGTGATTGCATGAGGGTAATTTATATGTGATTATCAAAGTGGCCAACATCTTTGGTCGGGTGGACATCAAAGTATTTGGTGATTCTCGTGTTACTATCAAATGGGTTATGGGAGAATACAAATTACAAGTGACTGCTCTATATCACTAATATGTGAGAATCAAGAATGAATTTCAGCATTTTTATGCCATTTCACTACAGCATATCTTCAGGGGGAATAATACATTGGCGGATGCACTTTCTAAACAGGCATTGGAAACTGATGAAGGATTATTAATATGGGAGGAATTCCATAGTTCTCAGCTGGAATCCAATGGTTCTATTTACTTTATGGAGTAATGTTGATATTTTGGATATGTTTATGTCGATGATATTACAGATAGAACAGTATGTTTTATTTTTGAGATTTTGAATTTTTTTGAAAAGACTGAATAGAGTTTTGGATTCAATCCAAAACTGTGTTGATATAGCAACATCGTTGTACTATTTGATTTATCTATATAAATAACAATAGTACGTTTTTTTTTCGCTGAAAAACAAATGAAGATAATTTCGATCAATGCGAAAAATAGAAGTAACTCTGTTTTATTTATAATATCAATTCCATCTCCTGACAGACTATAGTATGTTAGACATACTTCCAGTATTGGGTAAATAAAATAGTTCAATATTTTACATGGTACACACAACTTGCATGAATACGTTTTGTTTTGTTTTTTTTTTTTAGTATTTATCTTCTATGATTTATTGATTGACGGAGAAGCCCCAGCCCGGCTATGGGCATAGCAAAAAAAAAGGATAAAGACTGTCATCATCATGCTATAGCATCACCAACAAAGGAGCACCACATTACAGCCCAGCCAGCAGAATCAGCCAAACCTTGCTGGCTTGCCTCGCACACCTCCAAAGCATCGCGTTGGGCATTACTTAAATACCCATATGAGTCACGTTTCCCTCTAAATTTAGTAATTAACTGAGATATTATTGGTGCCACTAGATTCGTTGGGGCATTATAAGCATCCCTCCAAAATTAGTAATTATCTGATATATTATTATTGATTTCCATATAATAAAGATCCATTCAAACACTTTTGGACTCACCCTGAATTCAAGTAGTGGTACGGAGTTCTATGGGCAACGCGTGCCTTATTCCTCACCAAATTTCAAATTACGAATTGACCACCGATTATTCTGTAATGCACTGAGTGGGTTAAATTGATTTCTATCATTAAATGCGTGAACTCTCTGATACTCGTTAGGTATGACGATGCTCTATGAGCTTTACTTCACATTTATAGCCATAAAATAACTTCATAAATTACGGGGATACCAGCTGGTTTCTAGGTAATGCAATATCACAGAGAGGTGGATGCCCATTGAAGGCATAGATAACGATGGAGTGGAAGCCGATATCATCAAAGTAGAAATAGCAAGCGGATCTTATGATGAAGATTGATTAAATCTCGATCATCCCTTGAGATTGAATTGAACATCCCGTTTACTTCTCCAACTGGTGTCTCAGCACGTTCCCAGTAACCCATATATAGTAAATTGGAGGAGAAAAACTGATGCAGGATTGACCCTATTGGCAGGGTTAGTAACTGTTCGTATTTCGTGAGGGTTTGCTGCTTATGCAAATAAACATAAATAATGGGAAGCTCATCAACGGGAATAACAGAGTTCAAGGATATTCCTAGATCTCCTGCTATGGCATCTATTGGAACAGGACAAGAAATTGCTGCGTTTAAGCTTACAGGGTGTTGTAGATAAATGCAGTTGTCAATCCGTGCAGAATTCAGCTCCAAGTTTAGATCAATTCCAGGAAGTGTAGTAAGTACTTACAGAAGATTACATATCTATTCTGCGCAGAGAGTAGGGAAACAATTCTTGTGCTGTGTTTAAGCGTGTGTCCGATAGAGAATTTATTCCACACTGATCAGGAATCAGTTGATGGTGCATCAATACTTTCAGATATTACTGCCAACCATCAAATAGTACAGGACAACAATTTTTGGAAAGACACATCCTTCTTTACAGAGTTTAAATGACGAACGCTCCTACAGGGTAAGGATATCCTAGCGGTCGAACAAGTAAGAGTACTGGGCAGAGAGTGGGAATGAACACGGTAATGAGGCGCGTCAGAGGAGTAGGTTAAGCTTTCAGAGTTTTTGGATGAGCACACAGGGTCAAACTCATACAGATCTGAACGACAAGGAATATCTAGAGGGCAATGGACAGATCAGACGACTACGTTACAATCCTACGGCCCGACTTAAAAAGACTGAGTACCCACTAGATCGACAGCTCTTTCCAGATATGAATTAATTCTTTAAACAAACAGGGATCATAAAATTCTTTAAGCTCGTAAAACTCATATTCCAGAGGGTTAAATTATTTGTATCCTTAAGATCGCAGCCAGAGATCTAAAAAATTATTTAAAGTCTCACTTTTCTTTTAAACAAAACAATGATAAAATATAAGAATTTGAACAACTACAACGAGTATATTCAACATTCTGCACGCAGCCAGAGATCTAAAAACTTAAATAAATTTTCACTTTTCTTTTAAATAAAAACAGTGATAAAAGTAGCATTTAACATGCATTTCCACATCAGTCATCTCTTACATAAAACTGAAATAAATATGAAATAATTAAGCAATGAAGAACCTGTAGGAATAGCTGCTCTGGTCGAAGGTGTAATTCCCCAAATATTGTTGCTCCAATCCAACCGTTGATCACCACAGTGACCAACGAACCAAAAAAAAAATGAGTTCGGTGCCCTCAAGGCTCGACCGACTCTGATACCAAATATAGAACCCCTCCTTTAAGGTCCCCCTAAAATGAACCTGAAACTTTAACAACTTCGTACAAACAAATTAGCTATCATAGTTACTGAAAAAATAAAATAAAAAGCGCGAATAACTTAACAAAAATAAACAAAACCTTAACTTGTCAACCCGATCCAGCTGGTCCATTTTTGTCTACGTCTTTCATAGGATCCCTCCAGCAAAGCTCGTTTAACCATTGGCAAAGCAACCATTAGCTTCGCCACCCAACCATAGGCTCATGCTTTCAGTTGCATGGCCTCCCCTGAGCTTTGGGTCATAAAGTTCACACACAATAATTAAGAAACTCAGCTTGGGATTCCCCCCACCAAAATTTTCTGCCAAACCCTCAATAGAAGCAAGTCATAAATTAATCCAAGATTATGATAGCCATCCAGGATCTGTGTCCTTTACCCATTCCCAATGCCTTCCTTTTAAAGGAAAATTCCATGCGACACATGTCGCTTCATGCATAAATATATATTTTATTAAATTTCTAATTTAATAATACTCACCCATCCATGTGTCAGGTTTCTCTAGGAGATGCACCAACATTCCTAAGTTTGCTCATGTTTGTCCCCAAGATATTTCACTTAACTCCTAGATTTGTGGTGTAGGTGGAGTTGACTAGGTGTCCATGCCCAGGATTCCATTTTGCTCCTAAATAAATATTTATAATATTTTTAAATACTCAAAAATATTCTTTCATGTGCAAATGCATAAATAACCATTTCTAATATTTTAAATACCAAAATATTATTTTATGTGCAAATGCATAAATAATAATTTATAATGTTAAAAGTACTAAAAATGCATTTTCCTAAGTAAATGCTCTAGGTGCAAATTATACGTTTTTAGGCCATTAAGTTAACAATCATTTTTACTAGGATCTCGGTGCCACGCCATTGGGCCTCCCCGTTCCTTAATTCATTTCCCCGACATGGTACCACTCCATTGGGTCTAGTCATCAATCATTTCCATTGCTCAGCAAGGTACCACATCGTTGGGTCCCTGTGTCCACTATTTCCGTTCTTGGAAAGGTACCGCATCGTTGGGCCCTACTGCCGCCATCCTTTCGTTTTGACTTGTGGGAACTTCATGTAGGGATTTCAAGAGCCGTTACCTTCTATCTTCCATCTACACGCTATTAGGGACTAATGGTACTGAGGAGTGAGTCCATTCTCACTGCGCGCCCCCCAACTCATACGTGACCGGCTCCGTCGTGGCCTACCTCTTATGCCCTCACGCTTTCCTCTTGAACAAGCGGATAAGTGCTTATCTGCTCATGCGTGGTATTCCATCGAAAGTCGACATCGTCGTCGCTCTCCCTATGTATGATTTATCCGTACTCTACGATCTTTCAATTCCTTTGTGTGTCCGTTGGTGAACCGTTTCACCTGTCGCTACACACATTTCTCACAAACATATATTTGTAGTATTGTCCTCAATTATCATAATATGATTCATAAATATGTTATTCGGTTAAGCATTTATAGTTTACTCATAACATTCCTCATTCACCTAATCAGAAATGCATCTCATCAATATTTACTTTCTTCGTTCTCATCACATAATCAATCATACAACTAGTTGTTAAGCATCATTCACATTTACATTTTCCATAATCAAAGTTAATTGTTAAACATAATGTAATCATTCATTTATATCAACTATCCAGATACACATATATCATTATTTTATTAATTCACAATCAGTCGTAGTCGTGAATATACTCAATATAACATCAAGGGGTCATTTTATTAATGTTTCAATCAGTTGGGTCACTCAATAGGTGCCTCAAGGTCTACAGTAGTCTAGTGGCACTACATACACCCCTACTTATTTAGAACTTCGTCCCGAAGTTCAGAATAAATTGGGAAAACTATGACACATCTCAGTTGCATCCTCCCAAGTCGCAGAGCTAGGACTGTAACTGTACTACTGCACTTTGACTTGATCAATCAAGGTTAATCATTAAGCAAGATGTAATCAATCAATTATACCACTCCACACATATAATTTAATTCATTAATTCATTTATCAATTATTGTCGTCATTCGCCTCTTCAAGTTTTCCTCAATCAATTTAAGACATATCAAGGTTGAAGAGACCACCTTATCGAAGTTGTTCAGCCGGGTCACTCGACAGGTGCCCTTAAGGTCCACAGTCATTTTAGGGGCATTATAGAAAGCCAGAAAACTGTAAAGACTGAAGAAAAACTAAAAAGATCCCAAGAGCAGAAACAAACAGGTGTTCCCCAGTGGAGTCGCCAGTTCCGTTGTTAAGGATTATACCCTATAACAATTATGGTAGTGGAAAGAAGGAGAGAAATAGGAAAAAATAATAAATGTGCTACTATAAAATGATATAATTTAACTCCTCCTCCCACAAGATCAAACCAAAGCTCAAGTTCATATTGAAGCACATGTTTCAGGGTAACTATAATCCAATCCTTACTTTAATTCCAACTTATATCCCAAGTCCTCCAATAAATTTAAGGCATCTCAATGATATATACCAAAGAACTTCCAATCAGTCTGATAATTTTTCTTTCTTTATTGATTTTTCAATTTAGCCCACTATTATTTAAGAAGCAACAAAAGAAAATGTGTGGGTTGATGTTATGAATGATGATATGGAAGAAATTTGAAGAAATGACACATGGGAATTAATTTAGGTTCCAAAACACAAAAGAAATTGATGCCAAATGGATCTAAAAAGTAAAACATCATGCAATGGTTATGTGTATCAGCATAAGGAAGACATGTTTCCAATATTTTCACACAGAAACTAAGGGTAGATTATTTTGAAACATTCTCTTTAGTGTTGAGATTTGACACCCTAAAGACTTTGTTGGCAATTGTAGCTCAAAACAAGTGGATTGTATCTCAAATGAATTTAAAGTACTCTATGAATGGGTATAAAGATGATGAAGTTTATGTAGAACAACCAACATGCTATGAAATTGAAGGCAAAGAACAAATGGTTTATCAATTGAAAAAAAGGCATGTATGGATTGAAACAACCCCCCATGTTTGGTATGCAAGAGTTGATAGTTATTTCTTGAAAAATGGTTTCAATAGAGAAAAAATTATGCCAACCTTGTCTATCAAACATATTGCAAATGTAATACTTATTGTTCCATTTAGGTTGTTGATGTGATTTATACAACCAATAGTGAAAGTTTAATGGAACAAATTTAGGTGTCAATGACACAAGAATTTGAAATGGTAGATCTAGGAAATATGCATTATTTCTTGGTGTGTTGGTGTAGTAGCAATCAAAAGGAATATTTATTTTCCAATCCTTGAATGCAACATTTTTATTGGAGAAATTTGGGATGAAGGAATACAAGGCATATGTTGTAACCCCACCAAGCTTATCAATAAATTAACCAAGGAAGATGCAAGTCCTAATGTGAGCATTGCTTTGTATTAAATTTCTAAGTTAATAATACTCACCCATCCATGTGTCAGGTTCTTTAGGAGATGCACCAACATTCCTAAGTTTGCTCATGTTTGTCCTCAAGATATTTCACTTAACTCCTAGATTTGTGGTGTAGGTGGAGTTGACTAGGTGTCCATGCCTAGGATTCCATTTTGCTCATAAATAAATATTTTTAATATTTTTAAATACTCAAAAATATTCTTTCATGTGCAAATGCATAAATAACCATTTCTAATATTTTAAATGCCAAAATATTTTTTTATGTGCAAATGCATAAAAAATAATTTCTAATGTTAAAAGTACTAAAAATGCATTTTCCTAAGTAAATGCTCTAGGTGCAATTTATACATTTTTAGGCCATTAAGTTAACAATCGTTTTTACTAGGATCTCGGTGCCACGCAGTTGGGCCTCCCTATTCCTTAATTAATTTCCCCAACATGGCACCACTCCGTTGGGTCTAGTCGTCAATCGTTTCCATTTATCGGCAAGGTACCACATCGTCGGGTCCTTGCATCCACTATTTCCGTTCTCGGCAGGGTACCGCATCGTCGGGCTCTACTACCGCCATCCTTTCGTTTTAACTTGCAGAAACTTCATGTAGGGATTTCAGGAGCCGTTACCTTCTATCCTCTGTCTACACACTATTAGGGACTAATGGCACCGACGAGTGAGTTCGTTCTCACTGCGCACCCCCACATCGTACGTGACCAGCTCCGTCGTGGCCCACCTTGTATGCCCTCACGCTTTCCTCTTGAGCAAGCGGATCAGTGCTTATCTGCTCATGCATGGTATTTTGTCGAAAGTCGACGTCGTCGTCGCTCTCCCCGTGTCTGATTTATCCATACTTTACGATCCTTCAATTCCTTTGTGTGTCCATCGGTGAACCGTTTCACCTATTGCTACACACATTTCACACAAACATATATTAGTAGTACTGTCCTCAATTATCATAATATGATTCATAAATATACTATTCCATTAAGCATTTATATTTTACTCATAACATTACTCATTCACCTAATCAGAAATGCATCTCATCAATATTTATTTTCTTTGTTCTCATCACATAATCAATCATACAGCTAGTCATTAAGCATCATTCACATGTACATTTTCCATAATCAAAGTTAATCGTTAAACATAATGTAATCATTCATTTACATCAACTATCCAGATACATATATATCATTATTTAATTTATTCACAATCAATCGTAGTCATGAATATACTCAATATAACATCAAGGGGTCATTTTATTAATGTTTCAATTAGTCGGGTCACTCAATAGGTGCCTCAAGGTCTACAGTAGTCTAGGGGCACTACATACACCCCTACTTATTTAGAACTTCGTCCCGAAGTTCAGAATAAATTGGGAAAACTATGACACATTTCATTTGCGTCCTCCCAAGTTGCAAAGCTAGGACTGTAACTGTCCTACTACACTTTGACTTGATCAATCAAGGCTAATCATTAAGCAAGATGTAATGAATCAATTCTCCCACTCCACACATATAATTTAATTCATTAATTCATTTATCAATTATTTTCGTCATTCACCTCTTCAGGGTTTTCTCAATCAATTTAAGACATATCAAGGTTCAAGAGACCACTTTATCGAAGTTGTTCAGCCAGGTCACTCGACAGGTGCCCTTAAGGTCCACAGTCATTTTAGGGGCATTACATACACCCCCTCTTATATAGAACTTCGTTCCAAAGTTAATTTTGTTCTCAAACTTTGATGATACGCTTTACTTTAATTTCCCATTCCCATCTTCTTGTTATTCTCTTCTATCTTTCTCAAACAATCATGGCCATAACTGCTGGTGGTTCTAATCTTTAGTTTTCTATTTCATCAGTATGGTTCCAATACCTCCTTAGGAACTCAATCAAAATTTCGCGGAATGCAAATCCAATAATGCCTTCATAATTATTAGTCCCATCTTAGATTTTCTATACTTCTGGTCATCTAGGAAGGTTTACAAAGTCCAATTATCTACAAGTTGCATGGCATCAATAACAACTCAAAAGTTTATTAAATCATCATTCAACATAACAAATCCAAGCAAGGATTCCCATCTAATTGGTTATCCTCCCTCCAAGACGAGAAGGTAAACATCATACAACATACATTCAAATATAGATAGGTAAGATATAGTCACAGTTTTAACAAATCAGGAGCAACTACCAAATATTCCAAAATACTACTTCCAATTCCATAAGTTCGATTCTCGATATGATACGATTACAAAGTGTCGGATCTTATTGACTTCGTCGAACATATTAAAATTCAATTTCTAGTCCTTCCTTAGTAACACCATGTCTAGGTTAATGAGCTTATCGCATCCGTAACTCATTTCATCATTTCTGTTGTTCTAGGACTACTTTGACAAACTCATCAAGTCGCACTATCTGTGTTTTCTCAACCTCATCGAGTTCCATCTTGAGCTAGTTGTACTTTCGTCAAGGTTTTCCCATGCCCTACGGTTAGCTTCATTGTGTTCATTTTATTGTGCTAATCATCTCCATACGTTTCTTGATAATAATTGTCTTTATATGACCACTTCGGTAGTTTTTCTAGGTCACATTTTCCCATTATCATGTCATGGTCAAGTCAAGTTTGTAATTTTCCATTTTTCGTTAACAATATCATCATGATGCAAAATCGATGTCCTTGTGTTCAGATTATCACAATAATCTTTTCGATACCTCGCTTTCCAATTTCTAAGTTCATTTCACCCTCACGACTATCTGTTGAAATCCCGATGAGTATAAGCATTTTACCTCATGATAGTTAAAAATTACAGATTTTTCTGCATTCACTAACTATCCTTATTAATCCCCTTGAGTATTTGTATAAGGTGTATTTTTATAAAATAAATCCTATTACAAAATAAATAATTTGGATACCTTCTTCACAATTTATAAACAATGTATATAAATCCATACAATATCTACTTATAGATCCCATTCCCTATTTTATGAAATATTTATGAGAGTTATCAAAAACATCCATTGATCACATAATATTCAAAAGTATTAATTGCCAGACTATGAGTCTTTTAACAAAACAACAAAACTATATATATCTATATATATCTATCTATATATATGATTAGTTTATCAATGCTATATATATATATGTTGTCACCTAAATTTTTAAATTGATATTAAGAATGATTATAAATGACTTATGAGTCATAATATGTTAACTTCACAATGAGAAAAAGAATCCTCATCATTCACCAACAAATTCAAATATTTGAACAACAAAGCATGTTTTAAAGAATAAATAAAAATCCATATTTAATGTATGGACTACACCAAATCCATGTTAAGAAAATTCTGATCTATAACTCCCCCCTTTTAAGAATTATATATATATATATATATATTCCAAAATAACAATAATAATATTAATAGTTTAAAGAATGGTATTTGTTGTTTACTAATTATTTACACATATCCTTCTTACTTGTTGTATTTAATCTCTTTAATCTTATTCAAAATTATGGAAATTTTGGCACCCTCTTTTCTTTTCTTCTCTCTACTAAAATTTTACACATATACCTGGGTTAAATTTTATAACTATTTTTCTTAAATGCTAGCATTTCTTCTATTTTGAATTCACATATGCATCCACCTTCTTTAATGTGTAAACACTATTTAAAAATCGCTTTTTATTAGAATGGTTATATATATATAACAGTAGGAATTGAGGATTCGGGAGAATCGCTGCAACTAGGGTTTTGCAGGGCTATTGTGTGCTGCTGCGGGCCAAGGAGGTGGAACGGCAAGGCGTTTCTTGAGCTACCCAGCTACTTGGAGTCAAGCCAGTTCGAAGAGAACTTGCCTAGTACCAGCCAAGTCTAAAAAAAGTGGGAATTGCTAGTGTTGAGCTCATGGAACACTTCAGTCCAGTTTCTAATTCTTGGTTTCGATTTTATTTCTAGATTTTAGGTGGTGGTGTTTTATTAGTGTGTGGGCTTTATTCTTGGTGATTGTTTTTTCGGTGGTGTATGTGTTCACCCTTTACATCAGTTGGGGACCACTTCCAGTTCTGGGTTCGAGGGTTTTTTTGCAGGACTGCTATCTGGAGGGATAGGTGTTTAGGCTCGTGGGTGGTGACGTTTGTGATCTCTTTGCAAGAGACAGGTGTTATGTCTGACCGGCTCGACCAGTTCCAGGGCTATGACTTCCCATACTTTGCATTCTGGAGCTCCATCTCACTTTTCTTCCGAAGGTACTACTGATACTTGTTCTGTAGATTAGCCACATACTGCTCATGGGTCTGTGAAGAACCCTAATTTGTATGGCATCAAAGCTAAGAGTCGGAGGTGGGCAAAGACTTTAAAAGCCAGGGAGAAAGTGGACAGATTCGTGATTCTGAAAGGTGCTAATTTAGTAAGGGTGGAGATGCTTGCAGGCCGGGCGTTGGTGGGGAGACTCGAATTCATTTCTGGTTCGAAGTCTGAAATTGTGGAATGGGTAAATAAATTTTGGTCACGTGTTATTGGAAATACCCCGAGGATTAACATGCTTGTTAATCGATGGATTCTTTTTATATTTCCCAGTCAGGAGGCTTTGGCTCGGATATTGGCCGACACATGGCTATTTAAGGAGGGGTCCTTGATTCTTAAGTGATGGCACATTTCCATTGATCCTATTTGGGAACGCCAGGGTATTTGACACCTCTAGATGATTATTCCCGGTCTCCCCATTGAACTATGGACGGAAGATATTGTGGTTGGTCTGGCAAACTCGGTGGGGAGATTTATTAGAGTGGATAAAAACTCCATTTTTGGCATTGATAGACGCTATGCCAAGGTAATGGTGGACCTGGATTTGAGTTTGGGTCTCCCTGCCACCATAGAAATTGTGTGGGGTGATAGAACCTGGATTCAATAGCTGGATTTTTTTAGAACCCCGTTTAGGTGTTTTCATTATCGAGATATTGGACACATACAAGCCAAATGTCTTGTACTTCTATCCAGAAAGCTGTCTCCGGGTCGAGGGAAGGAGTACAACCCAAAATTGAGACATGATACTCCGAGGTCTTCTGAAATTAGTAAGTTAAAACTTCCTCTGGAATCAGCTTATTCTGACTTATCAAAAGCATAATTGGATTTTATTTCTGATAGGGAAATGGATTTAGATAGGAGTATTTCTAGAGGAGAAGTTTAGTTGAGGCATGGCTTATCGAATTTAGTTTTAGATCCTGGGCCCTCTCCGGTTGTTAGATGTCTTGATAAGGAACTTGGGGTAGATGATTTGGTTGTCTACTCTCATAGTTTGTGCCCTGAAACTACATCTGTTGATTTCACTAGTGGGGGGTTACCAATTGCCCCTGACATTTCCCCAACCCCAATCCCTGCTTCTGTCGAGACTTCCCGGGAGTCTGATAATTCTTCGTAAGAGAAGGTAACTGAAGACATTGTTTCTGCATGTTTGGGTGACATTGGGACTAAGGAAGCCTTTGATATATCACCTCTTCCTATATTCTCAAAAAACCCTTCCTTGGATTCGGCTGTTTTACCTATTATTTCCCCAAAGTTCCAAAATGTTACTATTCGAAAGGGGAGGAAAAAGAAGAATGCCCCAGACCTTGATTCTCAGACGAAGGGGGTTTTGACTGATGTTGAAAGAGTGTTTGATGATGATTCTGAATTGGGCCTTAGAGCACAGAAGCCCGTTGTGGAAATTTCTTGATGTCACTGCTCTCACTGAATGTCCGTGAGTTGGGTGGGGCTTCGCAGGCTAGGGCCCTCTCCAATCTTTTCCTTTCTACTAGCCCAGGTATTGTCTTAATACAAGAGACTATGTGTTCCAGTACTGATGCTATTTCTAAATTAGGGAGTATTTTGCCAAATTGGGAGGTTTTAGCCACGAACTCTTCTAGGTTATCTGGAGGATTGGCCATTGCCTGGAACCCTCAGTTGTTCTCGTTCAAAGCATTTAGAACAAACTGGGGGATATTATTGAAGGGATTTTGTGTTGGTCAGAAATTTAATTTATCTGTTTTCAACTTTTATGCTCCATATTCTAATAGACAGAGTTTTGGGGATTCTCTTATTTGCTCTGGGATATTAAATGCAGTGAATCTAATTTTTGCAGGTGACTTAAATTTCACAAAGTCACCTTTGGAAATTTGGGGAAAAAAAGCTAGACTAGATCCTTTGGCAGATTACTTTAATAAACTGTTGATGGATAATGAGTTGGTTGATGTTTTACCTGCTAAGATGCTTCCCTCCTAGACTAATGGTAGATGTGGTGACGAGGGTGTCCATAAGAGACTTGATAGATTCTTGGTAAAGGTTTCTCTCTTGGAGAATTTTCAAAGATATAGATCATGGGTGCATGAGTACAAGTTTTTCGATCATTGGCCAATTGTCTTTCAATTCAATGATTATGGGTTGAAAACCAAAGCTCCTTTCAAGTTCAATAATTCCTGGCTGCTATAGGAGGACTTTTGCAAAATGGTTAAAGACTTCTGGAAAATTGTGAATGCTGATGGTGAAAACCCCTTAGATAATTTGTGTAATAAAATGAGAAGGCTCAAGAGAGAACTTGTTGGATGGATAAATATTCGAAAAGAATCGGATAAAAAAGAATTGGCACATCTGGAAGCAGAAATACAGAAGTTCCATCTGGAAAATTTTAATGGTGAGTTGAATGAGGAAGGCTTCGAGGTGGTAAAAAAGTTTGAGAAGAAAAAAGAGGAGGTCCTTCTTCAGGAGGAAATGGAATGGAGGTTGAAGAGTAGGGCACTGTGGATACAACATGGGGACAACAATACTAAATTTTTCCACTCCTTTGCTTCGGATTGTCGAAACATGAATTCGATCTAGGAATTGGAAGATATAGAGGGCAACAAATTCTCTGGTGGCGAGTCATTGAAAAATGAAGCTGTTAAACATTTTGGAAAAATTTATAAGGATGAGGGAAATAGTGATCTTTTGGAACAGATAATAGTGGCATAACTCTTTCCCATATTTTTTAATGACCATGAGGCAGAAGAACTGGGGAATGAGGTTACCCTTGAGGAGGTGGAAAAAAATTTGAAACTTTTTGCAAGTGAAAAAAGCCCTGGACCGGACGGTTGGCCTGTTGAAATATATACTCACTTCTTTGATATTATGGGTTTGGACATTTTGAGAATGGTGGAATATACAAGGTTGCATGGTTTTTCTTCAGGTGCATTGAATTCTACTTTTGTTACTCTAATTGCAAAAAAAGGTAAACCAGCTACCTTTGGAGACTATAGACCTATTGCGCTTTGCAATTTAGCTTACAAATTAGTTTCCAAAATCATTGCACAAAGGATCAAATATGCTCTCTCAGAGCACATCACTGACGAACAGTTCGGATTTTTGCATAACCGACAAATACATGATGCCATTGGGGCATCTCAGGAACTGCTTCATACCATCAAAGCTCGGAAACACCATGCTCTGCTGCTAAAAATTGACCTGGAAAAGGATTATGATCAGGTCAATTGGACCTTCTTAAGACTTATTTTGATTCAAATAGGGGTTCCTCCTCTTGTACTTAATTGGATCATGGCCTGTGTTACAACGGCCAGCATTGCTATTTTGATAAATGGATCGCCCTCTGGATTCTTTCAGTGTTCCAGGGGAATCCGTCAAGGATGTCCATTATCCCCATTATTGTTCTTGATAGTTATTGATGGACTTAGCAGGATGTTGAACTTCGCCAAAAATGAAGGTTTGATTAAAGGATTTGAGATGGGAATTGGATGTGTATTAACACATCTGATCTTTGTTGATGATGTACTATTGGCAGGATTAGCTACAGTTGTAGAATGGAGGGTTTTTAGGAATATTATTAACTCCTTCTGCCGCATTTCTGGAATGAAGGTAAGCTCTACTAAATCTAGTTTCCATTATTTTAATGTGGAACTAGATAGAAGAAGTGAAATTACAAATTTTATGCCTTATAACTACTACCCGTTAGATGAAGGGCTTAAATATTTGGGTTTTTTTTTTAGACCTAACAATTATCAGATCAAGGACTGGTGGTGGCTTATCCGAAAATTTGAAGCCCACATTACTCATTGGGCTTACAGAATGATTTATGTTGGTGGCAAGCTAACATTGGTAAAAGCGGTCTTATTGGGGATTCCAGTCTATTGGATGTCACTCCTTGAGATTCTTGCCTACATCTTGAATGTCATAAGAAAGTTAATCTTCAAATTTTATGTGGACTGGAGGCATAGATCGTGCCAGTTTGGTAATGACGGGGTGGGAGTCACTATCCCAGCCTGAGAAATTTGGGGGATGGGGGATCAAAGACCTGAACATATTTAGCATGGCTCTTAGAATTAAGAGTCTGTGGAGGAGTCTTTTTAACAACACACTTTGGTCCAGGGTAATTTTTGCTAAGTATATTAATATGGATATGATTTCCTGGATTAGAAATTCGATGCCTTTTAGAGTAGGAATTTCTCCTATGTGGCGTGGTCTGCTTAAAGTTTTGGGCTAGATTACTGGAGACCTGAAGTGGCAGGTGGGGAATGGTGAGGATATCAGGATTGGAAAGGATAAAATTCTAGGCATAGAGGATATTGTTTATATCCCTAATAGAGTTTTGGATTACTTAAAGATTTACGCGATGACAACTTTAAAGAGTATCCGGAACAGTACTGGAGATTCTTACTGGCTTAAATCCATTGATTTGGGTTTGGTTGGAAATGATGCTTCTGTTTGGGATAATTATGTTAATGCTCTTAACTCGGCAGGTTGTATTTTGACTACTCAAAATGATAAAATGGTATGGAGTGGGAATGGAAAATCTGGAAGGGTAATAGCAAAATCAGCTTATGATAGAATTCTGCAAGAGAAATACATATTTCCACAAAATTGGTGGTATAAGCGGATTTGGAAGTGGGATCTTCCATTAAAAATCAAGTGTTTCTTATGGCATGCCTTGCAGGGTACATTGAAAACTTGGGACAATCTATTGAAGCATGGATGGTGTGGTCCAAATTGGTGCATTCTCTGTAAGGAAGACTCTGAAAATATTAGTCATCTGTTTGTAAATTGCTCCTTCGGTAGAAGAGTTTGGAATTTCTATTGTGCAGAGTTGAAAGTCTCCATGGGATGGGAAGAGGGAGATTTTGGACAGTCTTTTCTTAACTGGTATAGATCTTCAAAGGATTCATTACTGTTACCCATATTTGTTTCATGGGCACTCTGGTATGTTCGAAATAATGCCACTTTTCAAAGGAAAATACCAGAGACTAAGGTATGTGGGATTATTGCATTAAAATTAGCCCATCAATTTAAAAATGAGAATACAAATGCTAGTGATAGAAGGATTGGACAGTTTTCTTTTACTGTTGAGCAACCCATTCTATTTTTTGATGGGGCTGCACAGCATGGCCTTTGTGCTGCTGGTGGAGTTATTCATTTGAATGAGGGTCACCATTTCACCCTTCGTCTTAATTGTGGTAATGGAAATAACATGAAGGCAGAGCTATTAGCATTGTGGTGTGTCCTGAAATGTGCAAACATTTTTGGTTTGGTAAATTTAAAGGTCTTCGGTGACTCACGTGTCACTATAAAATGGGCAGCTGGAGAATATGAACTAAATGTTTTGGCCCTTAATCACTGGTGCATGCGTGCTAGAGAGGAGATTGATATGCATGAGAACATCTCTTTCACTCATATTTACAGGGAGCACAATGAACTAGCTAACAGTTTATCTAAGCAAGCACTCCAAGGAACTGAAGGATATCTATTATGGGAAGAATGGATGAATTCCATTTTGCTGGACAAAGGCGAAGTTCTTTTCTTTAATTAGTTATCACAGACTTTAGCATGAGTTTTATGCAATATGTGTAAGGAACACTGGTTATGTCTAGTCTTTTTTTGAATGTATTTATGACTTGATAGGATATGTGGAACAATCTGGCTTACAGCTATGAACATGATGAAAAAACCTTATTTTAAAAGATTGAATATCTTTGTACTATTTAATTCGATGAATAGCAATAGTACGTTTTTTTTTCCGGTTGAAAAAATATATATATAACAGTAATTTTGCATACATCCAAACTCTATTTAGCTTTCATTGCACAACTAGATACTTTAAATAAGATACATATAATCAAATAATTATGAAAAAACGAAAAAAACAACATACTTAATTTCCAATAAATATATATATATATATATAAACAATTATAAATAAATCTCCACAACCATAACCCTTTTATATATTCAACTAAACTGAGATAATAAGTCATATCTAAGTTTCCTATGCCCTTTTCATCGATTTAAACACTGTCATATATTAATACATGACTATGTCTTATGTATGAAACAATTGCCTAGCTCACGTTTCTTCTTAGATCATATATATTAAAAGGAATGCGTAGCCCATCTAATTACAACTCTTAGTATTTTCAATTGAGAGACTCACGTTTTTAATACATAAAGTATGTTTCAAGTATTACCTCAGGTGTAATCTAATATAGCAACATATAATTCAAATATGTTCAACATTTGATGGATTCGAATGACATGCCTATTCCTTAACCATATAGATTTTAATTTAATTTTACGGAAGATACATCACATGCAATTCTAACTTATTTATGATTATAATTCTAACCTTGAATTATATTTGAACTGTAACTATAATTCAAACATTATTAGAGATATGCGTAATTCCAAAACGTTTATGAATATAGAGAATTATATGTGATTGCATGAGGGTAATTTATATGTGATTATCAAAGTGGCCAACGTCTTTGGTTTGGTGGACATTAAAGTATTTGGTGATTCTCGTGTCACTATCAAATGGGCTATGGGGGAATACAAACTACAGGTGACTGCTCTATATCACTAGTGTGTGAGAATCAAGAATGAATTTCAGCATTTTTATGCCATTTCACTACAACATATTTTCAGGGGGAATAATACATTGGCGGATGCACTTTCTAAACAAGCATTGGAAACTGATGAAGGATTATTAATATGGGAGGAATTCCATAGTTCTCAGCTGGAATCCAATGGTTCTATTTACTTTATGGAGTAATGTTGATATTTTGGATATGTTTATGTCGATGATATTATAGATAGAACAGTGTGTTTTATTTTTGAGATTTTGAAATTTTTTGAAAAAACTGAATAGAGTTTTGGATTCAATCTAGAACTGTGTTGATATAGCATCGTTGTACTATTTGATTTATCTATATAAATAACAATAGTACGTTTTTTTTTCACTGAAAAAAAAATGAGGATAATTTCGGTCAATGCGAAAAATAGAAGTAACTCTATTTTATTTATAATATCAATTCCAACTCCTGACATACTATAGTATGTCAGACATACTTCCAGTGTTGGGTAAATAAAATAGTTCAATATTTTACATGGTACACACAACTTACATGAATACGTTTTTATTTATTTATTTATCTTCTATGATTTATTGATTGACGGAGAAGCCCCAGCCCGACTATGGGCATAGAAAAAAAAAAGGATAAAGACTGTCATCATCATGGTACAACATTACCAACAAAGGAGCACCACATTACAGCCCAGCCAGCAGAATCAGCAAAACCTTGCTGGCTTGCCTCGCACGCCTCCAAAGCATCGCGTTGGGCATTACTTAAATACCCATATCAGTCACGTTTCCCTCTAAATTTAGTAATTAACTGAGATATTATTGGTGCCACTCTGAGATTCGTTAGGGCATTATAAGCATCCCTCCAAAATTAGTAATTATCTGATATATTATTATTGATTTCCATATAATAAAGATCCATTCATACACTTTTGGACTTCGCCCTGAATTCAAGTAGTGGTATGGAGTTCTATGAGCAAAGCGTGCCTTATTCCTCACCAAATTTCAAATTACGAATTGACCACCGATTATTCTGTAATGCACTGAGTGGGTTAAATTGACTTCTATCATTAAATGCGTGAACTGTATGATACTCGTTAGGTATGACGGTGCTCTATGAGCTTTACTTCACATTTATAGCCATAAAATAACTTCATAAATTATGGGGATACCAGCCAGTTTCTAGGTAATGTGGTATCACAGAGAGGTGGATGCCCATTGAAGGCGTAGATAACGATGGAGTGGAAGCGGATATCATCAAACTAGAAATAGCAAGCGAAGATTGATTAAATCTCGGTCTTCCCTTGAGATTGAATTGAAAATCCCGTTTACTTCTCCAATCAGTGTCTCAGCAAGTTCCCAGTAACCCATATATAGTAAATTGGAGGACAAAAACTGATGCAGGATTGACCCTATTGGCAGGGTTAGTAAATGTTCGTATTTCGTGAGTGTTTGCTGCTTATGCAAATAAACATAAATAATGGGAAGCTCATCAACGGGAATAACGGAGTTCAAGGATATTCCTAGATCTCCTGCTATGGCGTCTACTGGAACAGGACAAGAAGTTGCTGCGTTTAAGCTTATAGGGTGTTGAAGATAAATGCAGTTGTCAATCCATGCGGAATTCAGCTCCAAGTTTAGATCAATTCGAAGTGTAGTAAGTACTACAGAAGATTACATATCTATTCTGCGCAGAGAGTAGGGAAACAATTCTTGTGCTGTGTTTAAGCGTGTGTCCGATAGAGAATTTATTCCACACTGACAGGAATCAGTTGATGGTGCATCAATACTTTCAGATATTACTGCCAACCATCAAATAGTACAGGACAACAATTTTTGGAAAGACACATCCTTCTTTACAGAGTTTAAATGACGAACGTTCCTACAAGGTAAGGATATCCTAGTGGTCGAACAAGTAAGAGTACTGGGCAGAGAGTGGGAATAAACACGGTAATGAGGCGCGTCAGAGGAGTAGGTTAAGATTTCAGAATTTTTGGATGAGCACACAGGGTCAAACTCGTACAGATCTGAACGACAAGGAATATCCAGAGGGCATTGGACAGATCGGACGACTACGTTACAATCCTACGGCCCGACTTAAGAAAACTGAGTACCCACTAGATCGACAGCTCTTTCCAGATATGAATTAATTCTTTAAACAAACAAGGATCATAAAATTATTTAAGCTCGTAAAACTCATATTCCAAAGGGTTAAATTATCTGTATCCTTAAGATCGCAGCCAGAGATCTAGAAACTTATTTAAATTCTCACTTTTCTTTTAAACAAAATAGTGATAAAATATAAGAATTTGAACAACTACAACGAGTATATTCAACATTCTGCACGCAGCCAGAGATCTGAAAACTTAAATAAATTCTCACTTTTCTTTTAAATAAAAACAGTGATAAAAGTAGCATTTAACATGCATTTCCACATCAGTCATCTCTTACATAAAACTGAAATAAATATGAAATAATTAAGCAATGAAGAACCTGTAGGAATAGCTGCTCTGGTTGAAGGTGTAATTCCCCAAAGATTGTTGCTCCAATCCAGCCGTTGATCACCACAGTCACCAACGAACCAAAAAAAAAAAGAGTTTGGTGCCCTCAAGGCTCGATCGGCTCTGATACCAAATGTAGAACCCCTCCTTTAAGGTCCCCCTAAAATGAACCTGAAACTTTAACAACTTCATACAAACAAATTAGCTATCATAGTTACTAAAAAAATAAAATAAAAAGCGCGAATAACTTAACAAAAATAAACAAAACCTTAACCTATCAACCCAATCCAGCTGGTCCATTGTCGTCTACGTCTTCCATAGGATCCCTCCAGCAAAGCTTGTTTAACCATTGGAGAAGCAACCGTTAGCTTTGCCACCCAACCATAGGCTCATGCTTTCAGTCGCATGGCCTCCCCTGAGCTTTGGGTCGTAAAGTTCACACACAATAATTAAGAAACTCAGCTTGGGATTCCCCCCACCAAAATTTCCAGCCAAACCCTCAATAGCAGCAAGTCATAAATTAATCCAAGATTACGATAGCCATTACCCATTCCCAATGCCTTCCTTTTAAAAGAAAATTCCATGCGACACATGTCGCTTCATGCATAAATATATATTTTATTAAATTTCTAATTTAATAATACTCACCCATCCATGTGTCAGGTTTCTCTAGGAGATGCACCAACATTCCTAAGTTTGCTCATGTTTATCCCCAAGATATTTCACTTAACTCCTAGATTTGTGGTGTAGGTGGAGTTGACTAGGTGTCCATGCCTAGGATTCCATTTTGCTCCTAAATAAATATTTTTAATATTTTTAAATACTCAAAAATATTCTTTCATGTGCAAATGCATAAATAACCATTTCTAATATTTTAAATGCCAAAATATTATTTTATGTGCAAATGCATAAATAATAATTTCTAATGTTAAAAGTACTAAAGATGCATTTTCCTAAGTAAATGTTCTAAGTGCAAATTATACGTTTTTTAGCCATTAAGTTAACAATCGTTTTTACTAGGATCTCGGTGCCACGCCGTTGGGCCTCCCCGTTCCTTAATTCATTTCCCCGACATGGTACCACTCCATTGGGTCTAGTCATCAATCATTTCCATTGCTTGACAAGGTACCACATCAATGGGTCCCTGCGTCCACTATTTCCGTTCTCGGCAGGGTACCGCATCGTCGGGCCCTACTGCCACCATCCTTTCGTTTTGACTTGCGGGAACTTCATGTAGGGATTTCAGGAGTCGTTACCTTCTATCCTCTATCTACACGCTATTAGGGACTAATGGCACTGAGGAGTGAGTCCATTCTCACTACGCGCCCCCCAACTCATACGTGACCAACTCCATCGTGGCCTACCTCTTATGCCCTCACGCTTTCCTCTTGAGCAAGCGGATAAGTGCTTATCTACTCATGCATGGTATTCCATCGGAAGTCGACATCGTCGTCGCTCTCCCTGTGTATGATTTATCTGTACTCTACGATCCTTCAATTCCTTTGTGTGTCCGTTGGTGAACCGTTTCACCTGTCGTTACACACATTTCTCACAAACATATATTAGTAGTATTGTCCTCAATTATCATAATATGATTCATAAATATGTTATTCCGTTAAGCATTTATAGTTTACTCATAACATTCATCATTCACCTAATCAGAAATGCATCTCGTCAATATTTACTTTCTTCGTTCTTATCACATAATCAATCATACAACTAGTCGTTAAGCATCATTCACATGTACATTTTCCATAATCAAAGTTAATCGTTAAACATAATGTAATCATTCATTTACATCAACTATCCAGATACACATATATCATTATTTTATTGATTCACAATCAGTCGTAGTCGTGAATATACACAATATAACATCAAGGGGTCATTTTATTAATGTTTCAATCAGTCGAGTCACTCAATAGGTGCCTCAAGGTCTACAGTAGTCTAGTGGCACTACATACACCCCTACTTATTTAGAACTTCGTCCCGAAGTTTAGAATAAATTGGGAAAACTATGACACATCTCAGTTGCATCCTCCCAAGTCGCAGAGCTAGGACTGTAACTATCCTACTGCACTTTGACTTGATCAATCAAGGTTAATCATTAAGCAAGATGTAATCAATCAATTATACCACTCTACACATATAATTTAATTCATTAATTCATTTATCAATTATTGTTGTCATTCGCCTCTTCAGGTTTTCCTCAATCAATTTAAGACATATCAAGGTTCAAGAGACCACCTTATCGAAGTTGTTCAGCCGGGTCACTCGACAGGTTCCCTTAAGGTCCACAGTCATTTTAGGGGCATTATAGAAAGCCAGAAAACTATAAAGACTGAAGAAAAACTAAAAAGATCCCTAGAGCAGAAACGAACGGGTGTTCCCCAGTGGAGTCACCAGTTCTGTTGTTAAGGATTATACCCTATAACAATTATGGTAGTGGAAAGAAGGAGAGAAATAGGAAAAAACAATAAATGTGCTACTATAAAATGATATAATTTAACTCCTCCTCCCACAAGATCAAACCAAAGCTCAAGTTCATATTGAAGCACATGTTTTGGGGTAACTATAATCCAATCCTTACTTTAATTCCAACTTATATCCCAAGTCCTCCAATAAATTTAAGGCATCTCAATGATATATACCAAAGAACTTCCAATCAATCTGATAATTTTTCTTTCTTTATTGATATTTCAATTTAGCCCACTATTATTTAAGAAGCAACAAAAGAAAATGTGTGGGTTGATGTTATGAATGATGATATGGAAGAAATTTGAAGAAATGATACATGGGAATTAATTTAGGTTCCAAAACACAAAAGAAATTGATGTCAAATGGATCTAAAAAGTAAAACATCATGCAATGGTTATGTGTATCAGCATAAGGAAGACATGTTTCCAATATTTTCACACAGAAACTAAGGGTAGATTATTTTGAAACATTCTCTTTAGTGTTGAGATTTGACACCCTAAAGACTTTGTTGGCAATTGCAGCTCAAAACAAGTGGATTGTATCTCAAATGAATTTAAAGTACTCTATGAATGGGTATAAAGATGATGAGGTTTATGTAGAACAACCAACATGCTATGAAATTGAAGGCAAAGAACAAATGGTTTATCAATTGAAAAAAAGGCATGTATGGATTGAAACAACCCCCCATGTTTGGTATGCAAGAGTTGATAGTTATTTCTTGAAAAATGGTTTCAATCGAAAAAAAATTAAGCCAACCTTGTCTATTAAACATATTGCAAATGTAATACTTATTTTTTCCATTTAGGTTGTTGATGTGATTTATACAGCCAATAGTGAAATTTTAATGGAACACATTTAGGTGTCAATGACACAAGAATTTGAAATGGTAGATCTAGGAAATATGCATTATTTCTTGGTGTGTTGGTGTAGTAGCAATCAAAAGGAATATTTATTTGCCAATCCATGAATGCAACATTTTTATTGGAGAAATTTGGGATGAAGGAATACAAGGCATATGTTGTAACCCCACCATGCTTATCAATATATTAACCAAGGAAGATGCAAGTCCTAAAGTGAGCATTGCTTTGTATTAAAGCCTAATTGGGAGTCTAATCTACGTTACTATATAACCAAGCTAGACTTTATGTATGTGGTGAGTCTTGAATCTTGTTTCATGTAGGATCCTCATGAATCCCATTGGAGCACAACAAAAATAATCTTAATATATGCTAGTAGTACTTGATTCTTTTGTATAAATTATTCCTCTACTAAGCGGATTTTAATTGGGTATGGATCATAGGATTATTGAAAATCAACCTTTGGGTATGTTTGTCACTTGGATCTAAAGATATATATATCTGAGTGTAGAAAGAAAAAGGCCATTCTGTCTTTGTCTACTAAATAGGTTGAATATATTGCTACAACAAGAACAAGTTGTCAAGTCATCTAGATTAGAAGAATCTTGCAAGATATAGAACTATCAAATGAACATCCAATTGTTATCCAATGTGACAAAAAGAGCATTGTTGTAATAATGATGAATCCTTTGTTTCATGATAGAACTAAACACATTGAAATATTCCATCCTTATATTAGAGACATAATGTAGAATGGGTAAGTGCAATTACATTTTTTCCCCAAATCCAAGTAGGTTGATATTTTCACCAAATCCCTTCCAAATGAATGATTCACGGAGCTATGAAGACAACTAGGAATGATCCCCTTACTCATGGAGGGGAATAATGAAAGATTTAATGTTTTAGTCGATGACTAAGCTTCTTTCTTAAGTAAATTTAGGAGTTCGCTAGAGCTTCTAGGTATATCTAGAATTTTTTTTAACTATATTTAAAAAACTATCAATTGACATTTGGTGGTTGACAAAGTCCCTTCTTGGAGAAGAATATATATAGGACTTGTAACAACAAGGCCCAAATTAGAAACAATCTACCTTAACAAATCTCTCAATGGGGATGTTCCTGCAGTAGTAGTTTTCATTAAAATATCTCTCCACATGGATGTTTTTGATAGAAAATGGGAGAGTAGACATCGTTTCCACACACAAACCGAAGACTATTCCTGAGTATACTATTAAAGAAAACAATGTTACATATTTATACATCAACCTTTCCTAGGAACACTATCTTAACCATACTAACAATTGTTGAGGGAATATCTCAACCACACGCCAAAAATAGGAGAACTAGTTGGAGAGAATCTCCCAAATGAAACTAATCTAATAACCTTCTAAAACTTAGCATAAAAACACTAATAATTTGATTAATTACAATAACAAACCACAATATTATCATGAATGACACATTTAGACAATTATGAGTTAATAATTCCAACACTCCCCCTCAATGAGTACTTGTCTCAATCTTTGTTAGGTGAGGTCTTCATCAACATCTAGTCCTCTACAACACATGTTTTTTAGATACCAAAGACACTAGTAATCAACAAGGTCTGTAAGTGATCCAACGTGCAATTCACATATGCACCTTGGTCAAAAAGATATCACCAAATTATCAATGTATGTATAAATAGAAATCACCCACAAGAATACATGGGTACCTAATTGTTGTAACGTTGGTCTAGTCGAATGTCCTTCAGAGACATGGTTCATTCAACTTCTTGATGAACTCCCCATGAATGTGCAAACAATTCTACTACCAATTTCCAAGAGCTAACCAATGCAATTGATGCACCCACTCTTCGCTGACACTTGTCCTTGAAGTATTTCCTTGTTCTAACACACAGAAAAATAGGTTTATGGTCCCTTAACATCACCTATAGTACAAAACCAACATATGGTATACTCATAGAGCATCCCATCTGACACACGACCCACTCCTCCAAGTTTTGACAACTCCATCTATGGGTGAACAATCTCCCCTTTTAGGGAAATGGGTACTTACAACTTACTTACTCCACCTCAAGGAGACATCAAGTACAAGCTTTCCTAGTATCACCTAGGTACCACGCAATACTTCTCCCAAGTACTAACTCTAGGGAAAATACAAGTTCAAAATGTTTACAGACCAACACATAGGATTTATACATAATATTCCAAATTTGCTACAAATGCGATATTTGATTAACATTTCTATATGGTCACTACTTTTATTGAACACATCACACAAAATTTACCTTGTTTGTCCACACCATATGATCTTCACTGCTTCCTAAAGTAGTGTTATTGGAATCCTCCTCAAACTCTCTACTACATCCAAAACAACTCCTTTGTCCCTCCTACTGCGATTCATCATTCCAACTCAAAATTATGTCTACCATCGACACTTGGTTTCCCCAATGAGAATAATGTAACTTCATTGTATCTTTAATCGCCATGATAACCAACCAATGGTTATTCACCCAAGAAAATTGCTTCCATCTTAGAACCAAAGTGTTTGTGCTCTTCCATTCACTTGTATAATTTTCATCTTAAACAACATACTAGATGGGAACCAATCGTACTTTTGCATTGAACATTGGTACCACATAGTTTAGTTGGGAACCTATTATACTCCAAGGCCAAAAATCAACCTGTATTGTAAAGAATGAACAATTGGCCATCATATGGACATATTTCCATATACCAAGACACCTATGTACCCAATCATAGTGCTCGCCCAATCTTAGTGCTCGCCATTTCTCTAGGAAAATAGTCTGGATATAACGAGATGTATCTTGGAGCAAATCTTACATTCTTTGCACCTGCAAGTTTGAGGACTTATGGCACAATATTCTTCAAATAGTATTTCATCACGGAACAACTAGAAGAGACAAACATCTTGGTTTATTTTCAACTACAACAGACCTTATCGAATAAGTTTAGGAATGACTTCCCTATTACAAAGTTTTTCCAAACGAGGCTACAACACACCAGCCAAAGATGATGACATGCATAACCAAATTCATATAGCATTTTGATTTTCTTCACTAAAGCACATAGAGTCTTCGTGTGTGTCTTCAACCTTTGCATCTTTGTCATCATGGTTCAATGTTCATCCTGGATCTTCCATTTTTCACCACATTGAGGCAGTGATGCATCGCTCAATGTGTGTACTAACTTTAATGGATCGAAGAGTTATAAATTACCATGAAAAAATTCACCATTATAAAGGCTCCCAAAGAACTTTCACTCATTTTTACCCTTTCCATATGTAGAACACTTCAATTCCAACCACAAGCAAGAAGTTGAAGATCAACACAACATTTGGAATTGACAGTCACCAGATCGCTTCATAGTTTGGCAATTTAAGAACTATATCAACTTTCCATGTATTTCACAACTACAAGAACCACTCCCAAATAACTTGAACATTTACATATAGAGCTCTTAGTGGGAATGCATATAGCCTACATGTTGGTAGATCTGGATCTCTAATAACGAGGTATTCACATGGTGGCACATGAACTATATGAAACATTTCTGATTCAAAAATACTGAAGAAATTGCAAAGAAAAGAAAACAAGCCTTTTCGGCGCAGAACCTCCAGAGCTCTACGAGTACGTTCTGGTTTACATGGGCTTCAAGCCATGGCTCTGTTACAGGGATTACGATTGTAACTGGAACGTGGAGAGCCAGAGGGCCTACGCTAGAGATCACAGTTTGGAGTTGGAGCCTGAGAAATACTAGAAACCTTTTTCATCATATCGTGAGATCTGGAAAAACCGGTTGGATATTGATGTTTTGTTTGATTTAATATATGTTTCACTGACTTCGCGACATTTAATCGGTGGAAAACTACTGGTAAACGGCTTTGCTGACTTAATGAAAGATCAGGAAAGCCATCCAGATCAGAGTGGTTTGCATGCGTGAAATTATTTTAAATTAGTTGGCCAGTAGGGACGCCTAATATAATACATATAAACTCTAAAAGTCGATGACAATATTTCAGATTTATTTAATAAAATGGTTGGTTCTACAGTACTCGTGGCAAAAATCAAAAGATATTAGGTTTCCCATTATAAATCTAATATCTTAAAACTAATTATCATAGTTATGTCCTTGTCCATGAATAATCTTTTTAAGTTTTGTAAATATCCTATTAACAATAATTGTTATGTTATGTTAACATATATATAAAATGGTCGGTTGTTAGTATAGCAAAAATCAAGACATTTGGTATAGCAAAAATCAAGACATTATGTTTCCATTATAAATCTAATTATCACAATATAGTTGATGTTCTTGTTCATAAATAACCTTTTATAAGTTGGTAAATTTTCTATTAAACAATTATGTTAGTTGTAACATAACTATTATTTATTATTAATACAAAATTTACCAACTTAAAAAAAGGTTCTCCTTCATTCCTATGATATGGTTGATGTCAAACCGGTGGTTATTGTTCCCACTTGGACGAATGGGAGAAAGGGCACTGAAGGAATTCATAAGAGACTTGACAAGTTTCTGGTGAAAAGTTCTTTCCTTCAGGATATTCAAGGTTGTAGAACCTCGGTTGGAGATAAAAAAATTTCTCATCATTGGCCTGTTTTTTTTTCACTTTGATGATGCTAAGGAGGCCATTAAATACCCATTCAAATTTGATAGTTCTTGGCTTTCAAATGAAGATTTCTGCTCCCATATTTGGCATTTTTGGTCAACTTTTATGTTTGAAGAAGATCTAAATCCTATGGATTTTTTCATGCTCACGCTGAAAAAATTAAAATTTATTATTACACACTGGATCAAGAAAGAAAGGAATTGGATCAGTTGGAATATCAGGATATTGAGAGAAGATTACAGGGATTACATCCCAACAATATTGGTCAGACTTTAGGTGAAGATGATTTTGCACTTATTCAGGTTTTGGAAAAAAGGAAAGAGGAATTATTACGGTTGGAAGAAAAGGAGTGGAGGTTGAAAAGCCATGCTCTGTGGATCGGCTTGGGAGACAAAAACATAATTTTTTTTTCACTCTTTTGCCTCTTATAGGAAGAACTATAATGCTATTTGGGATTTACATGATGAGGGAGGAAACAAAATCAGTGGACAAGAAGAAATGCAGGCTCATGCAAAAAGGTTCTTCTTCAAAATCTTCTCGAATGAAGGGAATTGTGATCTTACTGCTCAACCCAATGCTGTCAGACTCTTCCCCAGGTTTTTAAATGATTATGAAACTGTGGATATAGACAAAGAAGTTACTCTTTTGGAGATTGAATAAATTTTAAAAGTTTTTGCAAAAGAAAAGAACCTGGGGCTCGATGGATGGACTATAGAGTTGTTTCTGCACTTCTTTGATATTATGGGGTAGGACATCCGGAACATGGTTGAATTTTCCAGGACCTTTGGGTACATCCCAGGTGCTATGAACTCTACTTTTATCACTCTGATCCCCAAATGCAATACGCTTAATACATTTGGAGATTTTAAACCAATTGCTTTATGCAATTTGGTCTATCAAATCATTTATAAGGTTATTGTTGTTCGTTTAAAACCTACTCTTTCTAGACATATATTTGCAGAACAGTTTGGCTTTATTGATGATTTCCAAATCCTTGATGTGATCGGCACTACACAAGAATTAATCCATTCTATCAAGAATCGGAACTTAAAGGCTGTCAAACTCCAAATTGACCTTGAAAAATCTTATGACGGAGTAGATTGGGCATTCTTGCGACTCATTCTCATTCAAATTGGTGTTCCTCTCCAATCTTTAAACTGGATTATGGTCTGTGTGACCACTACAAACTTCGTTGTTCTGATTAATGTTGCCCCGTCAACTTTTTTTAAGAGCTCCAGGGGTTTGCGTCATGGCTGTCCCCTCTCCCCACTCTTATTTTTATTAATCATTGATGGATTGAGCAGGTTGATTACGAAGGCTAATTCTGAAGGAAAAATTAGGGGAATCAAATTATCAAAGGATGTGTCTCTTTCACACCTTCTAATTCTTCGATGATGTCTTATTATCAGGTATGGATACTGTAGATGAGTGGTTAAACTTTAAAAGTATCATAAAAACCTTTTGTGATGCTTCAGGGATGAAGGTTGGTAAAAGAAAATCAAAATTTTCCGTTACGAGGCTCTTGATTTAAAGATTGATGCTATTAAAAATTTTATGCCTTAAATTTTTTATCATCTTGAAAAGGGATTTAAATATCTAGGATATTTTATGAATCCCAACTACTATGTAAGAAAAGACTGGGATTGGATTATGAATAAGGTTGAGCACAAAATGAATCATTGGACCTACAAGCTCCTTTCAGTGGGTGGCAGACTCACTTTGATCAAAGCGATATTGACTGGTATCCCGGTCTTCTGGTTTTCTCTTATGAGGGTTCCGAGTTCTATTATCAACTCTCTCAGGAAAGTCATATTCAATTTTCTCTGGTTTGGTAGCAAGGATCAAAGCAAATTGATCATGGTAATATGGGAACGACTTGCTCTGCCAGAAGTTTTTGGAGGATGGGGCATCAAAATTATTTATTGCTTTAGCATAGCCTTAAGAGTCAAGCATCTTTGGCATGGTTTGTTTCGTACTACTATTTGGTCTAAGGTGCTATAGGTTAAATATATCAAAGGGGATATTATTTACTGGCTTTAGAATCCATAGAAAAGATACCGAGGTACTTCAGCTATATGGATGGGTTTCATCAGAGTTTACAACTGGATGGAGAAGGAAATTTTCTGGCAAATTGGTAATGGTAAGAGTATTGTTGTGAGCATTGATCTCATTCTGGGTATGGGGGAAAACTATACCCTACTTGTGAAACTGTTTGATTGCTTGAAAAATTGTTGCTTAATTACTCTCTATAGTGTAAAGAAGAATGGGTAAGTGAACAGGTTTGAGGATTATTGGTATACTACTAGTGATTTGGGGTTTGCATGACAAGAGGCTCAAATTTGGAACCATTATATTTACAACCTCAACGATGCGGGTTGTAGGCGTACAAATGAAGTGGACAGGCTGATATGGAATGGGAACCCGTTCAAACGGTAACATCACTGCTAAATCTGCGTACAATGCCATTGTTTGAGGTATGTGTGTTTATATGTAGAATTGGTGGTTCAAAAAATTATGGTGCTGGCATTTACCATTGAAATTCAAATTCTTCATGTGGCGTGCATTATCAGATACATTAAAAACTTGGAACAATATGATAAAGAAAGGATGGTGTGGTCCTAGTATATGTTTATTATGTAGGAATAATGAAGAAACCACTAGGCACCTGTTTGTTGATTGTGAGTTCACCCGTAAGGTCTGGAATGGATTCTTTATGAATTACAAATTGTTTACCCATGGGGGAATGAAAACTTTGATATATGTTGCCTAAATTGGTACCATAAAAACAAGTTCTTTCCTCACCTTCCAGCCTTGATTGCTTGGGGAATATGGTATACACACAACAAGCTATTGTTTGAGAATCTTCTTCCAAACTTTCAGTTTTCATGCATTCATATTTTAAAGTATGTGAAAGATTATCATAAGAATACTGATAAAAAAAGTGCAGAAAGATGGGTTCCTTCAGTTTCTAGGTAAATAAAGCAGTGGATTTTTTCGATGGTCCAGCGAGGGATGGTATTTGTGCAACAGGTGGCATCATTTATCTAAATGATGATCATGTTTTCACTCTTAAATTAAATGTGGGAAGAGGCACTAATATGAAAGAAGAATTGTTGGCATTATGGGTTGTCCTGAAAGTTTCTAACATTTTTGGCATTGGTGATATTTTAGTTTTTGGTGACTCTCGTGTCACAATAAAATGGGCTAGAAGAGAATACAAGCTATCGGTAACCTCCCTCTTTCACTGGTGCAGCAAAATAAACTCAAAGATCAAGCAATTCAAAATAATTACTTTTCAACATATATATAGGAAGAACAATGCTTTGGCTGATTTTTTAATCAAAAGATGCGTTGGAAGGAGAAGGAGTCCTTATTTGGGGAGAATTTCAGAATGAGGACAGATGTGTTGAAGGTGTGTTAAACTTTTTTGAAGATTAAGTCTAGACTTTTATGATAGTTTTGGATAATCGATCAGAAGTTTTTTTATGCCTATTTTGATATACAGTTAGTCAAGACTGTAAATTTTGGACTACTTTTTAGTTTATGAGTATCAATGCTACAGACTTGGAAATCCATGTATTGTTTGATTCGATTATGAATATCAATAGTATGTTTTTTTCTACTGTTAAAAAAAGAAGAAGAAGATATTACACTTATATGATTTAAAAATATCCCCTCCACATTATGCATGGGATGCTTCTTGATCCCCATTAGTGCTCAAGGGATGTTTTTTCAACTATGTGGTTTTATACTTTCACCAGGAGAGCTAAACGTTTTGTGGTTTTTTAGACTAATTTTTATTTTATTTGAAGTGTTGTTTCACATTTTTTAATATGCTAAAAACTACATATACAGTGTTTTAGTAGTATGCTTTGGCACTAGGGGAACTATACCAATTACGAAACAACACTTTGTCATCCTATTCTCATGAGACACATTGATATCTTGAAAAAGATTATTTCTATACACATTAGGAACCAACATAGATCCACCTAAACACCATATCTGTTATACGCAAAGAGGGATCAAATCCCCACAGGGGCTTCACTAGAAGGCAATATAATACCCTCTTCATTCATATTGCGGTATTAAATATTCATGAAAACCTAAAAATTTTATTGCTTATATATTAAGGGGCAAAGGTTTTTTTTTTATTTAATGTAACAATACAAAAATACGTTGGGGTCTTTTTTATATGGGCGGACTGACAAATATCCGCCAAATGGAGATGGTGGGATCACTGCCGGATGAGAAATCGGGTTGAGGAAAGGCTCGGGCTTACTAGTACGCAGGGAAATCAGGTCTTGACGCATGTTTGAGGCCAGAGGGTATCATGGTGAAGTGGGTTTCCATTCGATCATAGTCGAGAGACAGTGGTCATTGATAGCCAATTGTTACCAATAGCCTTGGGAGGCTCTAAGCCTCCAGGGTCTGTTATAGGCCCTTGATAGGCCTTGAGGGCTTGAATACCCAACCACTCATGCCTATTACAGGCCTTGGGAGGTTTAGTCAGACTCCTAGATCTTATTACAGGCCCTGGGGGCTTGGATACCTAGCCCACAATAGGCTTAGTCAACGATTGGGGAACTGTAACATGCAATCTAAATGTTGTACTATGTGCATTGGCTCTAGTGACATACAAGAAGTGATATCCTATCTCTTCATTAGACCATTAGATGCTGCAAATCATAATGATATGTGGTTGAGTAATTGCATTGTGGAAGTAATGTGCATCCACAATATACATCGAAAGAAGCAAGGTGCATTGTAGAATGCATGTGGGGTCATAAGAGGGGTATCATATCAATATACTAGGTAGAAATATAAAGGGGTGTAAGAAATGTTAATGAAAAAATTGATACATACAATATCTAGTGAAAATAGGGGTTTTTTTAAATTGGGAAGGCATATTGGTAGGGGGTTAAAAAAAACGATTTTGAAAGGTATTTTCCAATATTTAGTGAAATTAGGGGTATTGTTTCATATTCCACGAAAGAACGTGCTATGATAGCGGTTTATTGAGTGAAGCCCCTATGGGGTGCAAATCCCTTAAGGTGGCTTTTTTTTTTAGTATATAGAAGTAGACGAAGGGTGTGCACCTCAAGGGATTTGATCCCTCTCAGTGCATGGTAGATCGAGAGTTTAGATGGATCTATGTTGGTTCCAGTTGTGGGAAGATGCATCCAAAATTTACATGATCATCATTATTTAGATGTATTTTGAAATTGATTTGTGATGTGCTATTGTTGACGTCATCTCAATGATGATAATTTTCTTCACTACTATTTCCTGTTCTCAATATGTGGGATCAAGGTTTCACATTTTGCAAAGAGAAGATGGTGAAGTCAATAGATTGAGGTTTGTTTGACATTGAAGTCCATTGATGGGTTTTTAAGGATGACTCACATTCTCTCACCTATTGAAACTTCACTATCAAGTTAAAATGAAAATTCTATAGCAATGTTTGTTTACTAATATATTACACTAAAACACTTTTCACTTTATAATCGTTGAAATTATTGCAACCTATTGTTTTTGCATTATGTTATTGTAGAAATCAATGTAATCATTAGATTCCTATGCATTTTATTATTGGATAGATTGATCAATATCAATCTATCTTCTTCAACTCTTCATATAGCAATACTTGCTAGATCTTCCATCTTTTGATATCAAACATATGAAAAAGAGGTTGAAATCTAAGACCATTAAAACCTTCAACTTAATATATTATAGTAAATGTCATACCTTTCCTCTATTGTTTCCCAATATTGATAGTAGTTTCCTCCAATGTTAATATTATTGAGTTCCATAATTCTTTTGCAAGACCTTCAATGCATCCAAAGGTTTATCAATAACATGGTGTACCTACTGAAATCAATGGACAAAGCATTGAAATCAATGGATGGAAGTAATATATCAAAATCAATGCAACAAACACTAAAACCAATGCTCATATTGGTTTCGATGTTGTGTGCTAAGTGTTTGGAAATTCCTAATCAAGATGGACTTGTTGAGGATTTAGTTGAAATGTATTTGGTTTTGAAATTTAACTTGATTAACTCATTCTAGAACCACAATTTTGTTTGAACAATCAAGAGATTATTCTTGTGCCAAAGTTAGAGTGAAGGCCATTCATGCCCATGTCCATATGCAGATCTACCCCTCCAAGTTGTTGTTTCCCTGAGAATTATGGGCATGTATTGGCCTTTGAAGTAGCATAACTCTGCACATCTTTTTTTCGTGTCTTATTGTAGCAAGTCTACAGATTGTTACCTAAAATTTCACATGAAAACAAAGAAATCCAAGCCATTTTGGATTATTTTACTCCCTTATTCACTGTTTCTGTCATCTTTTTAATAAAAAATCTAAATTCTATAATTAAGAAGGCATATCATAATAATCCAAGGTTGATCTTAAAATTCTCCTTTTCTTAATTTTATTGAGGTTGCAATGTCAAAAAATTTTGATGGTGCACTAAGAAAAAATCCATACCAAAGCATTGAAAATATCCTCGGTTTCATCTATGATTTTATGTGTGATGTAGCTCCTTAAAAATACAAATTGCCTTGTCCAACATTTCAAATTCTAGTTTTGGTCAGGGATCAAATAAGATTAATTCTTTAATTGAACTCATCTACAATTAAAATTCCATAGATGTTTTATAATATTTTGCAACAAATTGTAAAACAAGTCTATCCACCTTTCATTAATTTTTTTACTTTTAATTGATTCAAGAATATATCTTTGGTTTTGATCTTTATGTTAGAGCCAACATTGTAAAATTCTTATTTACTTAATATTTTATTCTTTTTTAAAGTGCCATGATTCCAGCTCCACATTGAGCTTGGAATTACACTTCTCCCTCATAATAGGCCGTAGAAAACACCTCTACCAAGGACTTGATCTTTCATCCCCAACCACACAAACATGTACAATTTGTCTACTGCTTCTATTGAGGCCTCACTACTCCCTCCACAACCACTACAAAACGAGCACAATTTGGTAGCATCTTCTATTGAGGCCTTGCCTCTCCCAACAAAGAATATATTAGTGGCAATAGGGCCTAGGGACACAATTATTTGCAATAATTTGAGTTCCCCTCAACTCATGTGTTAGGATTCTCCTCCTCATCTCCATTGTTTCCTTGGACCATGTAGGCGATGAACCCTAGTGTTGTCCTTTCCACCAAGGAGCTTCTTATGTTGATGATGTGTAACATACCCAAATTAGCGAGTCAATAATTTAGTATGTAATGCAAAAAAAATTTGCACAATGACTACTTCACTTATAGTTATGTAAAGTTACGTGACATAAGCTGATTTCCTTTCAGAATTTATCTCATTTTGTCCTTTAGTTAAACTAAGAATATCCATTTTTCAAACCATGCATACATACGACTTAGATTCTCATGAGAGAGTTTCCATGAAATTTAAAGCCCTTCATGAACTATAATGATCGTTTACCTCTACATCCTTGCATCATCTCATAATGGTTAGTTGTCCATAAATAAATATTCAAGTATATATAAGTCAATCATTTAAATCATTCCTAAGATCAATGCTTTTATAGTATTTTGAGATCTTACACAAAGACCTTAGTCAACAATTTCGACATCGTCTAATACATTATAACAAAGATGTAAACATCGATTCATAGGTAATCATCCACCAAATTTACATCACAATTATTTAAGAAAAAAGAACACATACAAAACAACTCAAGAACACATTTGACAAAAGTACAAAAGAGAGAGACACTTTTCACGTGGTTCACCCAATCTAGGGCTACCTCCACAAAAATGTTGCATCATATTTCTGTTAACCAAAGAACGGTTTACAACTGGAAAAACAAAGTTACCTTATTCAAAGTTCCACTTTTCCAAACCTCTCTCCTAGAGAGCATGTTCTAAAACAATCCAATGCATGTAGGTATATATACCAATCGTCAAGCGATATTTTTAAAGACATACCATACCAAAATTAAATAGAGTTGAAATGCTTTTCCTAACATTCTAAATCTCATTCCACATAAGGATTCACTCTTTCATCAAGAGAAATTAAACACAAAACCCTATTTCTCATTCTTATCGAGATTTCAATATAGATAAATGTGTTTTCCACCGGTCAACTAAATCAGAGAGATCCTTCTCCGATTTATGATAATTATAAACGTTGATTTTGTGCGTCTGAAGAGATCTGGTCTCTGATCTTTAATTAAATATAAATAAATAAGCTTCCAGCATTCGCACAGAGATTGAATCTCTGGTGATGGGATTAGCATCAATATATATATATATATATGTTTAATATAGCCAAACAAACGACCCTGGATCGACGCTATGCAAAATCCTTTCCTGATCCTCGAAGTTTTATACAGAGGTACGGTTCATGAATATTATGTAACCACAAACTTAAAATAACATTAAAGCCAAGCCAAAGGACTTGAACAGGAATTAAGCTCATCCATGAGCCGTCCTTTCCCTGAATTCTACTGCGCACCAAAGGACTGAGGCGTCCCTTCCAAACTAGAGAACATAACCATTACAAAAGTAATGAGTCATAGATCGAATACTATAACGTTGTCGATACACAGGTCAATAGTATGTAAGGTTATGAATATTGTAACACTGTTATGCAATTCTAGATCTCTGTCAAACGTTGTTCTGTCCACAAGGAACTACATATATATATAAAGAAATCGCATAGCTAAGTGTTTAGCTCTATGAGAGCTCATGCATAGATCGTTGAAGGCCCCTCTCTCATTTAAGGCATATAAAATGAACAAAGATAGATTTCAATATATGCACTATGAAATAAGATAAACATACCAATAGGAATAAAACAAAGAAACGCTATTTCCCAACAGCGGTTTCCCTAGAGCTCTACCGAGATTTAGTATCATACAAAACAATGAAATCCTCAAATTATACACAATCATTCCGTCTGGTGCAACATGCAGTCACGGGTTAGCACAATCTACAGATTTGTGCATTTATAAGCACGGGGTCCACGCATAAACAAGGAGGATCATGGAAAACTAAAATTTACGGAATCGACATTGCTCATCCGAGATGACCCGTTTTCCAAACTCGTATATGACCTACATTACTATTTCCAAACATGTTTTTTCCATATATCTTGAGAGAGATTCTACAGCATACAACGATGAAATCACATAGTTACACACAATCCCTCTGATCGGTAGAGCACTCAGTCATAGGTTAACACATTCTTCAGAACGATGCACTAAAATCACAGAACTCCACGCATAGACAAGAAACACAGTAATGAAAAATTATGGGTTCGGCCTCGCTCATCCGAGCGTATCCGTTTCCTAGGGTCACATATGACAAAACAAAAGTAGTTCTTGGGATCGGGTTTGCTCCTTCGAGCGGATCCATCCTATCCCTAATTGTAAATCACAGAAAACAACAATAATACCAATACTCAAGGGGGAGTCATCTTCTATATTCGTATGTCCTCTAGCTAATGCGAAGTGACACCATAGTAGCCAGGACACCCCCCTCCCCTTCTCCTCTAAACGCCCTTACTTAAGAAGGCAGCCAAAACCTCCTCTAGCTGACATCAGGTGGTTTGAAGGGGACAAGTGGCAGCGGTTAAACAAAACCGGGAGACAAGCTCCTGTCATCTCTACATCATGTCTCACACATTGACCTACCCAATCTTTAAAAGTGACAGTTGGCATTCTCTAGACTTGCCCTGGAACAAGTGGCGGTTTTTTGAAACAAACCGTTTCTCCATTAAGGAGGCAACGTTTCCCCTATCTCTCATGGAGGTTCTACCTCTTTTAAATGTCTAAAGCTATAATAAGCTGGCCTGTCTTTGGGGTGCGCCATAGTCAGACAATGATCAATATCCCTTTATAACACTTTTCGTATTGTACTCTATCGCTTATAAACATATGCAATAAATCTCTAATCCTAAGAAGGAAAAACGCCCTCCTAAAAATTACTATATAAATGTATATATTTTTATCGATATATCATACTCAATGATATATGAACCTCTTCCTTATAGAAGAAAGTAGAAGCCCACATTTTAAATACATATACTCCCTCCATGTATCATATTTTAAAGTATATGAATCTTCACTTGATTCATGATATACAAGTAAGTGGAAACACTGCTAAACAAAAATATATAATATATATATATATAACTTAACATACTTTAACTATATTTAATTTTTCCATATATCATTTTTAATGTATGTGAATCTTTTAGTTCACTTAGGACTATTTTATCATAGTTACCTTTATACTAAAAATAAGCCCTCTAGCTTATTAGGAGGTTGTGACGAGTAACCGCTTCCTTGATTTATTACGACGACACTTATAATCTTAGATTTAATTTGTAATTCAATTTACCCTTTCTTCAAGTGTCCTTGGCACTAAGGTGCTACCCATGATCCTGGTGGTTACCTTGTTTATCACTTCTCCTTCGTAGTGGGTTTCATCATCCGTTTTTAAGTTGCATCACCGCTGTAGTACCATAGAGTTACAATAACATTTATAAATCTGATAGGGATAGAGAGGGGGATATACATCCTCCTCCCCTTAGAAGTAACACTGTCCTCAGCGTTCATATATTTCAGCACTTTGACTTCTCTTCTGGAGTCATCTTGTGCTTGCTTCGTCATCTCTATTTGATGTTCTTCGGACTTTCATCAATTTTTTGCAAGTTGGTTTCGATCATACCTACATTTTTACTACAAACTGGGATTCTAAGAAACCGTAAAAACTTATCAACGATTCCATAATCAAACTCAGAAACACAAATAATGAGTCATTTATTGCAACATAACATTTGCAATTTCATGAATATCTTTTAGTCTTTGATTGTGCTTTATTATCACAACCACACATAAATTCAGTGTTCTAAGAATGTAGACTGTTAACTTAATCAAAACACATCATTCACTTGATACCGGAAATTCTTTCCTAACACCTTAGTGCTCACGCAGCAATCCTTTCAGAAATTCTTTGCCTAACACCTCAGTGCTCACACAACAATTCCTTCGGAGATTCTTTCCTAACACCACAGTGCTCATGTAGCAATACTTTCTCCCATGCATACTAAGCAGCGTCCTGCCTCCTGCATATGCATTCTCTTATAGTTTTGCCTAGGTCTTTGCATCCCGTCGATTCCTTCGAGAATCCCGGTGGCTGTCAACTCCCTGATCTCTAGGGAGTGTTTTAGTGCCCTTGACACACTCTTACATAATTCCCCTCAATCCTTCTCGATTGAGTCTTGGAGTCTATTTACCCTCAAGCCTCCTCACTTGAGTCTAGTAAAATCTCTTTCAAATTTATCAATTCTTTTGTCATATTACATTTCGTAACCATACGATTACTCTGACCAATTTGGGTCTAGTTCTTTTTTCAACAATAATTATAAAAAAATACAAGAATAAATAGAAGTTGTGATGTGGATCCTAAATCCTCATGCCCTTATTTTTCCATGCATAATATTCATGCTCTTGTCTTTCCACAAGCTCCACAAAATTTTGACCATTTGCAAAATTCACCCGTTAGTAACCAGATAAAATATTTGTAAGAATATCTTTTTCTTATGCATAAAATAAGAAGATCATCCTTCACCCTATAATATCCATACTTGGTCATCTAAAATGAACATTACTGGCTTAATTAAAAGGATTACATAATGCATTGAAATACATTCTTCCTATTATGATTACGATCACTTCACCTCAATCCTTAGCTTTCACTGTGTCAAGCACCCATTTAATTATACAACTTTTCTTGTACATGCCAACCTCATTTAAGTAACAATAAATCGTCTACATATATACTTGTAATAGTTTCATAAGGGTAACCACGTACTTTTATGAGGGAGACTACATATTGCTTTATGGTATGGCCCTCATATGCCAAGGTGCACGTTTTACTTGTAGTAACACACATTAGTAATCCCCTCAATATCATAAGAATCTATATGTCAAAACGAAACAAACTATCAAGGTATCCATGCATATAACATAAATCTTGATCATATAAAAGTATAATCCTTCTATCAACCACTCCCAGTATCCCCACATTCCTAGCAAGGATCGCTGAAATAGAAAAATATTTATAAAAATGAAATCATACAGTTTCATCATATGCATCCTTTTAACTACTTAGAATACACATGTATACTTCTTGAGTAATTATAACCATCATCCTTTTGACCCTACAAGCAAGGGTACAAGCATGTTCCCATGTCACACATTTACTCTCCCTTATTCTATACAATCCCATACCACAAAGAGACAAGGGGACTCTTAACAATTATTTTCCTTTATCACTTGACATCTTCAGATGAGGTTATAATGACGAAGGATACTCGTTTGTGGAAGTACATTTAAGTCGAAGGACATGAAAATCATTCACAAGGACGACAATTTCCTTAGTCATAGAAAATTTCACACAATAGAATGTCCAATTACCCCAAGTAAAGTTAATTCCTATACCTTTCAATCTTTTACCCTGAGGATGACTCTTTGCAAATCATTCATAGAAGTTTTACAACTCTCCTAACCATCTATTGTTTGTATAGTATTCTTCTTGGATGTGAGATCATAGAATAACACATGTAACATTAATTACATTAACCTTGAAGATCTTTTATGTGTTGAGATATAAATTCAACTTAACAATCTTATCTACCATGTCACGTGTCTCATACCTAGAATAAAGCATAGAAGTAAGATCACAAAAATACATTCTATATTGAAACCATCATATGTAACATCCAATATAATGTACAAACATCTTCCATACCTTCTACTTATCGAGGGTTAAGATCAATATAACTCCCTCAATAACTTTTTGCCAAGTCTTTTAGTCATCTTTCAATCAATCCTATACTGTAAAACGTCTATTATTCCAACTCCGAAATCATTCGGTAAATTACAAAAAACATGAAAATTTTCTTTTTACATACTAGATAGTCAATAAAGAGAATTTCAAGAGTTACTCCCTTAGTACACCTTATGTATTTTTCTAACATGATAAGGATCATCTCCATCCTACAATCTCATGTACATAATTAATACCATCATTTCAACATAAGTGTGTGAAATCAATAACTAGGTAATTCATGACAATTTCATCGTCCTTCAAATAATGACCTAATTGCACCTTACAACATTTCCTAATTCACATACTATATCAACCTTTCAAAGTGCTTCAACCCTTTAACCTATACATACATATATTTATATGACCTATCCAAAACCTTATAGTTCGATATGTTTGCTATCCTGCCTTTATTTGTATAATCTCATTCTTAAGCCTTAAAACCTTTCTAATCCTCATAATACAGAATTGAAGCAATCAAGTACTTATGATGAATGTCTATGACATGAGTCATATATGTACTAAAACCCTACCAATGGCCTCAATCGAATGGGTATGAGTGTACATCTTTCACAAGGTAAAATAACCCTAATTATGTTTATACAACCCTCATAAAATTTTGAACATGCAAATGCTCCTATGATTCTCATTACTATGCTTATGATCAATGTACATGAAAAATATTAACAAAATCACCAAGATAAAAAATAGGAACATAGTCCAATTATTTTAATCATTTTTTTAAAGAGTACTTTCTAGTCCAATTATTTTAATCATTTTTTTTAAAGAGTACTTTCTTGTCACTCAATGAAACTAGTTATAGAGCATGAGGAGATATTCATCGCCTAGTATTTATCAATAGAAGATTATTTAAATATGTAATGAAACATATAAAATGCTCACATATCGACAATGCTTTGCTTTTACAATGGTTCAACAAATGGAGCATACTTGTGATTTTAAAAAACGTCTTGTCAATTACCTCTTGGCGATCCTTTGGAAATGAAACTCTATGTTTGCATCTTATCAATGGAGTTCCTTTGACTAACTTATATTCTTTTCCTCAGCTGAGCCCAAATAAGCCTGAGTGTTTGCAACCTGTGCTCTGATACCATATGTAACATACCCAAATTAGCGAGTCAATAATTTAGTATGTAATAAAAAAATAAAATTGCACAATGACTACTTCACTTATAGTTATGTAAAGTTACGTGACATAAGCTGATTTCCTTTCAGAATTTATCTCATTTTGTCCTTTAGTTAAACTAAGTATATCCATTTTTCAAACCATGCATACATATGACTTAGATTCTCAGGAGAGAGTTTCCATGACATTTAAAGCCCTTCATGAACTATAATGATCGTTTACCTCTACCATCCTTGCATCATCTCATAATGGTTAGTTGTCCATAAAGAAATATTCAAGTATATATAAGTCAATCATTTAAACCATTCCTAAGATCAATGCTTTTATAGTACTTTGAGATCTTACACGAAGACCTTAGTCAACAATTTTGACAGCATCTAATACATTATAACAAATATGTAAACATCGATTCATAGGTAATCATCCACCAAATTTACATCACAATTATTTAAGAGAAAAGAACACATACAAAACAACCCAAGAACACATTTGACAAAAGTACAAAAGAGAGATACTCTTTTCACATGGTTCACCCAATATAGGGTTACATCCACAAAACGGTTGCATGATATTTCTATTAACCAGAGAACGGTTTACAACTGCAACAACAAAGTTTCCTTATTCAAAGTTCCACTTTTCCAAACCTCTCTCCTAGAGAGCATGTTCTAAAACAATCCAATGCATGTAGGTATATATACCAATCGTCAAGCAAGATTTTTAAAGACATACCATACCAAAATTAAACAGAGTTGAAATGCTTTTCCTAACATTCTAAATCTCAGTCCACATAAGGATTCACTCTTTCATCAAGAGAAATTAAACACAAAACCCTATTTCTCATTCTTATTGAGATTTCAATATAGATAAATGTGTCTGTCGCTGGTCAACTAAATCAGAGAGATCCTTCTCCGATTTATGATCATTATGAATGTTGGTTTTGTGCGTCTCAAGAGATTTGGTCACTGATCTTTAATTAAATATAAATAAAGCAGCTTCAAGCATTCACACAGAGATTGAATCTCTGGTGATTCGAATAGCGGCAATATAAAAATATATATATCTATGTTTTATATAGCCAAACGAACGATCCTGGATCGACACTGTGTGAAACCCTTTCCTAATCGTTGAAGTTTTATACAGAGGTACGGTTCATGAATATTATGTAACCACAAACTTAAAATAGCATTAAATCCAAGCCAAAGGACTTGAACAAAAATTAAGCTTATCCACGAGCCGTCCTTTCCCTGAATTCTACTGCGCATAAAAGGACCAAGGCGTCCCTTCCAAACTAGAGAACATAACCATTACAAAAGTAATGAGTCATAGATCGAATACTATAACGTTGTTGATGCACAGGTCAATAGTATGTAAGGCTATGAATACTGTAACCCTATTATGCAATTCCAGATCTCCATCAAACATTGTTTTGTCCACAAGGAGCCACATATACATGGAAAGAAATCACATAACTAAGTGTTTAGCTCCATGAGAGCTCATGCAGAGATCGTTGAAGGCCCCTCTCTCATTTAAGGTATATAAAATGAACAAAGATAGATTTCAGGATATGCACTATGAAATAAGCTAAACATACCAATAGGAATAAAACAAAGCAACACTATTTCCCAACAGCAATTGCCCTAGATCTCGACAGAGATTTAGTATCATACAAACCAATGAAATCCCCGAAATATACACAATCATTCCATTTGGTGCAACATGCAGTCACGGTTAGCACAATCTACATATTTGTGCATTTATAAGCACGGGGTCCACGCATAAACAAGGAAGAGCATGAAAAACTAAAATTTACGGAATCGACATTGCTCATCCGAGCTGATCCATTTTCCAAACTCGTATATGACCTACATTACTATTTCCAGACATGGTTTTTCCATAGATCTTGACAGAGATTCTATAGCATACAATGATGAAATCACAGAGTTACACACGATCCCTCTGATCGGTACAACACTTAGTCATAGTTTAACACATTCTTCAGAACGGTGCACTAAAAGCACAGAACTCCACGCATAGACAAGAAACACAGTAACAAAAAATTATGGGGTCGGCCTCGCTCATCCGAGCGGATCCTTTTCCCAGGCTCGCATATGACAAAACATAAGTAGTTCTTGGGATCGGGATTGCTCCTTCGAGCGGATCCATCCTATCCCTAATTGTAAAACACAAAAAACAACAATAAGACTAGTACTCAAGGGGAAGTCATATTCTATATTCGTATGTCCTCCAGCTAACGCGAAGTGACACCATAGTAGCCAGTTCCCACCCCTCCCCTTCTCCTCTAAATGCCCTTCCTTAAGAAGGTAGCCAAAACCTCCTCGAGCTGACACTAGGTGGTTTGAAGGGGATAAGTGGTAGCGGTTAAACAAAACCGAGAGACAAGCTCTTGTCATCTCTACATCCCGTCTCATAGATTGACCTACCCGATGTTTAAAAGTGACAGTTGGCATTCTCTAGACTGTCCCTGGAACAAGTGGCAGTTTTTTGAAACAAACGGTTTCTCCATTAAGGAGTCAACGTTTTCCCCTATCTCTCATGGAGGTTCTACCTCTTTTAAATGTGTAAAGCTATAATAAGTTGGCCTGTCTTTGTGGTGCTCCATGGTGAGACAATGATCAATATCCCTTTATAACGCTTTTTGTATTGTACTTTATCGCTTATAAACATATGCAATAAATCTCTAATCCTAAGAAGGAAAAACGCCCTCCTAAAAATTACTATATAAATGTATATATTTTTATCGATAGATCATACTCAATGATATATGAACCTCTTCCTTATAGAAGAAAGTAGAAGCCCACATTTTAAATACATATACTCCCTCCATGTATCATATTTTAATGTATATGAATCTTCACTTGATTCATGATATACAAGTAAGCGGAAACACTCCTAAACAAAAATCTATAATATATATATATATATATATATATATATATAACTTAACATACTTTAACTATATTCATTTTTTCCATATATCATTTTTAATGTATGTGAATCTTTTAGTCCACTTAGGACTAATTTAGCATAATTACCTTTATACTAAAAATAATCCCTCTAGCTTATTAGGAGGTTGCAACGAGTAACCACTTCCTTGATTTATTACGATGACACTTATAATCTTAGAGTTAATTTGTAAATCAATTTAGCCTTTCTTCAAGTGTACTTGGCACTAAGGTGCTACCCACAATCCTGGTGGTTACCTTGTTTATCACTTCTCCTTCGTAGTGGGTTTCATCGTTCGTTGTTAAGTTGCGTCACCGTTGTAGTCCCATAGATTTACAATAACATTTATAAATCTGATAGGGATAGAGAGGGGGATATTACATAATGTGGCCGCTAACTCCACGAACAACCCTCTTGGAAGCTTCTTTGCTACACATAAATGTCCCCTTGCGGTCCAATTGGAAAGTGTGATCCAAGTCTTCCTCAAAGGTTTAAGTGATGATCATATACTTAATTTTATTGAGGCTGCTATTAATGATAGTAATCAACTAAACTTTACAAACTTTACAATGGGTGTAATCTCTGATTCAATTGGCTCTCAACAATCATTCTACAACACTAAGGGTCTTAAGAGTCCATTCACATTTCATCTTAATTGAAATTATATAATATATGAAATCGTGAAGAATTAATAATTTTATTTAGTACTTTTGTTTTAAATCAATGCTTTTAAAATAGCCTTGAAAAAGGAATTCTCAATACTAAATTATTTTTATTAATATATTAAAAATATAGCCTTTTACACTATCCAAATCTGGCATTATCAACTTCTCAATTAAGAGTGTTTTTGGAATATTAATTTTAGATTCTATATTTTAAAAAGCCGTTCAGATTATATAGAAGCATTGGTAGTTACGTTGAGAACTCCTTTACGTTAACTCAGAGTTTTTTTGCAAAGTTTGTTTGCAAGTGATGTGAACTCTAGTTTAGGAGGAGAGAGTATGTTTCGCCAACTCTGAGAATGTCCACTGTAGTTCCATCTATAAACAAGAGCTACAAGCAGCAATGTCTATGACATTAGCTTTCAACATAGATGCATGGACATGCAAATGAGAATTGCATAGACATGAAAATGAAGGTCAATGACAAAATTGGTTTTACAAACACCGAAGTTTAGATGCAGGGTTTATTACCTGTGTGATGCCCATTAAACAGTATACACATGTGTATCATTTTCCAACCTGCAATGGAAAGTCCAAATCTGGTCAGAATCTTTATAATATTCTAATATTCGAGAGCCACTGAGTTTAACTATTTTTTGATATGAAATTATATGTTTTGTGAACACTCTTGTTCAAAGTTGACACCCCAACAAATGTTTCTCCATCGAAGTACCGTAGGTAGCCTTTGATGCACTGCTTAGTTATGTTGTTTATTTCTTTACTATTCAAAGTAAATGGTTGATCTGATGCTTTCCCATTTAAGCGATAATATTTTAGCTTAGTGACAGAAAGCAGTTTTTAGCATTTCGTTAAATATAGATATATTAAGATGATGGTTGGAGAACTAACCATGACTTATCTCCATGTGTCAGCAAATGAAGGTACCTGGGGCAAATCATGGAACAACAACTACAATAGTCGATCTGAACAACTCTGGTTAAAGCTTTTCCGCATATAGTAACTGTGCTCACAAAAAGCGAAAAAGAAGGCACCACCACTACATACAGAAGAAATGCCCTTTTATGATATGAAGCCAAAGAGTAGTATATCTCAATAAAGAAATGCTTACATTTGAAGACATGTCTCAAGGTGTTGTAAATACAAGAAAATACTTCAGTGTGACATAGAGCACCAATAGGTCCGGACTAAAATAATGCTCTGCTTCACCTGGTTGGAGGCCAGTTTCAACTTCTTGTACCCGTAGCTAAAGTCATTGCCTCCTATATATAGGATGTAGATTCCCTTCTCAAATGCAAATGTTGGTGGAAGATAGCTTTGAGCACCTGGTCCATAAAGACAAAACGGGGGAAAAGTTCATAGTGAGCATCTGTTCCACTGAAAATCCATGATTCAATTTGCAATCATTCCAAAAGCATGAATGACTATACAGACCCATCCATTGGAATTTAGAAAGTGATTATCACAAATATTTGCATCGAGGAAAGTGGCGTGGCCGCACATTCTATAGGGTGGTTGGGGATTTGAGTGTGGAACAACCAAAACACTTTATATTCGCATGAATTAGGCATACAAAAAATAGCTGAAACTACAATCATTAGTTGTTCAAATCATATTTTAGATCATTTGGTAGTTTCCGAATATGCCATTTAGTCTAGAACAAAAATGGGTGATTTCTAAAATTGCAAAAACTGCAATTTTCAGTCAAGTTAAACTGCAAAAACTGCAATTCTCAGTCAAGTTTTTAACCAAATTCAATGAAAAAAAATACCAGAAGAGCTAGGCGATTTAGTTTGTGTTTATCCTCTGCAATTTGAGTGTATGTCACTGTGCTCATTGTTGATGTATTTGTAACTTAGGAATGTATTTCATATATGTATATTGTATTCATATATAGATGTTATTATTCCTCTATACAGAAGTGTTTGTATTCCTATAGAGATGTTATTATTCCTCTATACGGAAGTGTCGTAATTTATATTGTAAGTGTCGTAACTTATACTTGATGGGTTATTAGACCACCTTGTGGGGGTCGGCCCTGTATAAGTTATATGGGTTAAAGGGTTATTAGACCACCCTATTGGGGGTCGTCCCTGTCAGCATTATGTTATGTGGTTAAGTTAAGGCCGACCTAGTAAAGGTTAGGCAAGTCAAGTCAAGTATAATAGAGTGAGGGAGGCACTCTATTTGATCATTCACTTCTCACTTATACACTCATTGGAGAGTGGCGCACTAGTGGAGGGGCAGAAGCTACTGCTAGGAGTATATCTCTTATGCTTGGGTTTTGTATCATGGCTCTATCTATCTCTAAGGAAGTTGCGGGGTTTTTCACCTTCTTGGTTTTCCCTGGTGAAATTCTGTGTCTCTTGTGTGCTTGCATTATTGTGTCCATGATTAATATACTGTAGATATGTTGTACATGTTGTTCTCTCAGTTAAGATCCTAGATCAGATTGAAGTAAATTCTGAAAAACTAACATGGTATCAGAGCTAGCCTGAAAGAAGGCATGGTATGGCATTTATGACACTTGTTGCACTTGCGAAGCTAGGGCTTGATATAGCAAAAACTAGTCATTGTAGCACTTTCGCTATAAATTCATTTTGGCAAACTTTCAGGATCTGGAAATCTTACAAGTCGAAGTTAAAATACCCATGTACCGTTTTTCTGAAGGAGAGCCTCTAATTCGTTCTACTTTCAGATTTATGATCTGTACAATATAGGGTTTCTACCTCTTCCAAATCTCATTCATAAGTAGGTGACCTAGGAAAAAAGGTCACAACTTGGGCTAGGAAGCTGGAAATGAAATTTCATAAAAATTGGAAGGTAGGAGATGGAATTTACTTTCATAGGTCTAATTTTCAGAGGCCAAAATTGAACCAGTGACACATGGCACTCCGCACAAGTTTGCTCTCCTATTTTATCCCATAAACAGGTCACGTTGCGACACTTGGCATAACGCTCTCTCAGAGAATCCATTTGAGGTCAGATCTATGGGGTTGGAAAGTTAATAGGTCAAGCTACCACATGCAGAAGTTTCAGACCCTATAGATCCAAAAAAATTGAGTTACACCAGAAACAATCAGGTGCATATTTCTGTCAAAACATAATTAGATTTTGAGCACCTTCATTCATGGCTACGGGAATTTAGGGTTTCAGAGAAAGTTGGAATTTTTGTAATTGGAAACCACAACTGGATGATCCTTATAAAAATTGAAATCTAGAGACCAAGATTGAATTTTTTGGTTGGGCAGAATGTCGAGATTGATCAAACCCTAGTTCGGGACTTTGATCGAAAAGGTGAAAAATTAGGGCTTCTGCAAAAAAATGGGAATTTTTGAAATATCTGACCATAGTTGGAAGCTCCTTGGAAAAATAGAATTTTAGAGCTTTGGATCAAACTATGTGGTTGGGTGAAGCTCCAGGAAACTCAAACCCTAATTCAGAGTCCTCCCTAGTGAATCCAGAAGATTGAAAAGCAAATTTGAGGGGTGAAACTTTGCAGTTTTCAAATTCTGAGTATACCAGGTTGATCAGCTCATCAAGGCACATCTTTCTATCCTTTCAGAAGTTTGAAATTCAAAGTTTGAATTTTTAGGGTTTCCCTAACAAACCCTAATCCAGCTCCAGATCCAGTTTCTGCAAATCAAGTGGATTGGGTTAATCCTAGAAGAGAATGGATTGGTCACCTGCATAAGTGAAGAAGTTCTTGTTTCAGAGGGAGATGAGGCTAAGGCCTTACATAAGAAGATTACAAGCAAACTCGACAGGTACATCAAGAAAGACAAATCATGTTCTATTTCAAGAACATATGACCATGGTGACATGAAGACAAAGATTCATCCATTGTCATGGATCACATAGAAGATCTACTTACGAGGTATGCATATTTTGGTTCTACAATGGTTAACTTATGAATTATGCAGGTCATTGAAGGGAATAAGAAAACATTGCTAGACATAACTAGCAAATATGATGACCAAGTATGTTTTTCCTACATCAAGCTAGAATCCTACCCTATGTTAGGATCTTATACTTTTTTACATGATTATTCATGAAGTTAGAAATTTAAGTAATCAAGGGTTTATGCATATTATGTTTCTTACTTTGATTGATGATATGACTAACCAGAAGAGTCCTATGGTCAAATATGAATATGCATGAGTAAGAGAAGTCTTCCCTGAAACCTTCAGTACTAATGCTTATTATCTGCGTTTGAAATGTTCATGACCATACATTATACTAGTGAATGTATGATTATGCATGAGATCTTGAGGATGGCACAATCATGACAATAGTGCACATTTAAGCATGCATAGTGGTATAGGATGGATAGGATAGATAATCCAGGTAGCAAAGATCAAGAGAGAGCACACTCTAGTAGTTCTTGCAAGAAAGCAAAGATTGAGAGGGAGTCCACCCAACAAACAAACAAAGATAAGTATTTAAATTGTCATCTCTTGTATATTTGATTGTTTAAATAATATTGTTCAATGATGTATATACTTATGTTCCTAGACTTAGGTTGTGTATTATGCACATTAGAATAATTGCATTAATGAACAGTATACTACTAATACACATGTAATGGGTAAGTGGCCTATGGCACTATACAACATTCCATTGCTACTTATCTAGAATGAAACCTCTTTGATGAAGTGTTGGGAGTTGTGCACACTCTTAACAAATGTTCTGGTAGAGATGGAAGGCGTCTAGAAAGTTACAGAATATGGATAAATGTTGTATTGAAGCATTGGCTAACATAATTGCATGACTGTATGACGTAATCATGCAATTGAATTTGACTTGTAGGAAAGATCGTGTACAATCACCTACAAAAGATGGACTACAACATTTGTTCCAGCAACAAAGCTATCTATTGAATATATTGAAGAATCAGAAGTTCCCAACATTCAGGATGAAGTAATGGAAGGATGCCATGATCGAGTAGTGCCAGTCGATAATGAAGATTGATGTTTGGGATGCGGTCCCAAGACCTAAAGGGAAGTCTGTTGTGACTTCCAAGTTGATCTATAAGATCTAGCATGTTGCAGATGGTAGCATAGAAAAAAATACAAAGCAAGGTTTGTAGCTCGTGGCTTCTCCCAGAAAGAGGGAATAAACTATGAAGAGACTTTTTCTCCTATAGACAGATACACTTCCATCAGATCAGTACTTGCTCTGGCTGCAGTAATGAAATCAAAGATACACCAGATGGATGTCAAGACAACTTTCTTGAATGGTGTAGTCCAGAAGGAAGTGTATGTGGAGCAGCCACTTGGTTTTGAGACATATGACAGGGAGTCATATGTGTGCAAGTTGAATAAAGCCTTGTATGGCTTGAAGCAAGCTCCTAGGACTTGTTATGGTAGGATAGACAACTTTCTATCCAGTTTGGGCTTTACCAAGAGTAAAGCAGATTCAAACCTTTATTACAAGGTTGAGGAAGGCAATCCGGTGATACTACTCCTATATGTGGATGACCTGTTTGTTACAGGAGAGGATGGATTGATTTTCGATACTAAGAGGAAGCTTGCTATTGAGTTCAAGATGAAGGACTTGGGGATGATGCACTATTTCCTAGGCATGGAGGTGTGGCAGAGTGCAAATGGAATCTTCCTTGGACAAGGGAAGTATGCAGTAGAGATCCTGAAGAGGTTCAGGATGATGGACTGCAAGGCCATGGCCACACCTATGGCATCGAACCTGAAGCTTCTGTGTGATGCTTCATCTGAGCCGGTAGATGTCACGGTGTATCGTCAGATGATTGGATCCTTGATGTACCTGACGAATACGCGACTAGATATTTGCTTTGCAGTGAACACACTGAGCTAGTTCCTGACAGATCCCAGAGGTGTTCACCTAGTTGCTGTAAAGCATATTTTGAGGTACCTGAAGGGTACGGTTGATTACGGGCTCAAGTATGATGCGAATCAAAAAGTTTAACCTAGAGGGTTATGTTGATTCAGATTGGGCAGGCAGTGCTACAGACAGGAAGAGCACTTCTGGGTGCTGCTTTAGTATGGGATCAGGTGTGATCTCTTGGTTTAGCAGGAAGTAGTCCTGTGTAGCACTGAGTACAGCTAAAGCAGAGTATGTTGTAGCTTTTTCAGCTAGTCGTGAGGCAGCATGGCTGAGGAAGCTACTGTATGAGTTATTTGATCTCCCGTTAGATGCTACTCATATCTATTGTGACAACTAGAGTTGTGTGGAGCTATCTGAGAACCCGGTGGTCTAGTGAGCTCCCAATATGGATGCCTAATGAGGGCAGCTGTACTAAGAGCCTACTTTAATTATCAACCCGAGGGATGTACAAACTTTAGAGGTGCAGGCACTATCTGTGCTCTTATAGGATAATCTTTGTCACAGTTGAGTATCAGTATCAATGTTTTAAGGGTTGCCTACTCAATATGTAAAACTGTTTATACTATGGAATTAAATACTGGAAAACAATAAATCTATTTTAAACATTTAAAATACTAAAAGCAGGAAATGTATTTTAAAGAATTAAAATGCTGAAAGTGGAAGAGATAATCCTATGAATTTACCTAACGCAGAATGGTGAATCTAGCTTGTGAAAGTGGAATGCCATAACAGATCTATTCTAAATTAAAGAAAGCAAGGTCTGTAACTACTTGTGCATAAAACTAGAATTCTGATCTAAATCATTTAAATATCAAAACTAAGTTTGAAGCGTAATCATCTCATGCTACACATCCGTTATGAAGAAATCAAAGCAATTAATCATGATGGGAAAACATTCATAAACCTTAGATCTAAACCATGACATTCGAAAGCAATGCTAATACATATATAATCATTGGTTAAATGTGCGTTGGAAGAAAGCAACTACAGGACTACTGAAACCATGTTGCTGAACTACGGAACATATTATAAATTACTACAGAATCAATACATCATTCAAATTCTTCCATATGCGATATAAATTTTCATCACTGCAAAACACATAATCGGAAAATACCTGAAAAATGGAAATCCCCTGACTTACGTGTTGGAGGGGCCCTCTCCAACTCGCACTCAGGAGAGAAAGAAACTTATAAATGCTGGCTGGGAATTAACATCAATCTTCTATTAAAATATAAAATCCATGTCTTCACAAAGGTGTGTAACTCAGAAGTATCTCAAGAGTGCAAAAACGCAAAACAATGTTTCTCCAAAAATGTCAATAGCGGCCTCTCGCTACCTGAGAGGTCCATATTTATATATTTCTTAATGCTGAACCTAACTAACTGTCTAAATGCCGATTCCCCTTAAACAGGAGTGCGTTCTCTATAAATTAGGAAACAGGGTGCCGAGCTGCATGAATCTTCAGTCTTCTACGTGTTTGTCCTTTAATGCTCGTGAACCTACTCAATCATGCTCGATTTCCACAGAATTAGTTTATTGAATATGCATTTTAACATACAAGAATAATCGTCAAAAACAACTTCACTAAATCATTAAAGTAAAACATTTTTCCCACAAATGAGTGTGTTTCTTCGCCATTGCTTGAGCTTGACTTCGGAAAAAGGCTTATCATATAACTGAAAATTGGACTCATCATTCTTTCCCATACTTGAAGGATTCACCCATCCTTGGGTGACTTATTCATATCGTCGATGACTTTCCTGATGTCCCATGCTACCACCCTAGGGATCCCTGCCTGCCTGTGATATCCAAAATTCTGATCCTCCCTGGCCCATGCCCTCCTCTCTTCTTCTTCATTAATCTGTTCCTTGATGACGGGGGAAAGAAAGAATGGGGGATTTAGCCTCATCCCAATCCATCTAAGTTGATTTATTGCTAGGGATTCTTTGTAGAGTGTGGCTTTGAAAAGAGCATCATTAAGCTTGAGGGGGGAGTGGAGTTCTCTTCTTTTTAGATCGTTTTCCACTCTGCTCCACCTTTCCTTAATGGACTCATGAACTTCCTTCTATGTGCTCCGGAGTGTAATGTCAAAATGAGTCACAGCCTCCTGCTGTTTTGCAAGGAGAATGGGGATCAGTTCCTCGTCTTGGGTGAGGATCCTATGGTTGTAGATTATCCCTTCAGGGTGAGTTGGCTCTAGTCTGATCATCACTAGGGTTTTCCATTTGGATGTGACATAGATATGGTAGTCCTAGGCTCGCTCAATTTCGTGGTTCATCCATGAACATAATGCCCTCAACTGGAAATCGCCCACATATGGGTTTGGCGGCCAATTGGGCGAGCCACAGACTACGAAATTATGCAAGAAGAATTCACTCAATTGGTCTTTCTCCAGCTCTGTGGAGTTCAAAGATGCATCCATAAACTCTTTGGGAGTGCTTATCTCTATAGGGAGTCCTTGCTTCAACCTCTGGAGCTAGAATTTGCCCCATTTCTCCTGCATATAAAATGCATATATTGCCGACGGTGGTCTGAGGTCCCGCAGTCTATCATATATGCTGGCAATAGTGGCCAAAATGTCCTTCAATTTGGTAATCTCCTGGTCCTTTTTGGCTAATTCATTTTGTGCCTCGGCCAATTTTTCTTGAAGCAATGAATTCTTCTGCTCAGCTAGCCACAACTCTTCTGCATGATGCATCTTCAGGATTTGTGTCTTCTCAGTTGATAATGGGGGAGGTGTGGGCTGGCTTCCTGGCCCAATTCTTAACGTTTCCAGCTCATTTCTGAGCTTTTCCAATTATGCCCGTGCCTTAGCGAGTTGGGTAACGACCTCGGGGTTTTCATTATGTTCTGGAGGATTCCCCTGGAGGTTGCCTTGCTTTTGTAAGCTCTGCTCTTCTTCTTTATCCATTCCTTCTTCTTCATCCCGTTCTTCTTCTTCATTCATTTCCTCTTCTTCTTCTTCTTCATCCTCTTCTTCTTCTGTAGTGGGATCCTTTTGATCTATAAAAGGATCAATGTCATCATCAGACACATTGGTAACCAGGGGGCTAGGTTCCCTTTCTTCCTCCCTGGAGACTTGGATTTTAGATACCTATGTGAATCTTTTGTTGCGCCTCTTCGACCTCTGATTACTGGCAAGAATACCTGGGTCTGATTTGGGGTAGTCCTCTCTTGAGTGTTTTATCTTTACCAAGGTGTTGGCCACACTATCCAAGTCAATTTTTCTCTTTGCCCCTGATACAGAGGTGGTCTTACTTTTTTATTCTGGTGGCAAGGGCATAGTCTTCATTCTCTGAACGTCCTCAACAGATACCACTATGAACTCCTCCCAAGAGAGCTCTGGAATCTATGCTTTTACTTCCTCACCAACTATTATTTTGATTAGCCCATGATGGGCCAAAGCATCCTCTTTTCCCTTAGCCACCTTCTTACTCATTTATGCTAGGGATTGGAGTAGGTAAAATGGAATGCTAATGTTGTTGTTTGATGAAATGTGACTCCTATGCCTGAGAAGTTCCAAAATATGAAAATGGAAAATGGGAACATAACTTAACCTTCCAGTGCATGTAATGTACCTCTGGACAATTGCAGCCATTGCATCCCATGGTGCTGGCATGGAGAGTCTTTTGAGTCCATTTTTGTCTTCATCATAGACCTCTCCTTGCTCAAAAAATGCTGCTTTTGTTGTGTGGTTTGCCTCTCGGTCATTGCTGCTCCAATGCAGGCCCATTGGTAGACCAGTGTATTTGGAAATCATGTCCTCATCCAATTTTATACGTAACCCTTTTACTCGGGTGACGTACTGTTCATCCTTGATATGTTTGAAGTTTCTTGCAAACTCCTAAGCTACCCTTGTATCGTATCCTCTCAGTCCAAGGATGAAAGGCATCCATCCTGAATTGCGAATGATCTGCAAGACTCTCGGGCTCTGATAAATGGCGCTGTGATCCTCCGGTTCACTTTTCTTGAAACCCTTTGTCATTTTAGAATATTCTTTATAATAAAAAGAAACTAGAACTTTGGAATATGGTTTATACCCTCAACTGGTCGGGCTCTGCCTACAGGCTCGAGGATTGCAATGCTGGTTGAGTGAGCGCACTAGATTTTGGTTTGCTGCTTCTCAGGAATTCCGAGAGGTTCCTTATATGCAAAATCGTGGAAGATTATGCAGCTTTACTTACTGACTTTCTGCACCTATCCTTTCCATCATTCTTGTACTTGCCATTTTTAATCCCCTTTTTTTCCATGATCGATCTCTGTACTTCATATGATGAGGGTGACAGGACTTAGGTAGCGATCATGACTTAATAAGGTCATTCTACCATGCCGTCGATTTTAAAATAGAAGCTGTCCTCAGCTGGCTAGAAACGAATGTAGTGTGGGATAATGTTTTACCTTAAGAATAAAATAAAATCATTATAGAGATTACCTTAATATGTATGCGTACCTGTATTGATGATTTGGTGTGTTTTTCATGCATGGCAGATTCTGTAGTTGATTTCTACATGTCAGTAGTTACGTGTGTGGGCTGCTTTTTCCTTTTTTCCCATTTGAATTTGCTGAAGTGTCTTTGTTTGAAAATTGTGCCAGTTGTTGATATGACTCATGTGATGATGCTTCGTATTTGGATGATTGCATGGCTGTATGTGACTAGCTCTCTTGAATAACTTGCAGGCTAGCGTGAGTATGATATGTAATGTATCTGGCTCGTTTGAATTGAATTACAGGCTTGCTTGAGTATGTTGAAAAAGAATGGAATGGCATGTTTGAAGAATTCCGTAGTAGTTGATGACTGATTGCTGAATGTAGACGTGGCTGGCTCGCTTGAGTGATGATATGTAATGTATCTGGCTCGCTTGAATTGAATTGTAGGCTCACTTGAGTGCTGAAATGTAATGTATATGGCTTGCTTGAATTGTGGTTGATATTTTTCTTTGCAATAATGATGCCGGATCTTTCATAGGGATATACGTGGCCCTGTAATTTGGCCTGTTAGTTTTTATGAATTTTTCATTCTTTTTTCGTTTTTTTTCCTCTTTTTTCATTTTTTTCTCTCTTTTTTTTGTTTTTGTTTTTATTGTAAATGAGTTGAATTTCACTGATTTGCCGCGTCCTCTATCAGCATCAATTGTTGGTGGTAGAGTACCTGTGTAAATTCTTCTTTTGACTGTGGTTTCTTGTAAAGTTTTAGGTGATGCCCATTCACTATCATGGGGAACTCCTCTTCATCAATTGTAATAATTCTCATAGCTCCATTTTCATAAATCTTCTGTATAATGTAAGGTCCAAGCCATCTAGTGGTTAGCTTCCCTTTGAATGTGTGAAATTTGGAGTTGTAAAGTAGTGCCCAATCACCTTCGTTGAATTTTTTATCCTTCAGATGCTGGTCATGCCATTTTTTTCTTTGTTGTTGGATGATTTCGGTATGTGTAAGTGCTTGTTGGCGATGCTCATCTAGTTGATTCAGTTGCAGCATGCGTTCTTTTTGAATTTTTGATAGGTCCATATGTAAATCTACTGCAATTCTTAATGTCTTTATTTCAAATTCGATTGGCAGCATGACCTTTTTTCCATAGACTAGTTCATAAGGTGTGAATCCTGTAGTTGTTTTCCATGTAGTATTGTAAGCCCAAACTACCTCACTAAGTCTGTCAGCCCAATCCCTTTTGTGAAGTTGGACAGTTTCTATCAAGATTCTCTCTAATTCCCTGTTGGTTACCTCAACTTGGCCATTTGCTTGAGGGTGGTAGGAGGATGTCTGTCTTTGCTTTACATTGTTTCTTTTCATTATTTCTTCAATTAAATTTGATGTAAATTGTGGGCCCTGATCAGAAACTACTTCTCTTGGAACACCAAACCTATGAAAGATCTGCTCAGTAAAGAATTTGGCAACATTGGTTTCATTTGCAGCAGCCAGTGCTGCTACCTCTGTCCATTTTGTAAAGTAGTCAATGCATACGAGGATGTAGATTTTCTGATTAGACTGTGGGTTGAATGGGCCAACAAAATCAAATCCCCACTTTTCAAATGCCTCTAAGGATATTTATGTATGGAGTGGCATCTCTTGTTTTTGTGTTGGTTTTCCCATTCTCTAGCAATCATCACAGTGGGACACATACTCATAAGCATCTTTGTGGAGTGTTAGCCAATAATATCCTGTTTGCAAGATTTTGTAGGTTGTCCTTTTTGCTGCATAGTGTCCACCACAGGGTTCATTGTGAGTGGCATGCATTATGTCATGTACTTCATCTTCCCTAATGCACCTTCTAAGTATCTGATCTGGTCCCTGTTTAAAAAGCATGCCCTCTATCCATGTATATGTGGCACTTTGCCTTATTACTTTTGTCCTTTCTTTATAACTATAATGTTCTGGAAACTTTCCAGATACTAATAGTTTTCTATGTCAGCAAACCATGGGCTTCTTATTGATATGGAAAAAAGGTGCTCATCAGGGAAGTTATCTTGAACCAATTCGTTATCTTTTCCATGTGTGACTCTTGACAAAAAGTCGGCTACCACATTATGCTTGCCTAGTTTATCTATTATAGTAATGTCAAATTCTTGTAGAAGTAGCATCCATCTAATAATTCTTGCACTAGTATTAGGCTTGTTCATAAGATATCTGATTGCTGAGTGGTTAGTGTGGATAAAAATTTGGTATCCTGTGATGTAATGCCTGAATTTATTGATTGCATGTATGACTACCAGAAATTCCTTCTCTATGACTGTGTAGTTGATTTCTGCCCCAGCCAAATTTTTGCTTATATAGTATATGGCATGGGGTTTCTTGTCTCATTCTTGTCCAAGCACAGATCCGATGGCTTTATCTGATGCATCTGTGTGGATGTGAAATGGAATTTCCCAGTTTGGTCCTTAGAGTACTGGTGCTGTGATTGTTTTATGCTTAAGACTTTCAAAGGATGTCATGCAGTTGCTTGTCCATCTGAACTCATTGTCTTTTGTGAGAAGTGCAAACATTGGGGCAGCAATTCTGCTATAATTTTCAATAAACCTTCTGTAGTACCCTGTCTGTCCAAGGAAACTTCTCACATCCCTTTGTTTGACAGGTGGTGGCAGTGTTCTAATTATTGAGACTTTGGCTTGATCAACCTCTATCCCTCTTTGTGATATATGATGTCCTAGAACGATTCCTTCTTCCATTAACATCCTGCATTTGTCATTGCATAGGCACAAGTTCATTTCAATACATTTTTTTAATACTAATTCAAGATTGTTCAATGCCTGGTCAAAGGTCTATCCATAGGGTGTGAAATCATCCATGAAGACTTCCATTTTGTAATTTATAAAATCGGAGAAAATACTCAATATGGCTCTTTGAAATGTTGTTGGGGCATTACATAAACCAAAGGGTAGGACCCTATAGGCATAAGTTCCCCATGGGCATGTAAATGTCGTCTTATCTTGATCAGCTGGGTGTATTAAAATTTGGTTGTATCCACTGAAACCATCTAAGAATGAAAAATACTTGTTTCCAGATAATGTATCTAGCACCTGATCTATAAATGGAAGTGGAAAGTGATCTTTCTTGGTTGCTTTATTTAGCTCCATGTAGTCCACACAAATTCTCCATTTGCCTCCTTTTTTGGGTACTATAACTAGTGGTGAGACCCACTCACTATCAGATATTGGATAGATGAACCTTGCATCTAATAACTTTTGTAATTCCACTTTGACTATGTCTTTTAATGCAGGTTTCAGCCTTCTTTGTGGTTTCTTAATAGGAGTAGAACCTTCTTTGATGTAAATGTAGTGTTTGCAAATATCAGGATGTATTCCTTTCATGTCTGCATATGTCCATGCAAATGCTTTACTTTGTTCTTCTAGTATCTTCATTAATTTTCTTTCTTGCTCTGGTTCCAATTTGGAATTTATGTTGACTGTTTTGCCAGGGTGAATTTCCACGACTTTTACCTTTTCTATCTGTTCTTCCAGTACTTCTGTCCATAAATCATCCATGTTCTGTTTTGAACTATCACCTGTTTCTGTGGAAAAAAATTCTTGAATAACATGATTGTTAGAAGATACAATTTGTATAAATCTATCTATATGGCCATCTTCATCTATTGCTTTTAGTGATATTGTAGCATCAATTGTTAGGATAGGTCAGAGGTTGTGATTTGGTGTGTTCTGCTAATCATCAGTCCAATTTTGATATTCTAACTCTGAAGATTTCATTGCTGGTGGGTAGATTGTGATTTTCTTCCTGGTATGTCCACTAGTGATTGTCATATTTCTTGATCGGCAACCTATGTAAGCGTCCGTAGTTGCTAACCAAGGTCTACCTAGTATAATTGGATAGCCACTAAGTTTGCTTTTGATTTCAATTATTATAAAATCGCTGGGCATTCCCAGGATTCAATATTGATCATAATGTCTTCTAGCATTCCTTCGGGTTTCACAGTGGATGTATCTGCTAGTTGGAGTACTGTTGTGGTTGGTCTGACCATTGATTGGAGTCCCAGGTATAACATGGTTTCCTTAGTCATGACATTGATTGCAACTCCTAAATCTATTAAGCTTTTATTTATTTGCTTGTTATATATGGTGACGTTTACTACAGGACTACCAGGATCAAGATATTTAGGGTTTATTATGACACCCAGCATTAAATCGGCCAATTGTCCCACTACATTTATAGTTGGTGGGTCACGCTTCCTCCTTCCCGGTTTCTTTAGGCAATTCTCTCTAATAAATTTGTTGCAAATGGGCACATCCCTTATGGATTGTAAAATCGGGATTTGGATGTTTAAGTGCTTGAATTCATTTAAAATTGTATTCTCTTCCTCTTCTTTTGTACTTTGGACTAGTTTTTCTGGAAATGGAGGGTTTCCATTACGTGGGAGTGGTTGGGTTTCATCCTCAGGAGGTTCTGGTTCATCTGGATGCTGAACATAGGGTTCTGATGTTTGGTCTTGAGCTTCAGGTTGTTGGATGTTGTTTGGGGATGTATTCTGCAACATTCTTCCAGATCGCAAGTTTATTTCGTTTATTTCTATGGTGTCTACAACATAGGTAGGGAATTGTGTGATATCAACGTTATAAGCCTGTTGCTGTTGTGGAGGTCTGTTATTATTAGGATTTGGGATTGGTTGGGATGGAATGGGTGGAGGTCTGGGGGGTGGTTGAGGTTGTGGGGGTGGCATAATAAGTGGTTGTTGTAATGGTGCCCTCCAATTTGATGGATGGGGGTATTGATTTGCATAATTTGTGGTGGTTGGAAAAGGTGGGGGGTATTGAGGATAAGATGGTGTATAATACGGTTATTGATAGGATAGTTGATATGTTTGTTGATTCTGTTTCCATTGGTTTTGATTTGGCTGTGCTTGCCATGGAGTTGGTGCAGAGTTCCAATTTAGCTATCCTTGATTATAGTAGGCTTGATTGCTCTGTTGATATGGTCTAACAAAATTATTCCTCCTCTGATTTATAAAGCAGAGCTTTTCTATTGCTCCTTCAGCTGCTGGGTCTTGAATAGCCGCCTTACATGAGGGCAAGAGGGGACATTTATCAGTGGAATGGTCGTCAATGCAGAGACCACATACTTCTATTATGTTCAGGGTGCACTGTCCCTTCTCATGTTTTTTTCTACAACGAGGACAGAAGATTGCTAAGGCTTGGTTAATTTCATCCTGCTTCTTTTTTATTTGAAGAGCATCAAGTTGCATGGCCAAAGATTGCAGGATGTCAGTCTTCATGTCATCTAGCAGGTTTCCTAAATCAGATTTTGTAAGTGTTGGTCCTGGAGATGTTGATCCACCAATATATGTGTGTGTATCCCTTGTCCCATTCTTAGTTTTCCTAGATCTAGAGTAGTTTTTGAAGATTTGCAGGATCTGGTCAAAAGATTTTTGGAATATATCTCCATCTCCTATAAGATTTAAGACTTCAAAATTCTCTTCTTTTACACCTCTAAGAAGGACAATTTTTAGTGATTCAGGATCCAAGGTGCAATGACTGGCTCGTTTGTAGCTGAGTTGAAATCTTTGGGCATAATATTCTAATGACTCTCTTTCTCCTTGTTGCATCCTAAAGATTTCATCCCTTGTATCTTTGGGCTTGCATTAGTCCCTATATTTTTCTAAGAATGCCTGTTTCATTTAATCCCAACTAAAGATACTATTCCCTTCAAGGCTTATGAACCATCGAAGTGATAGGTCTTTCAATGTGAAAGGAAAAAGTCTTAGCTTTTGTGCATCAGTAGTGTAATATAATGATCTGCAAACTACCTCAAATTCAAACAGGAATGTGTCAGGATCTTCTGAAGTCAAACCATGGAAGTTTGGTAGATTATTAGGATTGTTGTTCTTCATCCTGGCATCTCCAAGAGGTATGCTAATGGGAAAGGTGAAAAGCTCCCTAGGTTCCTCCTCTTCATTTTCCATTGTGGTGTTTGAGCTGGAACTGGTAGTGAAGTTGCTTCTGTTTGGATCGTATGTGGAGTCAGTTTCGTTTTCAGAGTGTAGAAATTCAAACTGAGAATGGTCAGAACTGTTATTACCGTTGTTGCTCATGGAATGCTTGGATAGAAAGCGGCCAAACCTATCCCTTTGCCGACGAGGCATTCATTGGTAAAAAAAAGTATTTATGTTTTTATTTTATGTGATTTTTTCTTTCTTTTGGTGTTGTTTTAGGTGATGTCTCCTAAAAGATTTAGCATCTCCCCGGCAACGACGCCAAAAAGTGGTGAGCTCCCAATATGGATGCCTAATGAGGGAAGCTGTACTAAGAGCCTACTTTAATTATCAACCTGGGGGACGTACAAACTTTAGAGGTGCAGGCACTATCTGTGCTCTTACAGGATAATCTTTGTCATGGTTGAGTATCAGTATCAATGTTTTAAGGGTTGCCTACTCAATATGTAAAACTGTTTATACTATGGAATTAAATACTGGAAAACAGTAAATTTATTTTAAAGATTTAAAATACTAAAAGCAGTAAATCTATTTTAAAGAATTAAAATGTTGAAAGTGGAAGAGATAATCCTATGAATTTACCTAACCCAGAATGGTGAATCTAGCTTGTGAAAGTGGAATGTCATAACAGATCTATTCTAACTTAAAGAAAACAAGGTCTGTAACTGCTTGTGCATAAAACTAGAATTCTGATCTAAATCATTTAAATATCAAAACTAAGTTTGAAGCACAATCATCTCATGCTACACATCCATTATGAAGAAATCAAAGCAATTAATCATGATGGGAAAAAATTCATAAACCTTAGATCTAAACCATGACGTTCGAAAGCAATGCTAATACATATATAATCGTTGGTTAAAATGTGCATTGGAAGAAAGCAACTACAGGACTACTGAAACTGTGTTGCTGAACTACAGAATGTATTATAAATTACTACATAATCAATACATCATTCAAATGATTCCATATGCGATATAAATTTTCATCACTGCAAAACACATAATCGGAAAATACCTGAAAAATGGAAATCCCCTGACTTACGTGTTGGAGGGGCCCTCTCCAACCCGCACTCAGGAGAGAAAGAAACTTATAAACGCTGGTTGGGAATTAACATCAATCTTCTATTAAAATATAAAATCCATGTCTTCACAAAGGTCTGTATCTCAGAAGTATCTCAAGAGTGCAAAAATGCAAAACAATGTTTCTCCAAAAATGTCAACAGCGGCCTCTTGCTACCCGAGAGGTCCATATTTATATATTTCTTAATGCTGAACCTAACTAATTTTCTAAATGTTGATTCCCCTTAAACAGGAGTGTGTTCTCTATAAATCAAGAAACAGGGTGCCGAGCTGCATGAATCCTCAGTCTTCTACATGTTTGTCCTTTAATGCTCGTGAACCTACTCAATCACGCTCGATTTCCACAGAATTAGTTTATTGAATACGCATTTTAACATACAAGAATAATCATTAGAAACAACTTCATTAAATAATTAAAGTAAAACATTTTTCCCACAAATGAGTGTGTTTCTTCGCCATTGCTTGAGCTTGACTTCGGAAAAAGGCTTATCATATACCTGAAAATTGGACTCATCATGGTCCATGACAGGTCGAAGCACATTGAGATCAAATACCACTATATCAGGGATATGGTGCAGAGAGGAGCAGTAAAACTCCTGTATGTTGAGATGGATGAGCAGGTTGCAGATGTGTTGACGAAACCACTAGCCAGAGTAAATTTTGAATACTTTAGAGAGAGGCTTGGTGTTCTTTAGATTGAAGATACTTCGAGGAAGAAGTGATGGGACACATTTGCAGGAGCCATTCCAAGCATGGTGAGAGGAGGATCCTTCCCATGGTTGTGGATGTAAGTGCTGTGTGATGAGCATCGGGATGATGCTCTAGTTACTGCTCAGTATGATCAATTGGATCATGTATATATATATGTGTGTGCATCGGTTGGATGCTTGGTATGATCAGTTGGATCATGTATTTATGTATCAGGTAGATACTTGGTATTCATCAGATGGATGCATTGTATGATCAGGATGATCATAGATGATGAGCTTCAGGATGTTGCTCCAGATGATATGCATCAGGATGGTCCAGTGACGATGATCAGGAGGACCACGTATGATGAGTATTAGGACGATGCTCTAGATGATATGCATCAGGATGGTGTAGTGACGATGATCAGGATGATCACGTATGATGAGTATCAGGACGATGCTCTGGATGATATGCATCAGGATGATGCTATGATGATGATCAGGATGATCATATGAGATGATATGTATCAGGTGGATACATTACATAATCAGTTGGATTATGTGTGATGAGTTCCAAAGACACAGATGCACATGGAATTTTTCGACATGGTGGCAGATGTGTTCTCCCATGGTCATCATGTAATTTCCGGAGCCATTCTCACATGGTAGTAGATGTGTTCTCCCATGTTGTAGATGTAAGGGATGGAGCCATTCTCACATGGTGGTAGATGTGTTCTCCCATGGAGCAGATGTAAGGGCTGTGGCCATTCGAGCATGGTTGTAGATGTGTTCTCCCATGGATTCGATATAAGTGTTGTACCATTCGAGCATGGTTGTAGATGTGTTCCCCCATGGCTTCAATATAAGTGTTGTGCCATTCGAGCATGGTTGTAGATGTGTTCTCCCATGGCTGCGATATAATTGTTGTGCCATTCGAGCATGGTTGTAGATGTGTTCTCCCATGGCTGCGATATAAGTGCTATGCCATTCGAGCATGGTTGTAGATGTGTTCTCCCATGGTTGCGATATAAGTGCTATGCCATTCTCGCATGGTTGAAGTGTGTCTTCCCATGGAGTAGATATAAGTGTTGAGCCTTTCATGGATGGTTGAAGTGTGTCTTCCCATGCCGGTGAATGTAAGTGTTGTGTGATGAGCATCGGGGTTGTGCTTCGTGAATGATGTTATGATCAGTATGATCATGAGTATTAGGATGATACTCTATGGCCGTGGACAGGTTGTGCAGTGGCATGTAAAAGGTCCTAGGAGATCCGATAGGTTGAGTTGTGTGCTCGTAATCAGTCTTGGGATGCTCTTGTGAGGTTTTGTGACCCACGTAATAAGTCCTGAGGATTCCACAGTATGGTCAGTGATGATGAAGACCTATAGGTGGTGGGCCTACATCCAATATGAAAAAGGACTGGCTCTGTAGAACTTCCTATGACGAGTAGATTGGAGATTGTTTGAGATAGTAGCAGTAGTGACGATGACGATGATCCAGAGAAGAAGACTTGTGCTAACAGATCTTTGTCAAGAAATACCTTCCTAGTTAAGAGGGAGTGTTGATGTATTTGTAACTTTGGAATGTATTTCATATATGTATATTGTATTCTGATAGAGATGTTATTATTCCTCTATACAAAAGTGTTTGTATTCCTATAGAGATGTTATTATTCCTCTATATGGAAGTGTCGTAATTTATATTGTAAGTGTCGTAACTTATACTTGATGGGTTATTAGACCACCTTGTTGGGGTCGGCCCTGTATAAGTCATGTGGGTTAAAGGGTTATTAGACCACCCTACTGGGGGTCGGCCCTGTCAGCAGTATGTTATGTGGTTAAGTTAAGGCTGACCTAGTAAAGGTTATTAGGCAAGTCAAGTCAAGTATAAATAGAGTGCGGGAGGCACTCTATTTGATCATTCACTTTCTCACTCTTACACTCATTGGATAATGGCGCACTAGTGGAGGAGGAGAAGCTACTACTAGGAGTATATCTCTTATGCTTGGGTTTTGTATCATGGCTCTATCAATCTCTGAGGAAGTTGCGGGTTTTTCACCTTCTTGGTTTTCCCTGGTGAAATTATGTGTCTCTTGTGTGCTTGCATTATTGTGTCCATGATTAATATGTTGTAGATATGTTGTACATGTTGTTCTCTCAGTTAAGATCCTAGATCAGATTGAAGTAAATTCTGAAAAACTAACACTCATTAGGCAATTAATAAGCACCCTTACAATACTGTAGATTTGTTTGGAACTGTGAAGTAATAGGGTTTTGTTAAAAGCCTTTCACAATTAGGGATTTGGGTTAGGGTTTTGGTTTGAACAATTTTTTTTATGGGTGCATCAGAGGTGGCTAATTATTAAAAAAATGTTTTTAGCAAACTTCCTTTTAGTTTTCTAAATCTAGTCAAATCTCATCCATCCATGATTCCAAAACTTCAATTTTGATTATCTACACCTTGCTTACATGGATTTGGATTATAGGGCATAGTTAAAGCATAAGATAAACCTTACCTCACATTGAATGCATTGATATCCTAATTATAAAATTGTGGAAAACATAATAAAATCACAGCACAAATGCAGTTTACATAGAATATCCACAATTTCATTAATCAACCATACCCCACATTGTATGCATTGATATTCCCCTGTTGTGCATTGAATATTTATGCACATCTAAATGTGATAATCCCATAAAATGTCAAATAATCTGTCTAACTGCAGAAATTCTTACATCCTATGGTTACACTTAATAAGATTTGTGATTACTGGCATTCAATGCCATTGAAAAGTCATTGAAAAGTCGTCATTTTCCTAGACCTTACGCTTTGGCTCAATTAAATTATTATGAACTGGATTTAGGAAACATAGACTGAATATGTGACCAATGATCCCAAACGAATACCAAATCAACAAAATCATTTTTACCTGTATAGTCTTGCCAAGACCCATTTCATCTGCAAAAATTCTGTTTAATTTGTTGTTATACAAGGAAATCATCCTTTGCAACCCAACCTGCAATCACAATCAACTTTATCATCATGAACTCCAAAAAAATCTAGAGTTTCAGAAAAGTGAAAAAGTATAACTACGATAAAAATGTACTTAAACTAGTATTGAAGTTCAATCTGCACTTGAAATTAAATGGGCATCAAGTGATTTTATCAATCAGAATGACTAACAAATGTAATGATATAATCTAGAATGTTATATGGGATTCAATATAAGTAATCTAATAAAAGAAGCACCTACAAGCTGATAATCTCTCAAAGTTCCAAGCTGATAATCTCTCAAAGTTCCATCCCGCAGCATGGATGGTTGTCTAATGATCTTCTCATTTACATCATGTGCCAAGTTATAGTACCTAAATGTAACAAAACAAATATGTAAGGCCTCAACTTTCAGAAACATTAAAGAAAATTGCAGAAACTTTCAAATAACCTTTCAGCTAAAATTGTCAACTACAACAATGACATAAACTCACTTGTTTACTGACATATTGTTCCTAGAAGCACTCATTTATGAGAACTTGTTTCTTGTCACCACCTCCTGTGCTGCACAAGTTGCTGCCGCAACAGCCTCCTCTTCTGACAGACCTTGTAGAAACATATAGTTTATATGGTAAACATAGAGAGAACAAGGCTTTCCTAGTCAAATAATGGAAAAGTAAAAGCACAACATTTTTGCACCTAGGAAAATTCCACATGCTTGTGCTCTTGCTGCTGCAGCTGTACTCATTTCTGCTTCCTCATACTTCCTCAACCTCCTGATTGTTCTTTACTGCCGTAATTTTTCCTCCAAGTTTGTGTGAATACTCTTTTGTTTGTGACAAGAAGGAAGGGAGAACCAGATAACGCTCTTGAGCATCACCTGGAATCTAATGTTGCTGTTCTAATAACATTTGACGATACCTATCAACATCATTATTTTTCAAGGCATCCATTCTCTTATTCCTATCTTCATCTCTCCTTTTAGAAAACTCCTTTAACATTTTCTCATGATATTTAGAAACCCCTTTGTTGCGAGCGGATCTGGCATCACGAATTGCCGAATGTGCTTCGAGGAACCTTTTGCGCCATTGAAATACAACTTTCAATTATCTCTCTTTTATTGCTTTTTGGGAAAGTTGAACATGTCTTTCTAGATCTACCCGTTGTCGTTCACAGAAGCGCACAAATTTATGATATGGCCTATCAGACAATGCCATTATTTCCTGCTACTCTTGATCAACTTCATCTCTTACTCTAGCCTGGAGATCTAGAGGATGCAACTTCCTCTCTTCTATTTGTAGCTTTAATACAAGATCAGGTCTAATTCGTTTCCTATCTAGTTTTATTGCCAACAATCTCTCTATCTTTTTCAGACTTTTGGTCCTTTTTTGTTGAGAACATCCATTCCCTCCTCAAACAACAAATCCTTAACATCATATCCGATAGATAATGAAGTTCCACCATTGCCAGGATGCAAAGTTGTTGGCAAAAGAGAATTTGACTTCTTTCCAAATGGAGGAAAGTCATAAAGAGGACCATGGTACTGCCTTATAATGGTTAGGAGGCTGTGACAAAAAATGGGCAGTGGCTTCTCTGCTGACATTGAATTTAATTGATCATTGGGAATGCACTGCTAGCTTTGGACTATGGAGCATGGAGCTAAAACTGCAACCTCTGCCTTTGGTTGGGGATTTATTCGTTGACTGTACCACTAGCTGTGATGCTTTCACTCAGTAAACTGTATTTGCGTGACTAGAAGGTATGAGCCTGGAACAAAGCAAAGGAAAGCTGGTTCATCGACTGGATCAAAATATATATAGAGCAGTCGATACCGTAGTTTTATACCGAGCAGTAGAATCAATTATAGAATCAGCTGGGTATAAATAGAATCAACTGGAACATGTGCAACTACGTACAAGTGTATATGCAACAACTATAGACACTATCAAGTGTATATGCAACAGTCAAGCAATTTATAAGCAACAACAGTCAACATTGTATGATCATTCTGTTGTCACTAGATCTTTCCCACAAGTTTTCTAATGAGAACAGATATGAAGAAGATAAAATTGTTATTCAGGCTATTGCTCATTATCCAATGTCAAATGTTGATGGAGATAGTTATGAACTTGGGGATTGTGTTCATATTAATTATGATAATGGTTCTGACTATATTGGAAGAATAGTTGAATTCTTCGAGGGTGTTGATGGAAATTGTTGGTTATCGTCCCGGGGACACGGCTATAGGGAAAGGTGAATCAAGAGAACATGATAAAAAGTGAGTATTCTTTTCAACAATGAAGGACGATAATTTGTTGGGATGCATAAGTTTGAAAGTGAATGTCATTCATGTCCCTGCATTGACACGTTTTGAGTCTAAAGTAAAATCCATCCCACATTGTGATTACTACTATGACATGGGTTATGATATTTATTTTACAACATTTTACAATCTTCCCGATGAGAAGTCAGGTGTTTAAACATCTAGTAGTGACTATGCATCAACAGTTTCAAGTGACGATCCATCAAATTTATTACTTAATACTACATCTAATGTTAATTCGGAGAAGGAAAGCACAATTATTGAGCCAGAGATAAGATTACTTGATTTATACTCAGGTTGTGGAGCCATGTCAACGAGCCTGTGTTTGGGCACTTCCCTATTAGGAGTAAAACTTGTCACGATATGGGCAGTGGACCTAAACTAGCCTACATGTGACAGCTTGAAATACAATCACCTAGAAACAGATGCCCGAAATGAATCAACTGAAAATTTTCAGTTGTTGATGCAAGAAGTATGTTGATTCTAGACATTATGTAGCATCAAATGCTACATAACATTAGTTACATGATGACTCCAATAATGGTGATAGTCAGAGTGATTCGAAGTTTGGTTTTGATGAGAAAGAGCACAGGTGTCAAAGTAAAATCTAGAGTTAAGTTTGCAAGCAGGTTTTGAAAAGGTTTTTGCATGTCCATCGTTGCAAATAAAAGGAGATCGTTTTCAATATTAAACACAATGCATCACCAGATGTGTATAATTTCATTGTTTAGGCCATAATACCATATATGCTTCAGTAGAAGCAAATACTGGATTTGTTGGTCATTCTGCTAAAGGTAATTGAGACTTGTTCTTCCACTCTCCCCTTGCTTTGAAGTGAAGCATGCTCGTATTCATGCTATTACTGAAGAATACGATCAGCAGGAAAAGTATCATTGAGTATGGATGAAGCTGGAAATAATATGGCAGTAAAAGGCCTTAAAAAATTTGAGACAAAAGCAGAGCACCTAGTTGTAGTTACAAAAACACGATTTTGGTTAGAATCAAAATGTTTCAAGCTAATGGATGGATCAAGAAGGTTTGTGAAATCATATTACTCTGTCAAGGATAGTTAGCAGCCAAATATCAAAGAAGATTTTCTTTGGTCAAACGGGTAGCTGAAAAAATGGATCTCAGATTTGGTCACCAAAATTGGGTGCTTAAAATCAGCTAGACTGAGCTTAAAGACTCTTTCATTCAAGGCTCATGATAAATATTGTGATTAGCACTCCATCAACTCGATATTTTTTGCAACTGTTCAAGATTTGTATTTATAATTCCAGTATGAAAAATGTTGTTGCCAAAATCCGACCATGAGGAATGCATCAGGAATCTATTAACTCATTTAATCATGTGCCCCAGGTTCTAACAGTGGCAGTGTAATGTCAACAGCTGTATGTTGATCATCATGGAAATATCCAACCATATTATTGCTGAAATGTTCTGCTTCACTTGGATCGCCCTTGCTCTCACCGTCCTGGTAGTTTTGATGGTCTTTTGCTTTGCCCCACATCATAGTATACATACCCACCCCGATAATGATCATGCCCAACACACTGCAAACACGAAACATGACAAGAAAGTGTGAAATAGCTTTGGAAATGTTATTTACAATCACTGTCCATGAACTGTAAACCTGCAACAACCTCATACAAATTTCTAACAAAACCATATATAAGGAAACCAACTCGACCAATGAAAGATTCTAAAAGAACGAAATGCTTTTCGATACTGACCTTCCCATATGAAGATTTTCATGAAAAATGAAATATTACAAGAGTTCTATTAATATAGTACTCAATGGATTGAAAACTGCTGTGAACACCGGTCCCTTTTTTCATATACACCACATTTGCACAAAGAACGCCATTGCTGAACACATCACTCCCTGAAATAGACAGGCAGTTTCGACCATCATTGTCGGTAGGTTGGAGAAAAATCATGTAGTATATTCAATATTGTATTTCAGTGTACCGTCTACACATAGCTGAGAAGCTCAATATTCCAGCCGATGGCCCAGACAGTTGATGTCTTATGCTCACAAACCAAAGCAACACATATTAATTGCTATGTAGGGAGAATGATATGTGTGTATGAAAACAGCATGGAGATTACACATTATTAAATTCCCTACTATTATTTGAACCGGACATTACTTCCACCTGCTATGCAGGCTGTCATGGCATCTTGCAAAATATTGGTCTTTCTGAATGTATGAGTAGCAATAAAATGTGAAAAACTAGGAAGAAATGTTTTGATTGGAATCCATACGACATATACGATCTCGATTCAGGAGGACTGCACGGACATGGGAGACAGAACGGCACAGCAGGAGGACTGCATGGATCATGGACACACAGTAGGTGAAACCCCCGCTCCAAAATTCAATGCAGAAATCACTTGTTCAACCAAAGTTCTACTTTGTAGATGAAGAAATTGATTTTTTGAATTGTTTGCCATTGAACTAATATGTCCAAAATGTTCACAATATGTCATAGACATAACAATAATTAGATTGATAGCCAATCCAGAAAATTTAATGGACGTTTTTGTTCCTTAAACATTAATACATTATTTTTTTTGTGAGCAAACTAATATAGATGTTCAATGCAATCTTTTAATTACACAACTATGTAGGGCTTCCATAGATTGCAGTGTTTAGTTATTGAATGTTTTCTTCACGTTTCTGTTAAGTCCTCTTGGCAATTCGAGTGTTTCTTGTGATGAATGTTTAGAAAGAAGGTAATTCATTTTCTCCTTCAAAATTGTATTGTTATGAGAAGTTGAGAAGTTGTGGGTTCTATTAATATAATATATTAGCAATAACTACATTTTTAAATGTGGTTGATATTGGTGGATTGGCATTAACCATAGCCACACATTTAAAAGTGGTTGATGTATGTCCATCGACCAATATCAACCACATTTAAAAATATGGTTATTGCTAATTGACGACTGAACGCAAGAAAGAAATTGTAAATTTAATATTATTTAATAGTAATTATTATTTTTATAATAATTATTATTATTTAATATTGATTATTATTCTTATCTTAATAAATATTATTAAATAATAATATTTATTAATATTAGTATATTTATTTAAATAACAATTATTTTTTATATCTAATAAATAAATTTATATTTATTTATATATGATATATAAATTTAGATATTTGTAATAAAAATATTAAAATGTATTTATTAGATATAAATACTTATTTAAATAATAAATATTTATTATTTATTAATAAATATTAGTTAATTTAAATTAAATTAATTAATTAAAACATACACAAATTAAAATTAAATAAGAAATCAATTAGTAAATAATATATATGTTAATATTATATAAAAATATTTATTGGCCATTACTAAAGATGGTTGACCATGTTTGACAATGTTTGACATGGTTTACCATGGTTTCTATATGGTCATGCTTAAGAATTATTTCAACATGATTGACCATAGTTGAATTTGTAAGCCTATGGTTGACTCCATTTGGCCATAATTGATTATTAGTTGACCGTGGTTGTTATGGTCGATCATGATTGATTATGGTCGACCATGGTTGACTTTGGTTGACTTTTATTGACTTTGCTTGACATTGGTTGACTATGGTTGGCCATGATTGACTATCATAGACTTTGCATGACCATGGTTGACTTTGGTTGAATACTTTATTGTTGTCGACTATGGTTGATAATGGTTGATTATGGTTGTATATGGTTAGTCGGCATTGACTATGGATCAATTTGGTTGGGCATAATTGACTTTGGTTGGATATGGTTGACCATGGTAGGTCATGGTTGACTATGGTTGACTATGGTCAACCATGGTTGGCTATGGTCAACCATGGTTGGCTATGGGTGACTTTGTTTGGTTGTTATTGACTATTGGTTGATCTTGTTTAACTTTTGACTATGGTTGACAATGGTTGACTAATAAATTATGGTCCACAATGGTTGACTATGGTCGATAAAGGTTGACTTTGTTTGGCAATAAGTGACTATTGGTTAACCTTGTTTAACATTTGAATTCAGTTGACCATGGTTGAAAAAGGTTGACTATGGTTGACCATGGTCGACAAAGGTTGACTATGGTTGATTGTGGTTGACCACGGTTGACTATGGATGAGTCTATTTGACTGTGGTTGACTTTCGTTGGAAAATTTATTATGGTTGACTATGTCTGCCTATGGTGTGGCATGGTTGAGTATGGTTGAACATGGTTGACTATGGTTGATTTTAATACTTGTGGTTTACTATGGTTGACTTGTTGGCTTAATTATGGGTGATAGAAGGGTTGACTTCAAAATAAATGATAAGGTTGTTTATAATTCCATGATTTGACTATGGTTGAATGTGGTTGACCATGGTTGACTTCCTTTGACTACTGATGAGTTTGGTTAGCTTTGGTTGACCTTAGTTCATTGATCATGGTGGACTATGGTTGATTATGATTGACTATGACTCACTATGGTTGACTTTGGTCAAACTTAGCTAGCTAACTATGGTTTACTATGGTTAATAATGGATGTTCATGGTGGACTATGGTTGACCATTATTGTTGATGATTGAATATTATTAAATATGGTTTTTCATAGTAAAGCCTTGCTTTTTTATGGTTAACCATCATTGGTCATGAATGACTATGGTTGATCATTATTATTCAGCTATGGGTGATTATGTTTGAGCATGGTTGTTCATGTTTGATAATGGTTGACCATGGTTGACTATGGTTCACCATTGTTGTTGATGGTTGACTATTGGTTGAATATTGACTATTGGTTGATTACTAGTTGACTATGGAATATTTGTTTACTATTGATTCTTAGGTGATTAGTTGTTGACTAATGTCCATTGAATATTGGTTGACTATTGACTATGGTTAACCATTATTGTTGATGGTTGATTGTAGACTATTGACTATTTGTTGATTATTGACTCCTGCTTGATGATTATTATTATTTTCAATTTCAATTTTAAAATTATTATTATTATTATAAATAAAAAAATTCAGAATTACTTATTAATGAAAACATAGAAAATAAATAATATAAGTAAATAGATCATAACTAAATAAATAAAATTTAAATAATTAATAAAATATAAGTTCAATTATTGATATCGTGTTTCAGAATGGTTGACCTTAATCCATAGTTGACACTCAATTAAAGTAGACTTTGAGCCATGGTTTACCATTGTTTAGGCATGGTTGAATTTAGTGCTTCATGGTTGACATAACCAGGAGAACATGGCCAACCATTGTTTGACCATATTAAGAAGTCAATCCATAGTTAACTTTGAAGTAAGGCCGACTTCAATCCAAGGTTGACATTAAACCATGGATGAATTCAATCAAAGGTTGACTTAAAACCATGGTTGAATTCATTCCATAGTTGACTTCAATCCAAGTTTGACTTCCATGGTTCATCTCAATTAATGGTTGACTTCAATCCAAGTTTCATTTCAAACCACGGTTGAATTCAATCCCTAACCACAGTTTTAAAAGTGGATGATTGACTTTGAACCATGGTTGACTTCAATCGATAGTTGAATTGAATCAATAATTGACTTTTAGGAAAAATTCACCTTAAGCTAACAATGACTTCAATCCATTGGTGAATTCAATCCATAGTCGAATTTTAAGCAAGGTTGAATTCAAACCAATGTTGACTTCAATCCATGGTTAACTTGAATCCGTGGTTGAATTCAATCTAAGAAGGAATGATAAAGAAACAAGGCAAATATAGCAAGGAATGACGGAGAAGTAAGAAAGAGGTGGAATGGAAATAAGTAAACAAGTTCGACCAGCACATATGAAAACCTGTAGACCTCGACCTAAGTAAATATAGCAAGGAGAACACAGAATTCAGTCAACAAGATGGCTCTCGACTCAGAACAACGCAAGTAAGTTCATCTAGTCCTTCACCCTGACTGTATACTGCTCATCCATCCAGTAAATTTTAGATATAATGATTGTCGTGTTTAGAAAAAGTGATCCAGAGGATCATTCCCCTATCTATGATCAATCGAAGGTGCTCACCATCCTCTGCACTACAGGTTGGATGTCGTTCATTACTGGTTTAAAAGGACATGATGCAGATGTAGCCCTTGAATTTTCCAGAAATTTGAAACATGTTAAAGAAGAAGAGTATGTGACAAGGGTAAAGGGGTTATGCATTCTCCCAAATGAAGAAAAGATAGTGGCATACATTGTCATGCCTAAAGGTTTACATTGGGGGGAAGATGACAAGGAATCCAACAGTAAGGAAAAACATAATTTCTTTGTAGAAGGTGAACATTATGAGGAAGATAAGAATGGTGTGAAAAGGGAAACCATGCCAAACCCTTAGATGAAGTTTCCTCTTTTGTCCTCAAGTACATTAGTTGCACTGGGATACTTAGCTACATACCTACATTTCATTTCTGAATATTAGATCTCTTGAGGAACATAGGGAATATAAAAACAAACAATAACATCAACATTCATTTTTACCTATTACAGTCCACATGGTAAATGATCAAGAGGGTGGCACAAGGGAAAGAGGATGCAGTGGCACATCATGGATTAATCAAGCTAATTGTCTGTGGAGAGTTGATAGCGTAGGTCCCTAAACTTTAATGGGAGGAATTAATCCATATCTCTATAGAGGATGTCTAGAGAATTAGGGGCACCCCAACTTCAGTCCCAAATCCCATGTCAGAACAGAAAGGAAAGAAGATAGCCACTCAGTCAGGGGCAAGAGAAAAATCGACATAGACATTGACGACAATGAAGTCGTGGTCGAAACCCTGGTGAAAATAAAACATTCCAAAGATGCCTCTGGTTAGAAACCGACATCATCATCTGCCAGAGCACATGAATTTAGGCAACAAAGCAGAAGGCTTAAATAGGAGTCAAAAGACAGGGAAGAGAGGGAAAGGAAAAAGAAAGAAAAAGATGAAGAAAAAGCAGGCTCGATACCCCTAGACCAGCAAGATTCCGAGGATTTTGGGACATAACAAGGGGATCATTTTATATCAATAGTAGAAGAAACACCACTCAAAGACAGTGCATCACCCAAAGAAGAGACACAGACTAAAGAGGATGGTCGTCTAGCTAAGGCATTGTTTGAACTATCAAAAGTTAGAGAAGAGTTAGCAACACTAAATATTGAGGTACGGTCCCATAAGAATCAGGTTGCGGAATCAGCAACATCCCCTATCATGCATGAGAAAATTCAAATCTTGAAAATGCAGCATGCTATCCAACTAAAGAAAATGGAACAACAGAACCAAACATTGCAAGTAGAATTGAGAAAATCTCGAGAGAGGTTGGCACAAAAATACCAACATATCTTACAATTGGGAACTACCCTAGACACTAATGCCAAATTGTATGAAGAGATCATCAGGTATAGGCCCCCATCCCAAATTTACGTAGTGTATCTCAGAGAAAAATGGTGTCGCTTTCAGCTACATAAATTGAAAAATAACTTACCACTGGAAGTAACCACCCCAAAACAGTTTGTGGATACTTCCCTCGATAACATAGAACTAGAAAAGGATCAGTTATGCGAAGTTTTTCTCCACAACTTGGTTGTGCCCCATTCACCTAACCGGTCACCAAACCCATATGTCGGTGATTTCCAGCTCAGGGTGTTGCTCATGGATGAACCATGAGATGGAGAGATCAAAAGATGCTCATCTCTACTAGTCAAAGGAATGGGAAAATGCACTATGGATACGAATAGAGGCCAGGCACCCAGAGAAATTGATCCAAGATCATTATGCCATAACCGCTGATGAGGACCTAATTCCCATCCTGGAGGAAAAAAAGAAGGAATCCATAGAGCACTTTGAAAAAACCACACAGAGCACACTTGGGTAGGTACAATAGGTCATAAGGGATCGATGGAAAAGAATTTTGGGAGACATGAAAAAGCGAGGGCCACATTCCCCCCATAGGTTGGAATTCGTGCTAATCAGGGAAAAAAATGCACAAAGAATCTTTAATGAAGAAAAATCTCAAATGGATTGGAATGAAGCTGAGTCCACCGTTCTTTCTTCCCTTGATAGTCAAAGAAAACATCGATGAGGAAGATGAAAGAAGGGCTTGGGATAAGGAAGAATAGAGTTAGGGGTACTACCAGCAGGCAGGAACTCCTAGGGTCATTGCTTGGGACATTACAGAAGTCGTCGAATAGTAGAATATGTTACAAAAGTATGAGTAACATATTTAAGCTTGGGTGAGATGATGAGTCCACAATATAGGTATCAAATACACTTAGTTGTACCATGGAGGAGCAAGGAAACAACCAGAAAACACTCTCTTTTGTATGATAGAATGCAATTTGATTTATTATGAAACAATGTGATTAACTAGTTATCTTTTTCTATGTTTTAGCATTTTTTTAATCAACCCATCAAGTGGGTGAGCACTATTTGTGGACAAGCGCAGGATCAAAGATAAATATGAAGAATGGAAAGAATCAAGCTCCAATCAAAAGCCATAGAAGGACACAAAGATCATTTTTTCCTGATTTATAGGAAAGAATCTAAATAGATTGAGGTCATGATTTCCAATGTAGGGACTGGGTTTGAAATCATTGTAATAAGTAGAGGAACTTGGATATCAGGGGGCCTAACACATTTTTGGGGGGACTATTTCTTTTTTCATATTTTTTATTTAGTACCTAAGCTTTACAATTGTTATGGATTCTATGGCATTTTAATGAAGGAACGACGTTCTTTACCACCTATGAGTTCATAAGTTTTAATTAGCTCCCGTGATACGCATTGAGGAGGGACCCCTCATTCCATAGAATAAGATTTATTTTCTTTATTTCCATATCAGTTTATGCATCTTGTGTTTATCTCTGAAACAAATATGTGTGGATTATTCAAGACATTTATTATGATACCAAAGTTAAATTCTGAACATAGCTTTCTTTTATTTTTAGTCCCACATTACAATATCTGCAGTTCCAATACATAGAGTCTATAGTCCTGTAGATATGATTTGCAAAGGCAGTTTTCAGGTCTATGTTATTTCCTGAACAATATTTCTTGACTAGATTAGATTCAAGGTTCTAGTTAGATGTCTGTGGATTTCAGTTAACTAGATTCCCACTTTCAATAGATGGATCCATGTTGTCATGTAAAATATTTATGCTTGGAAATAGAATAGATTACTGCTTTCATAAAATATATTCATGTTTTTATAGAATAGATTCATGCTTTCATAAAATATATTCATGCTTTTATAGAATAGATCCCTGCTTTCATAAAATAGATTCATGATTTTATAGAATAGATCCCTGCTTTCATAAAATAGATTCATGCTTTTAATTAAATTCGATTCACGATTTCAATAGATTCATTTCTGCTTTCAATTTCATTTAGATCAAACCTACAACTGATTAGATGTTTTTCTCCCTTTAGAATAGATTTATACCTCTTAACTATTTCTCCCTAAAATCAGACCAACCAATGATAAAGATTCTCTTAATAGTGCACATATAGTGTCGAGTGCCTCTGAATTTTGTACGTTCCCTGGTCGATATTTTAAGTTAGGTTCTTGAACTAATACCTATAAAAACGTAGGCATTTCTGAATGCCACCAGGGAATATCTCTCAGCTTTGACTAGGGGCACATCTCCCAAGTCACAGAGGCAAAATTGCACTCAATTCAATTCTCAAACTATCAAGAAATGGGATAGTGGTGCACACATTCTTTTATAGATTTAAGGTAACTTGTGGATCAAGTAAACTAGACTAATGTACCCTCATGGAGTGGATAAGGTTGACTTTATTTCTGCTTTATCTTTTACCTTTGATTTATGCTTTCCTTTGCTTTCTGCTTTTGATTTTTATTTATGCTTTTGCTTTTGCTTTCGCTTTTTCTTTTTCTTTTTCTTTAGCCTGATTTTTCTTTTTTGTCCTACGTTTTCCTGCTTTTCTACCTTATCCTACTTTTCTGCTTTGTCATGGTTTTCCTGATTTTCTTTGTTATCCTGCTTTATGCTTTTATCTGCTTTTTTGCTTTATTATTCTTTTCCTAATCTTTGCTGCTTTTCTTCCTTATGTCATCTTTTCTTTTCTTTTTCCTGCTTTCCTAGATTTGACTGCTTTTATCTTTTCTTCCTTGGAAATCTATCACTTGGTCATGTTAGTTTTTTTTGGAAATTTCAATTTGATCTAGGATCTTAACTGAGAGAATAACATGTATAGCATATCTACAACATATCAATCATAGACACAATAATGCAAGCACACAAGAGACACAGAGTTTCACCGGGGAAAACCAAGAAGGTGAAAAACCCTACAACTTCCTCAGAGATAAATAGAGCAATGATACAACCCAAGCATAAGAGATATAATCCTAGCAGCCGCTTCCCCTCCTCCACTAGTGCGCCACTCTCCAATGAGTGTAAGAGTGAGAAAGTGAATGATCAAAGAGAGTGCCTCCTGCTCTCTATTTATACTTGACTTGACTTGCCTAATAACCTTTACTAGGTCGGCCTCAACTTAACCACATAACATAATGCTGACAGGGCCGACCTCCAATAGGGTGGTCTAATAACCCTTTTACCCACATGACTTATACATGGCCGACCCCATCAAGGTGGTCTAATAACCCATCAAGTATAAGTTACGACACTTACAATATAAATGACTACACTTTCGTATAAAGGAATAATAACATCTCTATAGGAATACAAACACTTCCGTATTTAGGAATAATAACATCTCTATAGGAATACAATATACATATGTGAAATACCTTCCGAAGTTACAAATACATCAACACTCCCTCTTAACTAGGAAGGTATTTCTCAACACAGGTCTTATAGCACAAGTCTTCTTCTCTGGATCATCAAAATTGAATCATCATCATCATCACTGCTACTGCTATCTCAATCAATCTATGAACTACTCGTCATAGGAAGTTCTACAGAGCAAGCCCTTTTTCATGCTGGATGTAGGCCCACCACCTGCAGGTCTTCATCATCATTGGCCATACTCTGGAATCCTTAGGACTTATTATATGCATCACAAACCCTCGTAAGAGCATCCCAAGACTGATTACGGGCACACAACCCAACCTATCGGATCTCCTAGGTCTTATATGTGACCCTCATGACAAACCCTCGAAAGAGCATGCCAGGACTTATTACGAGAACACAGCCCAACCTATCAGATCTCCCAGCTCTTACATGTGATCCTCATCACAAACCCTCGAAAGAGCATCCTAGGACTTATTATGGGCACACAGCCCAACCTATCGGATCTCCCAGGTCTTACATGTGATCTCCACTACAAACCCTCAAAAGAGCATCCCAAGAATTATTATGGGCACACATCCCAACCTATTAGATCTCCTAGGTCTTACATGTAGTCACCACCACAAACCCTCGAAAGAGCATCCCAAGACTTATTACGGGCACACAGCCCAACCTATTAGATCTCCCAGGTCTTACATGTGGTCACAGGACAAACCCTCAAAAGAGCATCCTAGGACTTATTACGGGCACACAGCCCAACCTCTCGGATCTTCTAGGTCTTACAAGTCCTCTCAAGCAAAACCTTTCCAGGGCCACAGAGCATCATCCTGATACTCACCATACATCATCCTGATGTACATGATCATCCTGATCATCATCACTGCATCGTCATGAACCATGTCATAATCGCATGATCATCCTGATCATCTTCCTGATGCATGTTGTCCAGAGCATTGTCCTGATACTCATCACACATGATCATCCTGATCATCATCATAGCATCATCTTGATGCATATCATCTGGAGCAACATCCTAAAGCTCATCATCCATGATCATCCTGATCATACAATGTATCCACCTGATATATAAACAAATACATCATCCACTTGATCATATAATGTATCTACCTGATACATATCAACATACATGATCTACCTGATCATACAATGTATGTACCAAATACATATCATCATACATGATCTACCTGATCATACAATCTATCTACCTGATACATAAACAAATACATGACCCACCTAATCATATAATGTATCCATCTGATACATATAAGCATACATGATCTACCCGATCATACAATGTATCTACCTGATACATATATAAATACATGATCCACCTGATCATACAATGTATCCACATGATACATATACAAATCCATGATCCAATTGATGATATCAAGCATCCAAGATGATGCATATACAAATACATGATCCAACTAATCATAACAAGCATCCAACAGATGCATATACAGAGCAGTAACTGGAGCATCGTCCTGATGCTCATCATCCAGTGCTTACATCCATAGCCATGGGAAGGATCCTCCTCTCACCATGCTTGGAATGGCTTCAGCAGATGTGTCCATCACTTCTTCCTCGAAGTGTCGTCAATCTGAAGAACACCAAGCCTCTCTCTGAAGTACTCGAACTTCACTCTGGCTAGTGGTTTCATCAATACATCTACAACCTACTCATCCGTCACAACATACAGGAGCTTCACTACTCCTCTCTACACCATATCCCTGATATAGTGATGTTTGATCTCTATCTGCTTCGATTTGTCGTGGAACACCGGGTTGTCAGACAGCTTCACACCACTCTAGTTGTCACAAAATATACTAGTAGCATCCAACGGGAGATCAAATAACTTAGACAGTAGCTTCCTCAGCCATACTGCCTCACAACTAGCCGAACAAGCTGCAACATACTCTGCTTCGGCTATACTCAGTGCTACGCAGGACTACTTCCTACTAAACCAAGAGATCACAGTTGATCCCATACTGAAAAAACACCCAGAAGTGATCTTCCTATCTGCAGCACTGCCTGCCCAGTCCGAATAAACATAACCCTGCAGGTTAAACCTTTGATTCGCATCATACGTGACCCCATAATCAAGTGTACCCTTCAGGTAACTCAGAATATGCTTTACAACAATCAAGTGAACACCTCTGGGATCCATCAGAAACTGGCTCAATGTGTTTATAGCAAAGAAAATATCTGGTCTCGTGTTCATTAGGTACATCAAGGATTCAATCATCTGACGATACACCATGACATCAACCGGATCAGATGAAGCATCACACAGAAGCTTCAGGTTCGATTCCATAGGTGTGGCCATGGCCTTGTAGTCCATCATCCCGAACCTCTTCAGGATCTCTACTGCATACATCCCTTGTCCAAGGAAGATTCCATCTGCACTCTGCCACACCTCCATGCCTAGAAAATTGTGTATCATCCCCAAGTCCTTCATCTCAAACTCGGCAGCAAGCTTCCTCTTGGTATCGACAATCAAACCATCCTCACCTGTTACAAACAGGTCATCCTTTATCACTGGATTGCTTCCTCAACCGTGTAGTAAATGTTGGAATCCGCTTTACTCTTGGTAAAGCCCAAACTGGATAGAAAGCTGTCTATCCTACCATACCAAGTCCTAGGAGCTTGCTTTAAGCCATACAAGGCTTTCTTCAACCTGCACACATATGAATCCCTGTCATGTGTCTCAAAACCAAGTGGCTACTCCACATACACTTTCTCCTCGATTACACCATTCAAGAAAGTTGTCTTGACATCCATTTGGTGTATCTTCCATTTCATCATTGCATCCAAGGCAAGTATTGATCTGATGGAAGTGAACCTGGCTACAGGAGAAAAAGTCTCTTCATAGTCTAACCCCTCTTTCTGGGAGAATCCATGAGCTACAAACCTTGCTTTATATTTCTCTATGCTACCATCTGCATCATGCTTGAGCTTATAGATCTACTTGGAAGTCACGACGGACTTCCCTTCTGGTCTGGGACCACATCCCAACCTTCATTCTTCATGATCGACGGATCATGGTATCCTTCTATTACTTCATCCCAGATCCTGGGAACTTCAATATCTTCAATAGATAGCTTTGTTACTGGAACAAATGTTGTAGTCCTTCTTTTGTAGGTGATGGTATACGATATGTCCCACAAGACAAGTTAAATTGCATGATTAGAAACATCTCATAGTTTTCAGAACAATTTCTTACACATAAAGAAATATGTCATACAATCATGCAATTATTTTAGCCAATGCTTCAATACAACATTTATCCATATCCCGTAACTTTCTAGATGCCTTCCAATCTCTACCAAAACATTGTTAAGAGTGTGCACAACTCTCAACATGTCAGCAAAGAGGTTTCATTCTAGATAAGTAGAAATGGAATGTTGTACAGAGCCATAGGCCACTTACCCATTACATGCGTATTAGTAGTATACTGTTCATTAATGCAATTATTCTAATATGCATAATACACAACCTAAGTCTAGGAACATAAGTATATACATTATTGAACAGTATTATTTAAACAATCAAATATACAAGAAATGACAATTCAAATACTTGTCTTTGTTTGTTTGTTGGGTGGACTCCCTCTCAATCTTTGTTTCCTTGCAGGAACTACCTCTTGATATTTGCTTCCTGGATTACCTATCCTTGAAATTATATCCATTCTTGATCACTATGCATGCTTACTAGTATCATCATTGTGTTATCCTCGATATCTCATACATAATCATACATTTATTAGTATAATCTTAATACTATCAAAACACAATAATCTTAAACATGTATAGTCATGATCATTTCAAACACAGATAATAAGCATTAGCATTGAAAGTTTCAGGGAAGACTTTTCTTACTCATGCATATTCATATTTACCATAGAACTCTTCTGGTTAGTCATATCATCAATCAAAGTAAGAAGCATAATATGCCTAAACCCATGATTAATAACTTCAATGAATAATCATTATCAATCATGCCATGTATACTTATATAAGAGTTCCTAACACAAGGTAGGATTCTAACTTGATATAGGAAAAAATACCTGGATTAGCATGCTAGCTAGTTATGTCTAACATACCTGCATAATGTCTTCTTGTTCTCTTCAATGACTTGTGCTAGTAACTTGTATATCTCATAGGTTAACCATTATAGAACCAAGTTATACATACCTCGTAAGTAGATCTTCTATGTGATCCATGACAATGGATGAATCTTTGTCTTCATGTCACCATGGTCATATGTTCTTGAACTAGAACATGATTTGTCTTTCTTGATGTACCTTTCATGTTAGCGGACAACATCGACCTCATACAACACCACAATGCATTAGTACAATCATAAGTGTCAAAACCCTAATCAATGAATATCTTCTATCATGCATTCATATTTTTATTAAGGTGATACGACAAGTCTAAAGTTAATCAAGATTGCACTAACTTTAATGAAGGAAGACATACTATAAACTTAATCATGAATAGATTTCGAAACATACCTATAAGTCATACCTGTTGAGATTGCTTGTAATCTTCTTATGTAAGGCCTTAGCCTCATCTCCCTCTAAAACTGGAACTTCTTCACTTATGTAGGTGACCAGTCCATTCTCTTCTAGGATTAACCCAATCCACTTGATTTGTAGAAACTGGATCTCAAGCTGGATTAGGGTTTGTTAGGGAAACCCTAAAAATTCAAACTTTGAATTTCAAACTTATGAAAGGATAGAAAGATGCGCCTTGATGATCTGATCAACCTGGTATACTCATAATATGAAAACTGCAAAGTTTCACCCCTCAAATTTGCTTTTCAATCTTCCGGATTCACTAGGGAGGACACTGAATTAGGGTTTGCATTTCCTAGAGCTTCACCCAACCAAATAGTTTGATACAAAGTTCTAAAATTCTATTTTTCCAAGGAGCTTCAGGCTATGGTCACAGATTTCAAAGATTCCCATTTTTGTAGAAGCCCTAATTTTCCACTTTTTCAATCAAAGTCCCGAACTAGGGTTTGATAAAGCCCGTCCTTCTGCCCAACCAAAAAATTTGATATTGGTCTCTAAATTTCTATTTTGATGAGGATCATCTATCCATGGTCTCCGATTACAAGAATTCCAACTTTCTCCGAAGCCCTAAATTCCCGGAGCCATGAATGAAGGTGCTCAAAATCCAATTATGTTTTGATAGAAATATGTACCTGATTGTTTCTGGTGTAACTCCTAAATTTCAGATCTACAGATTTTGAAACTTGTTCCCATGGTATCCTGATCTGTTATCTTTCCAACCCCATAGGACTAACCTAAAATGGATTCTCTAAGAGAGAGTTATGCCATGTGTCGCAACGTGACCTGTTTATGGGATAAAACAGGAGACCAAACTTGTACGGAGTGCCATGTGTCACTGGTTCACTTTCGGCCTCTGATCCTTTAGCCTGTGAAAGTATATTCTATTCCTTACCTGTCACATTTTACAAAATTTCATTTGGATATTCCTAGCCTAAGTTGTGATCTTTTTTCCTAGGTCACTTGTTTATGACTAAGACCTGGAAGAGGCAAAAACCCTAGATTGTACAGATCATAAAACCCAAAGTAAAACAAATTATAATTTGTGCTTAGGACACAAGGTACATTGGGATCGTATCTTCGACCTGTAAAATTTTTAGATCCTGAAACTTCTCCAAAATGGATTTATAGTGAAAGTGCTACGATGACTGGTTTTTGCTATATCAATCCCTAGCTTCGCAAGTGCAACAAATGTCATAAATGCCATACCATGCCTTCTTTTAGGCTAGCTCTGATACCATGTTAGTTTTTTTTCAAAAATTTCAATCTGATCTAGGATCTTAACTGAGAGAATAACATGTACATCATATCTACATCATATCTACAACATATCAATCATGGAGATAATAATGCAAGCACACAAGAGACACAGAGTTTCACCGGGGAAAACCAAGAAGGTGAAAAACCCCGCAACTTCCATAGAGATAGATAGAGCAATGATACAACCCAAGCATAAGAGATATACTCCTAGCAGCAACTTCTCCTCCTCCACTAGTGCGCCACTCTCCAATGAGTGTAAGAGTGAGAAATTGAATGATCAAATAGAGTGCCTCCTGCTCTCTATTTATACTTGACTTGACTTGCCTAATAACCTTTATTAGGTTGGCCTCAACTTAACCACATAACATAATGCTAACAGGGCCAACCCCCAATAGGGTGGTCTAATAACCCTTTTACCCACATGACTTATACAGAGCCGACCCCATCAAGGTGGTCTAATAACCCATCAAGTATAAGTTGCGACACTTACAATATAAATGACGACACTTCCATATAGAGGAATAATAACATCTCTATAGGAATGCAATATACTTATGTGAAATACATTATGAAGTTACAAATACATCAACAGGTCAATCCTTACCCTATAATGCACCCTTATGCACAATTATCCATTTTATTCCATTGAAATAATATCTATTAATGAAAAGTACTTCCATCAAGTGCATTTCAAACTTAGGAAAATAATAAAATTAAAACCTCCTAACTAATTAATGCCTTAACTTATCCCCTCATTAATTAATTAATTCTAATCTGTCACTAGGATCCATGGGGTTTGATCTACTTCATGGTGCTGGAAAAATGGGAACATGACAGTCCTCCCCTCCCAAGTTCACTTTTCCTCAAGCAAGAAACCAACTACAACCATCTATGAAGCCAACCAGTGACTTCACTCCTCAAAATATGTCATTGGCTATCTAGAATTGGAATCCTCAATTCCAAGCAAAATACCAAAGGTCCACCATATTTCTATTGCACCACTCTGATTATAACTGGATGTTCAAAATTGATCCCAAGGTCCCACTATTTATGTTTCATTCCTCCAGAAATAAATGCAAACTGAATTGATGCATCAACTCTTGGATCCCACTACCACTGCTGCACGTCTCCCAATAGCACTGTTGCTTGTGGAAAACTATCATCCCAAAAAATTCCAAGGTCTGATTGTCTTAACTGCATCCTAGAAAACATCAGTATCAACAAAAAGAATATATCATCATGGAGGATGTATAGATCACTCCACCATACTGGAAGTTAATAATTTCCAATGCAAAAAACGAACCTCTATGAGTCTCTCCACCCAAGTAAGAAACTTCTTATGTGCCACGTGCAAACTAACATTGCAACTTCCATCCATAAGACATAGTTGACAATTCCATGTCCATCCAGTTATAATGAAAACATCACATGGAAGCCATAAATGCCTATACAACTACTCACAAAAGATCGATGATGTGTCCATAAATTTTCCACTAATGCAATCAACAAACTTACCCCTTGGGGTACTCAAATCCTTCATTTAACTATCTACCTAATCAGTGGATGGATGCATACTCCTGTTGGTTGTGGATTCTTATCTTCCTTATTAATAGGTCATGTTTCAACATTTTTTGGATCCCAGCCCATGATGGGGAGTTTTGGCAGGGATTCCCCCCCTAGTAGGGGTTCGGGGGCAGTGCCCTCGCAGAGAAAATTTTGGAAAAAATGCCTTGTAAAATGTTGTGATTTCATAGTCATGACTTGGTCAATAATGGGTGATTTATGGACCCATGGTATTGGGTGTTCCATAGTATTTTCCCATGGTAATTGCCCTTTAAAAGGAAGGCATTGTAATACAACTATGTATTGTAGCATTGTAAAGATATCTGATTGTGTGAGAGAGACTGTGATAGAGTGAAGAGGAAGTTACAGCGTCTGCTGTAGGTTGTATCCCTTCATTTTGATGGATGGTATAATAATAAGGACTGGCAATTTTTGTGTGGACGTAGCCCATCTTGGGTGAACCACTTTATATTGGTGTCTCTCTTGTAATGTGTTTTATGTGATTTATATTTGCATCTTGTTTATTGTTATTACTCTGCGATCCTGTTTTTCTAACAACTCCAACTTGGTGATCTAGATGGAAAGCTTGTGTCTTCCCCATGTACCATCTTAGATATGGTGCAACAACTCTTTTCTTTGCTTCTTGTTCCACTAAACTAGCTCAAGTGGAACTCCCCTGCACTGCTATCCATGATGGAGATATTACATAGATTCCTCTGTTGCTACTCATCAAACTGGTAAGGGACAGGTGCACTTGTCAAACCCCAAGGTCTAACCATCAAACCATCAAAAAGTGTGTGGGAGTCTCCTTCTCCTCATGTGGTACCAAAAGAAAAAATCCCTTTACCCAATCTTCATCCCTATGTGTGTTGGATTCCATATGTATGTGGGATGGAGAATGGTGAACCAACTCTCTATAATAGACATTCATTATGGTTGGCTCAACTGAAGTGAGCTCACGTGCCTCCTCCAAAACTGTGCAACTACCACCTATAGGAAACTCATAATATCTTTGTCAATGAAATCGTGTTTTGTCTTCATTATGCTTGACCTCAAACTCCCCAAGAACATGCAAATTAGATTGTACTTGATATTCCCAATGCACACAAGTACCAAAAATCAAAACACTGTAGTTCCAATGAAAAGGGTGAAAGTGCCATGTCCCATAACCATAACCAAGAAAGTAGGCATCAACAAAATTCCATGGATTACCATGCTTCTCACAAGAAGTGTAAAACGTATCCAAGAAGTCTCCATAGATGCAAGCAGGAATATCACTCATGTGTGTTTTCTCCTAAATAGGTGAAGAAGTGACCCTCCAACCCAATGATCCAATTGGAAAGCAAGGTACTTCTCTATGTGAGTACTCCCAATGGCTCAAATCTCTGCCACTCGTCCAAGGATGAAACAACTCTCTACAACAGGTATCCACCAAAGATGTGGATGCATCAAATCCATCAAAGGTTGATCCATCAAACATGAGCTCTTCTGACTCCTCAATGGAGGAATGACTCACTCCAGGAAGAGGCTCAGATTCTCTTTGAAAGGTAGTATGTGATTGGAACTCATCATCTGCATCTCTAAAATCCTCGAGCACATGCATGTCATCATGCATCTCACGAACCACCATCTCATGAGGTTCCTCCATAGAACTCTAAATGTCATCAACCGAAAGATAGTTGTTGATTCGAATGTAGGAGGGAGTATGTGATCTCTGCAATTCTTGGTGAAATTGTTTTATCTCCATCTCGGATTCCAAGAGGGCACTTTGAGTGATTCTCAAAGAAAATTGGGTGGCCATCAACTCATCATGGAACTTGAAAATATATTCATCATAATTCAAGGATTATCCTTACAACATATGAACAAGATCATACAAATAACCTCTATCAGAAAGCATATGTGAAAAATTACCTTGGATTGTAGTCATTGCTTTCTGGATCTTCTCCATGGATTCAAGGAAATATGAATATTCCAATGAAGCATCTATCCAACAAGATTGTGACACTGAAACATGTGTGTCATGGAGAGTGTTTAAGGCCTCCTTGATGTCCCTATTAAGGACTTGGTTCCTTATGCACATGTACTCTATTTTGATCTTCATATTCACTAGGCCCATAATCAATGCAAGATGACTTGGTTTGATGTGTCTCGAGTCAAAGGAAATATTGATGTCCCTTTCATTTACTTCCTTGAACCTTTTCAAATGATTGTAATGAAATATATTGATGTATTACACATCCATCATCAATTCGGCCTTATGCTTCTTTACCTTATCAGGTGGTCTACCCAGTGGGAGACCTTCCCATCCCTTCTCATGCATTCGTAGAAAAATTTCAATGTCTCCAAAATGATAAGACATGCTCATGTATGTGCCATGAATGGTCATGAGGAACTTTTCATCCCTCTCAATGTACTCATACCTCATAAAATATTTCAAGTTAGAAACTTGGTAGTGCAAAATAGGATCCCCAATGGATAGCATCCATTGAACTACAAAGTTTCTACATGATGCACCCACAAAAATGGTGAATGGAAATACTTCATTGTTGGATTATCCAATAATCATGCATGTATATACCCTCTTCATTTTCAGATATGAATGGTCCTCATGCATATGCCATGCATGTGTATTTTCTTGTTCACTAGGGGGCTCTTTGAGATTCATGACAATTTTCCTTCTTCCGAGGTATGCAAGTCTGGTGCACCCTTGGATCTCCATTTCCACTATATACTTATATATCCAATCCTTGTACAAAAAAGTGCCTTTACTTGTAGATCTAAATGGTATGTCCACCTTTGGCATCAAGACAAGTGCTTGGTCCACATCCTCCATATCATCTCTCTCCTCATACATAAGCAACTCTCAATATCCCTCATGCACATGTAGATATTTATGCTCCATCAACTCAAGAAGCTCCTTCTTCTCCTCAAGAATGCATTCGGCCATGTGTTCATGCTCATGCTCCATGCAAGATGGAAAATGTGACATGCTCAACCCTTGATGAAGTTGACCTTCCTCCTCCAAATCTAATGATACCATGAATTGATTAGAAGAACAATAATTCTCTTCTTCTTTTGAGTCCATCGTAAGATTCAAATTAGTTTCATAAGATTCTGCCTCCTCTGGTTGGCCATCAAATATGAGCGAATATAGTGGTATGGAAGCTTCTTCTTGGGAACAAGATGACTGATTAGAACCTTCTTCATGCTCAAGTGAATCTGCTTCCTATCTATCCTCCATCATGTAGCTTGAAACCTCTCCATATTGTGTAGTATAAGGATTTTCATTATGAGTGGACTAATTTGAAGGTTCTTCTATGATTGTAGTTGTCCTATTCCTTGAAACATATTCTTCAAAAGACTTTTGGGTACCCTTGGTTGTAAATTGTCTTTATTCAAGCTTGTCTTGCAAAACAAAATACTCTATGAAGTATGGTGTCATTCAAAAATGCCTACCCTTTTAAAGGTATTAGTTCAAGAACCTCACTTTAAAAATCGACCATGGAACATACAAACTTCAGAGGCACTCGACACTGTATGTGCACTATTAAGAGAATCTTTATTGTTGGGTGTTCAGTTTCTAGGAAGAATGGTGAAGAGCTATTCTAAAGGGTGTTAAATATCAAAAGGTCTACTGAAATTGAAAAAAATATGAACTTACTAAAATCATGAACCTATTCTATAAAATCATTCATCTAACTTATGAAAGTAGGAATCTACTCTATGAAAGAATTTATCTAATTTAAGAAATCCAAAGAAAAACATTCATCTAGTTTATGAAAGTAGGAGTTTACTCTATGAAAGCATTCATCTAATTTATGAAAGTAGGGGTTTACTCTATGAAACCATTCATCTAATTTATGAAATCCAAAGAAAAACATTTATCTAGTTTATGAAAGTAGAAATTTACTCTATAAAAGAATTCATCTAATTTATGAAATCCAAAGCATGAATCTATTTAATTTGAAAACATGAATCTAATCTAAGAAAGCATAAATATTATTTCATTGGAAACCAAGGACATCTAACTAGGAGTGTGAATCCGATCTAGTCGAGGAATATTGTGCAGGAAATGATAATATAGATCTGAAAATTGTCTTTGCGGATGATATCTATAGGACTACAGACTCTACGCATTGGAACTACAAATGTTGTGTTGCGAAACTACAGATGAAAAGACGCTATGCGCAGAACTTAACTTTGGTATCAAATAAGCATCTCAAATAATCCACGTGTATACATTTCATAAATAAACAACAAGATGCATAAACTAATATAGAAATAAAGAACATAACTCTGGATCTATGCAATGAGGGGGCCCTCCTCAATGTGTATCACAGGAGAAAAATAAAACTTATAAACTCACAGGTGGTAAGTAACGCTGGTTCTTCCTTAAAAAGACATATAATCCATAACAATCGTAAAGATTAGATACTGTATATCAGAACCGAAAAATAGAGAAGAGTCTTCAAAAATGTGTTCTCCCCCCTACTACCCAGGTGCCTCTACTTATTACAATGTTTAAACCCTAGTTTCAGCATTGGAAGTCACGACCCCAATTCAGGGGTTTCTTTCCTATAAATCAAGGAAAATAGGAACTTCGTGTCTCTCTTTACCTTTGACTGGAGCTTGGTTCTTGCAGTCCTTTCGTATTTACCTAAAATTGTCCACATGTAGTCTCATTCACTTGATTAGTTGATAAAATATGCTAAAACACAGAAAAGGATAACTACTAATTCACATTGTTCTATTGTCAATCAAATTGCAGTATATCCTACAAAAAGGAATGTTGTGTAGTTGTTTCTTTGCTCTTCGATGGCACAATTGAATGTATCTGATACCTATATTATGGACTCATCATCTCCCCTGAACTTGAAGATGCCACGGATCCTTGTATAACCCATCCTAATGTCCAATGGCTTCTCTGATATCCCAAGCAACAGCCCTAGGAGTTCCTGCCTGCCGGTAGTATCCCTGACTATGCTCTTCCTTGGCCCAAGCCCTCCTTTCTTCATCCTCATCGATATCCTCTTTAATTATTAGGGGGATAAAGAATGGTGGAATTAGCTTCATTCCAATCCATTTGAGTTTGTTCTTCCTCAAATATTCCCTATAATCTTTTCCCTGATTAGTGCAACTTCCAATCTGTGAGGTGTTGGTGTCCATTTTGTCACTATTTTTTATCATCAAATATACTCTGAGTGGCGTCATTCTTATCATTTCTTGATATAATAAGTTATTCTTTCCGCCATTCAAACCATCAAATAGACCAAGTATGCACATATTCATTTATCATATGAATTTTGGTGAAATCTCACCATATTATGATTTATTAATGTTTAAAGTAACATTTCTCGATATGCTTGGCATTTAGTTTTCATCTACAGGTTGAGGTTTTTCAAATGATCCTCCATTCAGACTGCGCGTTTGTGTTGCTAATGTTCAGCCGCATCCATCCCGTCATTCATCCTTGCGTTTAGGGCAGAATCAACAGTTGGCATATTTCTGGCCATTAAAGACAAAAGTGGACACATGGGTTCTGTTAGCAACGTGGTGGTTACGGTTGATGAGCTCTTGTTTTGGAAGATTCGCCTTCCTGCCTGCCGAGTTCAACAGCACACCTCCTGCCCACATCAACACTCCTGCACTAGAATTTTTCTGTTTGTTCAGCCTGGTATCAGCCATGCCTGTTCACGCCAATGTTCTATAGGAGTTCGTTTGCCCACACTCATTCTGCCAACACACTTCCCATCCCACGTCAAAGGAAGATCAACACTGCAGCAACCCCCTGAAGGAACCGACCCCGTGAAATTTGGTAGACGCCCTCTGCACTGTCACACGTCACCCAACAGCTGTTTTACAGTCTTAAAGACCTCTATTTTTAGAGAGCTTTACTATGTCGACCTTCTCTCCCACTGCAAACTTATAAATAGATGCCTCTTATGGAGAAATGAGGATCAAATAACATAGAGAATAGACAGAAGACAACAGTTACTTTTGCATAAATATTGTGTAATTTTCACCAGTTAATGGAAGTTTCAGTTTGTTGATGCTCTACTGTTAGTAACTAAGTGATTTAGTTTCCATCTCTGATTGTTGGGAAGGGCCCCTCATCAACCAGAGGTTTTGTTTATGTTTTATGTATTTTCTTTTCAACAAATAGTTAGTTTATTTTCCAATAAATGTAATTAATTTCGTTTTCCTGTATATGTCATTTCTTTCCTCTCTGTAATTTGTATTTCTCTGCTAACTTAGTCTGTGTTTCCAGAATTGATAAATGGTCAACCAAGCATAGTATTCATAGTTTGATTTCAGTCTTTCGTAATTAGATAGTTTTTTATCCAGTTTTCTGCAATTAAATAGAACTTGATTAGTTTCTATTTCAAGTTCTGTTAATAGTTAGAATTAGTTTCATTAGTTTCTGTTCTGTAGCTGTAGGTTAATTTTCTCTCTCTCTCCTCAGTCTTGATTTAGCATATAATAGAAATAATTCATCTTCCCAACAAAAATTAGAATAGGTTGCTTCCTATTATCGTAGCTTCTCAACAAGTCTTCTCACTAACTTCTTTGAATTGTAGGTTCATCTGCATTCGCCAGCTGACATTAAGATCATCAAAATTGCTCCTTTTCCTTAGTTTAATTCGTTTTTCCTCCATTCAGACTGTCATTCGGATTGTCGTTCGGACAGTCATCCGGATCATTGTTCAGACTTTTATTCTTTCTGCACTATTTTATGCTTATTTTGAATTTAGTTTCTTAGGTTCTTTAATTGTGATCTTTCTCTCTTCTAATTGGCCTTCTTAACCATAATTAGGACTTTGCTTTATATTCTATAAGAGTTTTTAATTCAGTTTTGTCATTATTCTTAATCTCCTTCTCATTTTCCTTCACTTCGTTTTAACTGTTTTTTGAATTTTGTCTTTTATAATTGATTTACTAATATGCCGTTGTTTCAGAATTTATCAGTTTTATTCTTAGTCTAGTTTATTACATGTTCTTAAGATTTAGTTCAGATTAGAATTAATAATCTCATTTTCCAAGTTATCTAAATTTCGATAGTTTCTTTGTTAACCATAGGATCAGTTTCTCATTCGCTCAAATAATGAAGATGTTCATGAAATAGAATTTGGAACAGAAGTAAATATCTTTATCAAGTTTTCTACTTGCTTCTAGATTTTCATTAGTTTTATATCATTTTGTTTATGGATAGAAGATCGATCAAAATGTTTAAAGTTAATTGTAATTGGACTCTTGTAGTTTACATCTCTTTATTGAAATTCGGTTCGATTTACTTCCATTTTGTTTTTTTGTTACATTTGAAAGTCATTATGATTCATTCACTCCAATTCCTATCACATTTGACATACAACATCAAGGAGAATGGAATTAGAATTAGATGCTTTAGTATAGTTTTGAAGTATTAACTGAATGCATAAGTAGTTATTGAATCCATTTATAGTTTGTAGTTTTGCTTTGAATTAATTTAGCTTTCTGGTTATGTAATTTACTATTAAGTCATTCCACAGATAGGTCTTTAATTTTATTTACAGTTGTCTCTAATTCCTAGATTAGAATCTAAAGAATTGATTAGGTAGTTTCCATTCTTACAAAAATAGTTTGATGTTTGATCAATAATTTCCCTTGTTTAATCATAGAGTAGAGTAGTATGATTTAATACTATTCTGATATGTTAGTTCATTTGTTATATTTTTCTGAAATTTGACTTGTTTTTTCATTTTGAAAGATCTTTCGATCTTTTCTTTATTAAAAAATTTCTAAGGTCTGACAAGCCGAAACTTAGGTACCATTCTACCTTAGCACATACTTTGCCTCAACTATAAGGATACCAATCCTAGTTGATAATTAAATATTTAGGTGTTTTCTTTAAGACAACTCACACACCTCAACATTTTGGCGCTGCTGCCGGGGTGTTGTAGAATATAGGTAGAATTCAGTTGTAAATAGATAGGTAGAATTCAGTCATACATAAATAGGACCTTCTCTTAAAAACTCAAGGATAGATTTGAATTCTCTTCTTTTGAAATAGGCTGGTGGCAGGTGAGCGGTAAGACGAGAGGTAAGAACCTGCACATATGTTGTAACATGCATCCCCAAAACCCAGCAGTAGTAGTGATGCAGTTAGAATTTGTTTTAGTTATAGTTTGTTTTTCATGAATGGGTCTAGAGACTCCCAAGGTAGATTTATTAAAAATAAAATTCCCACTAAAATTCCTACTAACCTATACGGGGGGCGTGCCACCCACGGGGGGTTCACTTAGTGAACTTGTTACATAGCACCATCGTTCGCAGGATATTAAAGAATATCCCTAATTTCACTAAATATTGGAAAATGCCTCCTAAAATTGTATTGTGGAACCCCCCTCCCAATATACCTTTCCAATTAAGAAAACCCCTATTTTCACCAGATATTGTAGGTATCCATTTTTATCAACCCATTTTTAATACCCCCTTTATATCATATTATCAAGGTGTAACAAATAGGATCCCTAATGCATCTTAGTATAACCAAACAAGATGCTAAAGAAAGTAGTAGTATAATGCTAACAATGATCCCACTAAGATTGTAGGGGTGACTGATCAATTTGTAGCATTGGATAGTGGAAGACCCAATGAAATAGTAATGGGGAAGGTAAAATGAGTAAAAGGCAACCCGTTAAGAGATCAATGTAACAAATAAAGTAAAATATAGATAGTCCAATAGTCAGTGCAATGCTTATAAAAGATGAAAATTACAGATGTTTCAAACCACAACCTACCAATCTACCAATTTTATATCATATAAATACAAATATAGCCTTAGAGAGCTCATGTTTTCTATAAGCTTAATAAAATAATATCCATAAAAATACAAAATTGAAACCCTTTCGTGGATGGACTTCCCTACCTTCCTATCCAAACAAACATCATTGATGTTTGAACCCAAATGAACATAGAAAACTTCCTCTTACTTTCCAATAACACCATATGATCATGTGCATATCTTGGATTTGGGTCATTCACAAGATTCAATGAATTACCTCTACTTCCTCTACATTTATTCTTGCAATCAAGGGAATTAGAAACATTTAGTTACCTTTTCGTGGGTTAATATATCTAATTCTTTTTATCTCTACAGGAGAGGAAAAAATATCCATTGTCAAGTTTCAATCATGCAATAGATATACATAGATGGTGAAACTTATATGATACCATTTCATGGTAATAATAACATATAATGTATGTAAACAAGGATTTAGATTTTCACCTATGTTCATGTTAGTTCCAATACAATATTAAGAAGGATGCCTTGCATATAAGAATTGAAATTTCAATTATGAATGTGCCAAATATAACTCAATCTAATAACTATTCTTAACTGGAAATGTGAAAATGTTAAAGAAGAATACAAAAAGTTGAAAGAAATTATTAGTCAAGAAAGATTGATCTAACTTTTCTTGGTTCCAGTGATCCAAGAACGATTGATCTCACTTTTCTTTCTTGTAGTGGAACAAGTTCTGATTGAATCTCAATACCCACCTAAACCCCAACCTAAAAAATGAAGAGTTAGATCTTTTACTAGAATGCCTACAAAAATTACAATATAATGGTTCAACTCCAGAATTCTCAATTAGCTACATCTCTTAACCTTGGAGTTGACAAGGAACCAAAGGTACACTCAAACATACTGAACAGTTTCATAGGCTACAACATGACTTATATCTAGAAAAGAAACACACTTTGGAAATTGGCCTCATATAGAACAACAAAAGGTATAATGTTACAAGCTTTACTCACTTTTAACACTAGGAAACTCAACCTCAATTACAAAGAAAGCGTAAAATCTTGCATACATATTCATAAGTGGTAACATTGACCTTTTGGACATCACATCAATAACATTCTACGTAAAAAAAAATAAAATACTACCACCATGGTTATCTCAGTGCCACAAAATTCTAATATTGTAATGCATGCTATTCCAAGAATCATACCTCATATCTAAATAACTTCGCCAAGCAACAAAAAGAGTAACCCCACAAAAATAAAACATAGAGCAGAGTTAATAGTAATAGTTGCGATATTATCGAAATTTTAAAAATCCAAATACATTGCAGAATTTGCTCCGAGATCTTTACAAAGACATTCAAGTCTTTGCTGGAAGAAGAAAGGATGAAAAAAATTAACTAACACATAAATCCATAAAGTCTAAATTAATTATAAACATTCACATATATTTTTATTAAGCAAAACGGAAGATATGATAAGTCAAAATCATTGTTAAATCAAGAGTATTAGTTTATCTTATAGATATGATGCTATGTATGATATAAATTGTACTCAAAAGAGTCACCTTCTCCATTTTCAGTACTAAAAAACTACTAAAAGTTTAAAGAGGGCATTGCCCTGAATTTTGAAAACATGTAAATATAAAGTATTTGATCAAATGATCTTGACATCAGCTCTAAATGACCACTAGTATAGAGGAAAGCAAGTTATCCAACTTCCAAAATGTCAATTTGCTTGATTGAAAACCTTCCAACACCTTTAGCCTTGATTTTTAAATCTCGTTGACGTGAAGTTGACATCATGAATGACACATGAATTTGCATCAACCCAGGTACCTATAACAATCAAATCATCATGTGAAATCCAAATCTGTATTGAAATCCGATTTCAAATCATAAGATGGATGGTTACACTAGCACAATATCTATCTTGAAAGCTGAAATACAACTACAAAAGATGAATGGTCAAAGAAACTTACACAAAAAAGTAGGTGGAAAAAATTAGGTTGGTTTATCCCAAAATTCACCATTCGAAGGGTTCACTGCACCTGAGGCCAAAAAATATAAAATCAAGATGGCATTACTACATGAAATCAACAAAAATACAACCAATAATTATTTATAAATTGTCTATTAAATGGGAATGAATAAGGAAAAATAAATTACAATAAAATTTAAATTAACCTTGTTGAGATTTCTGACAAAATCAGAAAAAAATTTGTAATCTCTTTCTTCTAATTTGTATGTGTCATTCCTATTGTTGTATGATAAGTTGGCCATTGCTATAACAGATTCAAGTTGTACAAAAAGATGATCTGTCAAATCATACTTGTACAAGCATTGCCCTTTTATTTTATTGTACCAACAAAACTGAAGCTCAACACCTTCTGGCCTATCCAAAAGATCAATGTCATTATGGTAATCAAACACCCTATTTCCATACTTCTTTCTTATTCTTTGAACCCGTCCAATGTACCAAGTTCCACAAGAAACACCTTCTTTGGTACTTCGAGAAACAACTTTTATTGTGGCACATTCAACTATAGGTATTGAGTTGCTCTCAAACAACACCCTGCAGTCCGATCCAATTCCAAAGCCGATTGAAACACCCTTTTTTGAAGCCCTTTCATCTCGCCTAAAGTAGACCCCGTTTCTCACTCTAGTCAACCTATCTTTGGATAATGTTGGATTTCCATTCAACTGACTAACCAAACAAGATTTGAACATATCCTTACCATCAAGCTCTACCACTGGTTTGGTAGTTGTGTTCACATTATCATCAATGGTATCTAAAATTTCATCCAACTCATGCCTCCACTCACTTTCCATTGTTTGCAATTCACTAACATTGAGTATGGATGAAGATGAAGATTGGAATATTGAGTTGGAGTTATTCGGTGTAGAACCATCAACTACTTCATCCACTACTTGGAATGTTGGATAGTTTTGATCCTCTATCCATGGTTTAAACCACCAAGAAGATTGTGTGTGTCCTTTTGGTTGCATGCCAAGTCTTGATAAAAGGTTTTGTGCATCATTCAATCCTACTTTCAGAGCTTCTATAATTTTATCATCTGTAGATATTGGACCATAATGCGATAATACATCATGATTCTCTGTTATTTGTTGGTGCAATTTATTCCAGATGCTTTCTTGTTTTTTATGAGATTTATTAAAGCGAAGCCCTTGTGGATTTGATTCTTCTTTGGCAACTCTATTAAGAGTTCCAACAACATGAAGCAAGTCAGTGAAATCATAGGCTCTCTCTGATCCAACCATCCCACCAAATTTGCTAAAGAAGTTCTCACACACATCTGACCCAGTCAAGTGCAATACACATGGCAAGTTAGAGTAGTGGTCTCGAAACAATCTCATCAATAAAACCGCATAGTGGCATGAAATTTTCACATCTTGATATGCCTCTCTACTAATGAAATTTATGTTGGCATTAACATGAGATTGTTTCCATACCCAACATAACCATAACAAAAAGAAATGTTGAACTCTTGAAACATTTCGCACTCTTTCCCAAAGAGTCAAATTATGAGACATAAAAATGTCAATGTAGTCAGCAACAATCATTAGATAAATCTCTATACCTAGTGTTCTCTCTGCCCTACCACTTGTTGTACTTCTCATCTCTTTTAAACACCTTTGAACATGCCTTGAAGCAATGCGTTGCGCTGAACCCCAATTTTGTCGATCCATCCTCTCTATATCTTCAATTTTAAGCTTGTGATCATCCACTTTAAAAGTGTTATAAACCATTTTGACATGATTAAAACTTATCAACTCTTCTCCAAGGATCAAATCTCGTTAGCCACTAAACAAAGGATTGATTAGCTTTTTCCCGTTGTGTATGTAATCCTGGTCATGTAGTCCTATTACGTTGCCACCATCATGCAACCCAGATAGCCTCCACCCTTCCCAAGGGATTTGATATCGAATACCTTTTGTTGAAGAATAAGCCTTCAACATAAGTTGTCTTCTTCCGCTATCCCCATCAGATGAATGACCAATAATAGGCCCCAAACAATTTTCCACGTGTTTCCTCCACATAACTTCTATTTTTTCCCATTGCTTGGCAACAAAATTTGCATCGAACCTATTGCATGTTGGATGAACAACCACAACCAAACGTGGAATCTTTTCATGTAAAGGGTTTGCAATAATGACACGTGCATAATGACCAATTACACTGTTCTTAAAAGTGTCTGTAATAACATCATAGCCTGCAGCTCCCTCACCCACAATCACTAAGAAATGTGATTGGCATTGATGATTTTCTTTATCACCACAAAAACCAACTAAAGTATCACTTTTTGCTACCCACCTAACATATTTTTTCACAATGGCCTCATCTTCAGCAAGGCATACAGGAATCGGACCCTCTATACCATGTTTGGATTTATAAGAAGCATAAACCTTTCCAAGTGCCTAAAAAATGTACTCATGCTCCCCTGGGATATATGACAATGATTTTCTCACTTGCCTTAAAGTTGTAGATATTGAAGGACCATCGAAATTCAAGCTAATGAAGCTATGCAATCTAGGACCCCCCCATAACTTAATAATCTCATAAATGGATTTAGTGGATGCACCATACCTTCTCCCTGCTTTTGGACATGTCGGGTTGTGAAAGATATCTTTGACAAATTCCCAAATGGCATCTTTACCTTGTAATTTTCCTTGTCTATGTGCCTCACACACATCCTTGAAAAACCTAAATACATCTTTCCTTTCTGTAGATTCGAACAACTTGTCCTTTAGGGACCTTATTCTAATAGAGAGTATAGCAACCTTTGTCCTCTCCCACCAAAGAGCCCTCATTGTTGATCTATAGCTAGTATTTGTAACCCTTGCAACATTTCTGATCTCAGTTTGAGTCAAAAAGTCTAATCTTCTCCCTTTCCCTGTATCTCTCCCATGTCTTTTAATGGGGCTCCTTGATTCATGATATAAACGCATCCTAAAATCATCACAACCTGGAATCAACTTACAAAACTTGCATGTCAATGATTCAAAAGTTATCCCTGTTTCAGAAGCCCTCTGACAATGAATATGCCTATATGTACCATCAATACGACATTCTGTACCATGATAACATAGCATCCTCTTGGTATGCTTCTCTATGGCCCATAATTTCCCACCCCTTTGATCATCCATTAGGATTTTTGTGTTCAATCTCTCCCCATTTCTATCAATATATGGATACCAATACCCCCAACATTGTAGTATCAAGGGAGATAAATGATCTACAATAATACAATAAAAGCAAATAAATTTGAAGATAAAAAATAAAATTATGTTCAATGTCATATTCAAATTAAATAAGCTTGTGAAATTAACATACCTGAAGTAGAAGGATTTGCACTTGTAGAACCCCTATGTGATAGTGGTGTTGATGGTGGGACCAAGAACCTAGTCAAACTCCATTGGGACTTATCATTGGTAGGCTTCTTGGGTCTCCCAACTATGCCAGTCCTCAACCCAATTGTATTATGTGAAGCCTCATTTGTAGTAGAAATGTGCTTGTTTGATTTCATATGTTCATTTAGAGAACTAACAATATTACCACTTGCTGGTACTAAATAAAACCATTTATTGCACCGTCTACATTCCACTTTTACTTTTCTCTTGTCCTCGTATCCTGTAAGTGTTGCTTCCACCACTTTGAACAAATTTGGATCTTGTGTCTTGTTGAAATCATCTAGTATTTTGATGGCTTTATCAATCTCAAGTCGATCTCCAACCATTGATGTCTGCCTTTCTATGTTACATGAAGGAGTTTCACTACTTCCCACCCTTGAAATGTTACGTTGATGGGCCCTTGTTTTCATGTGATTGTTTTTGAAGTTGTGAAGTGTCCATGCTGCCAAAGATATTTCCCCTGTTCCATAATCAATACCACAACTTTCACAACGTATCTTTATTTTAGATGTTCCATTTTCTGAATATACTTTAAGAGTAACCTTCTCCTCAACAAACTCTTCCATTAAACTATTCACTTTTTATTCCCAAGATGCCAATATAGTAGAATCAACACCTATGTTTTGTTCTATCGAATCACACTCAACTTCAACTCTTGCTTGTTTATGCATAGGTTCCTCCATGTTCTCTTCGATGATTTCAACATTTGGTGTTCTTTCCATTACATTTGATTGCAACGCTTCAGTATCCAATGTGTCTAGTTTCCTCTTAATGCCTATAGGTGTTTTTGTAGCTTTCCATCTTTTCTCTTGTGTTGCATTTAAAGTATATCCTTGATTGTTGGTAAACTAAAAAGGATATCCAATGATATCATCAAGCACAATTTCTTGACAGATTTCTGCAAATCTAGCATCTGATTGACACCTAACTATGCCAAGGGTAGAATGTTCTTCACCAGTTACAATTACAAAGTCAAAATCATTGTCTGGATTCATCTGCATTTCCATCCACATGTACCTTTTAGTTAGATAAAAATGGATAAAGATATATAAACACTTTTCAAAATATTGGATATAACATACATTTGTCAAAGTGGTGTTGAAACATTCAAACTGAAATTGAATTTATATAAAAGGAAATTCATTGAACTAGAAAACTGAGAAATATTTGGTTTATTCAGGTTTATTCAATAGACAATTAATTGCCTCTTGTAGATATTACATAACATTCCCAATAGACCCACTAGGAATTCAAAAAATGGGTGGGCCATAATAGTTCCATTCATTGGATATGCATGCCCCACTATGCCATCACACAAGCCTTACATAGGGAATCTTTTCCCCATAGGCATGATATGATTTCCTTTTCGAGACTCATAATACAATGAGGAGGTGAATCATAAATGAAGGGTGGGGCTTCATAGTGGAGAATGGGATCTGATGAACCCATATTAGGCACTAGGGGAAGGACCTTTGATGTGCGGGGGGACCTTCATGATTTTATGTAAAAAGGTCAACACCAAAATTTTCCGCAACAAGTCGAAATTGCAATAGGTCATGTGTAGGTATTTTTTTATGCATAAAGTATTCTAGGTTTAGAGAACATGGATTCTTCCACAACAAATGAATCTCATTTCTCTATCTATACAAGATCAAAATTAATCCAAAATTAGAGTCGATTCTAAGGACGTGGATTTGGGATGTTTCCCATGGTGTTGGTCGATATACCACTTTGCGATAGTGCTAGTTAGGGTCCTCTGGAACAAGTGTAGCCTAATAAAATCATCAAGGATGTTGTTTGGTGAGCACCATAGGTGAAACGACATGATATGATTTTAGGGGTCTTCCCCAGCCTTCCCTTCAAAGTTTGGGATGTATGACGAGAGTTCGATAGGCATAGGGGGGAATTTGGATCATGCTGGATCGAATCATTGGTCAATCTCATTAAATCAGGGAGGTTGAGGCTAACCATAACTGGAAAGCTCGCATTTGGGCAAAGCTTGCCCTCATGGTTTCCATCTAAAATATTTGGGGTTTATAAAATATGTTTCATGATTTAGGGACCAGAAACCAAACAAAACAACAAGGTAGAGACCAAGTGAAACAAAATATGGAGAGGTCAACCATTATATCTTCTTGTTTTATTAATCCTACAACTATTATCGAAGGATTAAAAATATTTTGGCCACATTTTTCCATTTTTTAAAGAATACTAAAAATAAAAAATAAAATTAAACTAGAGCACTACAAAATGAAAAGAAAAATAAATCCACAAGCATTAATTAAAACAAAAATAAATTTACAAGCATTAATGAAAATAAAAATAAATTGACAAGCATTAAGGAATTTAAGTGGTTTTAGGTTTTTATGGTTTAACTTTTTATGCCTTCATAATGAGGGTTTTCACATTTGGGTTATGTTATGATGGTTTTATGTTTTTATTTTTTGTGTACTAAGTTCAAATTTGTGGATTTTGGTATAAATTAAAATGAAAAAATGGACATTCCCAAAACAACAAAAAACTTAACAAGTGGTTGGTGAAATAGCCCGAGAATAAGGTGAAGTTGTCCAATGGGTGCATAGGGGGGTCTTCATTGTTTGAGTCTATTCTCTTACAATATTGACATTTCTAACCTTTTAACTTGTCACAACTATGACAATCTATGAATGATTTTCTTAAAAATTTTCAAACACATAAATATAATTTTAAAGAAAACCAAGTGATTCCTTACATTTTTGAAGTCCGTATACTAAAGTGGATGTTAATAACCATCATTATCTTCATCAAAGAATGTTTGAATAAACTTAATATTCTAAAAGAGGAGGCTTGAAAGTACACAAAATATATAAAGATGCAATGTATTTTTTAAGAGAATTATTGCAAAAATAAAATACAATTAGAAACTAAGTAGATGTAATAAATTAAATTAAAAAGAATTAAAATACTTAAAAATACATAATAATAATAAAAAAGTCTACCATAATAATAATAAACTAAACTAAGTGTCATAGAGAGAGAGAGAGAGAGAGAGAGAGAGGGATAAACCCATCTAAACTAGATCATATTTTAAAAAGATGTGTTTAGATTTAGATCTCTCTTACTCTCTAATAGATAATTAAGATAAATTCCTCTCTAGTGGGATGTCCTAATTCCACTTGGATTTGTTTTAGACAAACAACATATCGTTCTTTGATTGATTATGTACTATATCCTATGATCTTCCAACACAATACATATCTTGCTTATTTTCCAAAATTACCTTGTTCACAAGCTAAACACAAATGATATTTATGTGATATTCCTACATATGAGGAAGAAATCAATAGTTTCCATGAGATGGATTTTATCCTACCTTGATGTTTTATCATTGTATGTTCTAACTAGTGATACTTTACTCTAGTCTAATTAATTTTTTGTTTCATGCATTTATTTTTTCAACAAAATATTATCTCTTGCAACAAAATCACCATTCTAAAATTCATCTTAAAATTAGTTAGAAATCCTTCATGGATACCAAAAAGATAAGATCGACAATCACTACTTTTCATTGTGATATAATATTTCGTATACTAAATCCTTAAATGGGAATATTTTACTTCCTAATGATTTCATCCACATATTCAACTTTGAATATTTTGATCTCTAAATTTTATACAAAGTGACTCTTTTTAATTTAGAAATACCCACTATTTAATCTTTGTTCACTAATTCCAATGTTTGTATAACTATTGCACTTTACCTTTTAGAAAGAGAGATCGTATTCCAAAATATTAATTGCCACTTTTTCTCATCTTTATTCCTCCTCTAGAGAAATCTCCTTGTATTACAAACTATTTATGAAAGGAAAACCCATAAATTTATTAGAATGCAGTTTTGATTCTAAGGGATTATTATACAATATGCTAAATGAGGAACCCTTTATTATCATGGGGAGAAACAAGGTGTATAATTTTTTATGTTATTGTTCATCTTATTAAGGGGGGATTAATCTCAAGTTTATGTCTAGAGATAGATAATGGATACCTTAAGCATTTGGTTGGGAGTTCACACATCTAGAATTTCACAATCTTCAATTTCCTTCTCTATAAATCTAGGATTGGTTTACAAAGAATACTTTTGAATTTTCCCAAATGATTTCCTAGCCCAAAGCTTCATCATTATTCTGCAGAACCCTCAAAATATTTTTGGTTTCTCGAAAACATCCTTGATTAATGATGAGTATATTATCAACATTATAAACATGGGAGATAGGGGAACCTAAATACATAATTTGGAGGCCCTTAATTGTGTAATTTTTCTTAGGTTTCCCTAATACCTTCCTAATATTATTATCATTATAATAATGAAAAAGGGAGATAGATGGACACCCTAAAGTTGTTTTCCTCTCTAGGATAAATAATTTACTAAGGCCTCCATTGGTAAGGATAAAGAGAGATGTTATAAAAAATCACTCATTTATCCAACAAACTCATCACCAACTAAACCCACTTATTAAATATTTTTAAGGAAATCTCGTTACACTTTATGATAGTAGATATCTAAATCTAGCTTAGATTCATAAATCATTCAATTATATCATTATATGTTACTTTGAAAAAGTAACTATTCTAAACCATTCACTAAAAATCTTAGTCTCTCCACTTTAAATAAATAAGAAGAGATTTGTATCAAAGGTAGTCGGTGCCTTGAATAAGATGGTTTTAAGCATACAACGAGGAGATATTTCCAGCTATTGATCAACGCATTGGACTTGATATGAGATGGGGCCATGCCGATGTTTTCCCATTTGTTGTGCTTACGTGGTGCTTACATGGGCATTCTATTTGCATTTTCAGCATCTGTCCAACTAAATGACCAAGGCAGGTACCCCATTTCACATTAACATACCTACTGCTTACTCCTATGAATGTGAATTGTTTATAATTATAACGCTTGGTTATGCAAATTGTTATCTATGGCTTTCGCTTTATAGTTTAGCCAGTGTTGTAAACATGATGGCTGTTGTCAACGTGAATAGACACAGCTGTAGCAGGTATATAGTTGATATAACAACTTTTTGGTTGGGACTGGCACTCTTTGTCAAGGTTGTGATAGAGGCATGCTTATGGGAAACGAATGGATTGAAATTGAGAGAATTATGATCTTTGGACATGGAAAGGAGAGTTGTGAGAGAGAAGATGGGAAGTGGGCTAGTGTGAAGGAAGTCCGAAAGATTTCCTTATATCTGAAGAAAAGGAAGAAACAATTCTCTCAAAAACTAAAAACATAACTGATTTCCAGAACAATTATTGGACTAAACAGCTGTGATGTGTTTTCAAGGAAGAGAAGGTGGAGACTGCTATCAAATGCAAGCCATAAAAAGAACTTCTCTTTATTTTGAAAGAAAATTGACATTGAACTTCTGAAATGATTAATTTGACATGGATCTTTTCTCCAATATAGTGATGATGAGTTGCACAGAAAACCCCAAAGAAACAAGGAACTATGTCTAATGTCTACTAATCCAATCCTATATTTGAATAATCAATGTATTTATCTCTTATTTAGTTTAATTTCTCTGAGGCCTGACTTGCATCATTTATATGTTGGGGTAGGGACACAACATCAATCCAATTTCAAAAGAGCAATCAGTTTCCTGAGCATTAAATCCTATGATAACGATAACAATCTATGACTATTAGTATAGATAGAAACCTCTATGCAAAGCAGAAAGATGACTAAGGTATTATATCATAATACACTAATTGTAACTGTGTAGGAAAAAGATTTCGGGTTTTTGAAAGTAAACATCAATATTTTTTTTTAATAACCAACAAATACTCGCAAGCATGCAACTAGCGTAAATTCTAGACAAATTACATTCTTAAATTGGACATCGAGTACCATACAATATTCCTCAAGTAAAGTATTCCGATTCAAATCAAATTCTGTAGCATCAGCCTTAGTTTTATCCTTTATCAGGCTTGAACTAGCCAATGTCAATCATATATATACCTAAACCTAATCCTAATACCAAAGTTAAAGTTTAAGGAAATTTGTTTGAGCTTAATCACTTTTACATAAATGGTTGGTAAATTAGTTCGAACTTAGCTACTTTTACCTGAGTCGTTACTAGATTGTGTCACAGTTTCTTGGTGTCATTTTTTTTCTAAGCTTATACTAAAGCACTATGAAATGCAACAATCAACATGTTGATTTTTCCCTAAATCTGAAATGCTTTTTGTGGAGTTTTCCATGAATCCGTTGTGTCACAGTCTCTTGGCGTCATGTTTTTTTCTAAGCTTACACCGAAGCATGCTGAAATGAAACAATCAACATGTTGATCCTGGTTGTGATGAGACTTTTGGAGTCTACTATAGTATTAATTCATTGATCTTGTTGTGTACTTAACAACTGGTATAGGAGTGCCTAGGTTGCTCGATAGGGGTTGTATGAGACTGTCCAATTGTCCAAAATTGCTTCAAATTTCCCAGAACAACCTATACGAAATGATTCATAATAGGTCTAACCACTATGTACTTGGGATTCTTGCGGGAATGCCCTGAAATTTGAATCCATCATGACTGATTCCGTAACAATTACTGCGAGATGACAACCATGGGGATAATTTTCTTGTACGTATTCTGGTTATTTCTTAAATTGTTATTACATGTAGACTCATGCCTTCTCTTTACCTGATGCCTTATCTATGTAATAAACCATGCCAGGCTCGAGTAAATATTAGTGATATCAATGAGAACTTCCTCATATCTTGATCAGAGGCTACGAGCAAAGAATTTTAATGTATCCCTCCATTTCCATAGAAACATCCTTTCCCCCTCATCATAAACAATAAGAAACCATGTGTGGAGCGACTACTCCTTGTTTCAAATGGTATTTTATCTATTACTATGTAAATATGCATACATGAGGGTATAAAATACACACTTGCAATAATCAAATAGTCTCTTGTATTCACCACTCAACATTTATATACATAAATGTAACGTATGTCAGGTTGAACTAGTGAAATTTTGTTTTCTTGTTTTTTTTTGTAACAATTAATTTAGAAGTAAAAAGGCAAGGGTTTTATGGTCACATAAATGTGTTACAAAATTATAACATAATTATTTTAACTTTTCACATCATGTTATAAGAGATCTATAAGAAATTAATCATTCTTCTATCTCTAACTATCCCATAGGGAGTTTAAACCTTTATGTTTTTATTCAATTCATGTCATCCTATAAATATGAAAATAAATGATGACAATCCATTCACTAATCCTTATCATAACATAAATATATAATTAAGATAATATATTTATGTCTTCTAACCCATTCATCTATGCTATAACATGAGAACACATTTGACTAATAATTAAATTTGATTAAAGATAAAATATTCCACAACTATGATGATCACATGAGTAATTCTAAATAAGTATCTTTAGAATTCTAGCTATAAGACTTTCTAATTACAAGTGAATCCCAACTATAAACATATTAAGTAATGCATACCCTTCTCACATTCCAACCTTAAACATAATAAGTATTTTCAATAATACTTTACAATACAACTTAATTGAAACATACCATAATCACTTAAATAAAAAAAGACATTCTTGAATAATAATTACTACCATTGTAGTACCCTATCTAAATAAGGTACATCTATGAATTCAACTAAGTCTTAGCATTTCCATTAGCTAAGGTATCTAAGATTTTAACTAAATCTTAGCATAGTTCAACTTAGCATTTTCTTTTATTTAAAAGGAATCTATGAATTTAACTAAGTTAACATTCTTCTATTTAAAAGTATAAGTATCACTATCAACTACAATCGGAATCCACCTATGTTCAAGACTTATTTAAATATTGATAATCTCTAAAAGCATATAACACTAATTACATTTTTCTGAGGTGGAATTGCATACAATTACAGAGTGGTGTCTACCAAACGGCCACTTCTTATCTAAACAGAACTATTAATTAACAACAACTCGTCATTCCCTGTCTAAATGGAACTATTAATTAATAGTCAATAGCCAATTCATATCTAGACAAAACTATCAGTTACTAACCAAATAGCCATCTCAATCTAAACCAGCTATCCCTTAATCATCAAATCGCCAATTCACATCTGGATAGAGCTTATCGGATTACAGTTCATCACACAAGTTGGCTTGGAGAGTAGGAGTGTTAAGCAATCACAATGAGTAATTTTATAATCTAGAATTCGTCATAATAGCAGACTCGTGGATCGAATGCAAATTGGATAACATTATGATGCGACTGGATATGAATCCAATGCTTCCAATAAGAAAAAGATTTGATTTATCATTCAACGAAATCGCTAATGAGTTAAGTACTGGGGAAACTTTAACACAAACTTCTGATGGAATTCATTGTTATTGAAATCGCTATCTATATGGGGACATCAGACTTGAATTTTCTGTCAGTGAAAACGCTATGGATTGAATATTGGACAAGCTTAAACACAAACAATAGATTGAAATCACCGTTAAGCAATCGTTATGGATCTGGGGATATAGACACAATATCGAACTGAATTCACTAAAATTTCTGTCAGTAAAAATGCTGTGGATCAAACTTATTGGGAATAAATGTAAACACAAACAATAGATCGAATTTACTGTTAATGAATTTGCTGTCCAAATGAGGAAATAGTCCCAACAGTCGACTTGAAATTTGCTATCGATGGAAACACTATGGATCGAAATATTGGGAATAAATTAAACGCAAACAATAGATTGAAGTCATTCTCAATGCAGTAGTTTGGATCTGGGATATAGACACAATATCGAACTGAATTCACTGAAATTTCTGTCATTAAAAATGTTGTGGATTGAAATATAAATTAGACACAACGTCAGGTGGAATTCACCATCGATTCAATCACTGTTGATTTGGGGATAATTCTGTGGATTGAAATATAAATTAACACAACTTCAGATCTGGGATTCACCATCAATTCGATCATTGTCGATTTGGGATAATACTGTGGATTGAAATATAAATTAAACACAACGTCAGATTTGGGATTCACCATCGATTCGATCACTGTCGATTTGGGGATAATACTGTGGATTGAAATATAATTAACCACAAAGTCAGATTTGGGATTCACCATCGATTCAATCACTGTCGATTTGGGGATAATACTATGGATTGAAATATAAATTAGACACGACGTCAGATTTGGGATCGACTTCTTAATAATCTATAATGTAAAAAAAAAATTGATTTCAAACTTTAAGATCGAACTTTGTCATAGGGATACAGAGTCGCTCAAACTTATTTTTCCCCCACGCCAAAATCAACCAATAGATTTAACTGGGGCTGCGAATACATATCAACATGTATACCAAAAAATCAATTTCAACTTTTAAGATCGATCTCTGTCATTGATAGACAGAATCGAACTTAATTTATTGTCCAATGCTAATTTCTAATTTTATAAAAATAGATCTGGAACTATGAATATACTAACATATATTCCAAGAAATATATATTGACATATATATCCAGAATCGTTTCATCCTTCAAGATCGATCTCTATCATTGACCGACGGAATCGAACTTGTCCAATGTTAATTTCAAATTCGATTGAATCTGGTTAATAGGTCCCTGAAACTTTGATAAATATGAACTCAAATCGTTTTTATTATTAACTTTAAAGTTTCTATTTTTATGATAGCGCTATCTATCTCTATACTTGATCGAGATAAATGATTTATAAATGATTTAAAAGGGGGTCCATACTACCACAAACAATGACAAAAGAAATTAACTCTGGTATTGAGGTGCTAAAAAAAATGCTGAATATGGACAGAGATTTATAAAATTGGCTCTGTAAAAAGAATGATGCTCTCGCTTACACCTAATGTTCCTTGTTGTTGTCCTACATCAGGTATTAATACAAAGATCTTTATAGATGAGCATCAACATTCCAAGAAATGAAGGTAATTAAATTGCAACCACATGAAACTGTTAAAAAATACGATTAGTGAGTGAAGTTTCATTGGCTAATTATAGTAAGAAGCTCCTTAAGTTGATAAGATTCACTGATGAAATTGCATTCTTTAGCATTGGTTCACTGATAAGCATAACTAGTTCACAGAAAACAATAAATGGTTTTCTTATACATACCTTTTTAGGCAGAACATGGAGTCGATCCCAAACCTGCTTCAAAATAAAATTTTCTCTTGCTTCGCGTCCAGGATTGATAATGCAACACTGGTATAAACGTTTTTCCAATGCCTGTCCTTCGTTCACATATTAATTCACATTCCAGAAGTTTCCTATCCATCTCTGCAGCAAGCAATTCCTAGTGTGAGTGATGGGTCATATAATCACCTGGCCTCAAGTAATGTTATTGCCTAATAGGTCTAGTGTAAAAGGTTCCTCCCTCTAGCTAAATTCAGTCCTCGATTCCTTCCCCAGAAATCTGCGAAAGCAATCACGGTAAGCCAATCTAATAAGAGTTTACCGATTTCCAAACAGACATTCATGGGCCTATGTTGATTATAGATTGCCTGTCTTAGTAATCTAATGGTAGGGATCTCAATAAAATATCCATTTCCATATCCAGTCATTAAATGGAAACCAATAAATAAATTATCCGGTAAATTCCTGAATCTAAATCCTATAATTCAAATGAACCGGCCCTTTAGTTTCTTTAAAAATTAAAATTGCCTTTATTTCCAGTCACCCGAAAAATATATTAATGTGGAGCACTACGAGGAGCTATGAATTGGATTGGATGCCACCCAACTAGATTTTCTATCTACGAATTGATTCCCAATTGTACAATTCATCATGTGATAGTTTCGGATCCATTGTGTGCCTGTATCAGTCTGATAAGAGGGTGATTGAACTATGAATAGGTTTCGAATACATAACACTCTGTGTATTAATTAGCGTCTCTAAATACGTTTCGAATACATAACACTCTGTGTACTAATTAACTTGTGAATGGACCCTCTACATATTTATTTCTGCATATTAACTGCAATTTCGTGTTTAGCCATTTATCTTAAGCTTGGGTGAGCCACTCATTGCCTTCGAATTAATGAAATTAATTCCATTATTTGGAATATGTTTTGGAGTTAAAATAAAAAGGGTTTATTATTATTATACAAGTGATTCTCGTATCAAATTTCTTAAAATATTGAGAATAACTTTAATTATTTCTTGGATCAAATGTCTCAATTAATTGGCAACCTTTCTTTTAAATATGAATAATTTCCATAATTTTAAGCTGAGGAAATTATACTCATATTCCATTAAACTTTTTGAATATCATTAGTTATTATTTATTTGGGAGTCTTTTATTTATGAACATTTTGCATAGAAATGAAGTTTGAGGAATATACATATAATCCCATTTATCATGATTGTAGATTATTAGTTTGAATGTTTATTTAGGGAATCCTGTATTGGTTTGAATTTAATGAGAATGTCTTCCACTTTTGGATTGTGTATTGATTTAAAATAATGCCTCTCTTTACTATATAGAGATTCTTATATTTGCAATGTCTTTAATTATTACTTAGTAATCTTATTTTGTCCTTGAATTTATGGAAAGTGCATTCTTAATATAAGATGCATATGTTTTATGTTATAATTGATGTTTCTCAAGATGCCAAGTTGAAAATACACTATGTAAGTGGAAAGTACAAATCCATCCCATTTGTATAGGAGTCATAGTATTGGAAACGACATTTGATAGCAAGAAGGATAGTGTGATGTATCACCACAATGCTTATGTCGTGATATAGTGTTATTGGGAATGATTAAGAGCTTAAGTTACTGATCATCATGGAGAAATCTCTTAGGAGTTTCTCAAATAGATGTTATTCATTTACTCCGAGAGAAAAGTAAATTACAACATTTAGTATGGTAGCATGACAGAAGTGTTGAGGTAAGTTTAGATGTATGAAATGAACTTGTGATTTGACGACCTTTGTTTTATGGTCGAGACTCCTTAGGCAAGTTATGTTTAGAATTCATTGACTATAAAATTTTTTAGAGATTGCACGATATAGATTTGTGTCATATGCTTTTTACAAAATCGTTGGTACAAATAAATAAATAAATAAATAATTCACTTGCTCAATTAGAGAGACCCTACATTTGGTATCAGAACACGGTCGAACCTAGTTCGGACCGAAATACTTCTGCGATACTTTGATAAACTGGTCAATTAACAAAACTTTACTTGCTTTCCAAATACAGGCTTTGCCATCGATCAACGGACTCGCCGAGGTAGGAATGGGAGGGGACGAGCACAGGTAGCACGTCCACCAACCCCTCCAGTAGCTACTCCACCTAGAGCCGAAGAGACAATTAACTTGCCCGTCGACGAAGTCATGAACATGATGAGAAACTTCCAAAGAATGTCGGAAGCACTGTTGACCCGATTGGACCACGTAGAAGACCGTCCCATGGTATCTACGACTAAACCGCAGAAACCACCTCCTGCCAACATTCATAGAGAACTGGAAAAAGTAAGATTTCCAGAATTTTGGGGTTCCACTGAAGGAGCCACAGCAGAAGCTTGGTTAGATAACATGACGATGTGCTTTGGCTTGAGGGACTACACCTCGAACCTGAAAGTACACATGGCCATTTTACAGCTGAAAGGGGAATCCCTACTCTGGTGGAAGACATTGAAACCACAGTTGGGAGTCGAAGCCAACGAAGTGTCATGGGAACTGTTTGAAGAACAGTTTCGAAAACACTACATGTCTGAAGAGTTCATTGAGAAGCATCTCAATGAGTTCAATGCCCTCTAACAAGGACGAAGAGCCTTGCAAAAGTATGAGATCAGGTTCATGGAACTTTTGAGGTATGCACCCCACATCTCGACAGAAAAGATGAAGGTGAACAAATATGTTTATGGACTGAACGACAACATTAGAGACAAGGTCCTCATTCTTACTCCACCTACTGCAGGGTAGATAAATAATTTCATATCACACATTTGACGAATTGTAGGGTAGATAAATAATTTCAAAGAATAATTAAAAAATATTAATTTTTAAATGATAAAGATTAATTTTAGAAACGAAGATATTATTTTGTTATCTAATAAAAAGTCAATGTAAATAGACCATAGATTGATTACTATATATTTGTCGGAGGAAGATATAAAAATGGGTAGTCTAGGTAGCCTAATGGATAGTTTAGAAATAAATAATAGGGTTTTGATAGCATATCATTCATGAACAAAAATTAAACTTTTTAAACATCTAACAAATTTTTGGGAAATTGACAAGTATGAATATATATATATTTTTTATTTTAGAAAAAAATATTTATTAATTTTCATAACATATATTATTAATTTTTGGTATTTTTAATATTATGCATAGAAAAAAAAAAGTATACTTTAAGATTATTTGTAATAAAATACACTCTCGTCCCCTCCACACTTCTACATGAAATGTAATAAAATATACCCTAAATATTTGTATTGCTATATAACATATTTAAGACCCTTTGACCCCTTAATACAAGGCAATATATTTTCTCATTTCCATATCATAGTTTATTCCCCAATATGAATGGACGTGATAGGATATTGCCTATCAAGTGACCCCCCCGTGGTGCCACCCCAACTACTAACTCAGCAAAAAGGTATCGGAAGACACCTAAAGAGGATAGTCCTACTTGGAAAGCAAAGGAAATCCTTTCTGGAAATCAATTAGGAGAAACCATAGGGACATTAGAAAAGTATGTTCATAAAGAAATTCCACAGGAACCTCAAGCTCATATTGAAATTGAACGGAGACAAGAGGAAACTCCGAAGGATAAAACTTCAGAACCCTCAAACTCTCCATTAGTACAAAAACCCAAATACACTACTTTTTCAATAGTAGGTGGTCCAAACTTAGTAGATTTTGTCGATCCTGCACAAGTATACACTCTTTTTGAGAATTCTATGAACATCGTCATCTCACAGATTGAGACAATAATAATAGGACTTTCAAAAATGGATACCCACGTAGCTGGTAATTCTCCTCCTAAAAAGAAGAATACTCTTTCTGAAATAGAACGTTGGGACATCCCATATTCACCAACAAAGGATCCACCTAGGTATTCTCTCTTTGGCAGTCGAATCTTCATGAAAATGAAGATCATGTCTAACAAGATGAAGGAGAAGGAGAGGTTAGGATCAAAGGTAATTTTGGATCCCCTATCTTAGACACTACACAAGATGTAACTATGAAAAATATCCCTCCCTCCTCACTACCAACCTTCTATGGGAAGAGTAGTGAGGATCCGGATACATTCTTATTCGAGTTTGACATTTTGTGTAGGAGTTATAATTACCCACAAGATGGCCAAAAACTAAAACTCTTTCCTGCCACATTGAAAGATTCTGCTCTTCGATGGTTTATTAGAAATCGGGAAGACATGAAGAATGCATTTCTATGGAAATATTAGGATTACTGTAGACCTAAGGACTCTCGCAATGATATCTTTAAAATTCAACAACTTGAAGAAGAGAGCCTAGAAGACTATCTCGAGAGATTTAACTATGTGTTGCATAAATCTAAATATAGTGATCTTCGAGAAGATGCAGTAAGAATACTCTTCCTCAAGGGAATTTCAGAAGAACTCTTAGAGAACCTTAATCTCATGGCAGCAGGACATATTTCTCACCAGCCTTTTGCATAGATTTGTGAACTATGTAGGAATTAATCTAGGAGCAGAGGGAAAGGTGGAAGACATTTTTGAGAATCTTATGCTAGGAACCCGAAAGGGGTCACATCCAGTCCTGGTGGAGTTACAAGGGTAGAGTTGGGAAACCTATTGGAAAATTTCAAAACAGACATCTTAGGAGCCATGGGTTCTCAACTAGATGCACTACAAGCTAAAAAGAGGCAAGATGAAGAATGTGCAGCAATGAGTATTTTCTGTCCTAGGTGTAGAACTAAACATCCTCAATGAGAATGTCCATTGAATAATGTTTCATTTTTTCACCTCTGCACAGAATAACATCCAACTAATAATTGTCCATCATTATCGGGGTTGCAAGCTGTGTATAAGAGTGGAAACTTTGGTGAATCATTTAGGAGGCCTTGGAAACCTAGATATCAACCATCATATTAATATCCATCACAAATTCCACCCTATTACTATCCTTATCAACCTCCTCAACAATGGAATACTTCAGGTTGGCAGAATTTGCCTCCGCAGTACCCTCCTCAGAATACCCAACAACAACAATGGCCACATGCATGGAGAGGACAAGCTTATGCTCAAACACCTCCTCCTATGCATAACTATCCTTATCGACCTAATATTCAGCAGCTTTTGCCTGGATTTACACCTCCTTCACTACCCCCTATCCCGAACCAACCTCACCATTTCCAGAACATGAATCCTCCAGGACCCACAATATTACCGGCACAACCAATACTGAATCCTAACAACAAACCAACCCAAGCACTCAACAGCATTGGGTTGTTACCTCTTCCATCATATGCCATTTCAACTGCACCAATACACGAGATTCAACTACGGTCTGGAAGAGTTCTACAAGACCAGCCCAAGTCATCAGTTGTTATCCAAGAAGAAAACGAAGAAGAAAACATACCTATCGAATTTTTGAATGATGCCATTCTTGAAGATGTGGTTATTCCTAAATATTCAACACACAACCATCCACACAAAGAAGTAATTCCAAGTGAAAAATCACCTCCATATCCGGAGCATCTAGTAATAGAAAAACCTGTAACTTATCCAGAGTATGATATCATTAACGAATTGAAAAATATTTGTATTAAGATCCCTTTGTTACAAGCCATTAAAGATATCCCAATCTATAGTAAAGTAATAAAGGAACTTTGTATTAAAAGACCAGGGAGAAAGCAAAAAGACCCTCCGACAATTCATGTAATAAGAGATATTTCAGATTAAATAGCAAACCAACCTAGAATCTCAAAGTACTCAAACCCATGGAACCCTATGGTGACTATTATCATCAATAACACCGCCATAGGAAACACACTTTTTGATCTAGGAGCTTCTATCAACCTGATGAATACCATAGCTTTAGAAACTCTCAATTTAGGACACTTCCTTCGCCCTACCCCAACGATTCTAGAATTAGCAGATCGCACTATGGTTCAACCTAATGGGATCTTAGATGACATCATTGTATCGGTAGCTTCATGGGAATACCCCATGGACTTCATGGTCATAGAGTCAAAAGACCCTTCCAAAGGTCGCCCCATTATTTTAGGAAGACCTTGGTTGGCTACTGCCAATGCATTTATAGGATGTAGGGATGCAGAGATGATTATCTCTGATGGGTTATCTACAAGAAAAATAGCTTTATACCCACCAGCTTAGCCAATAACTGAAAAGCTGTTTTGGTTAGATTGTCCTTTTGGAGATGAGAACTTGGAAGAAATTTCCCTTGTTAGTGATTTATCTTGGGCACTTCAAGAGCAAAATACCGAGAATGTGTTGAACCAATTTATCTCTTCCACGACGTGTGTAGATTTTCCTCAGTCTTTCTCCCAACTTGACCAAAACTTTGGAGATGAATTCCAAGAAAACATGATCCTCTCAACACTTACGAGTACACCCTGTGTCTTCACAATCGAATAACACCTAGGATCCTATACCATACCATGTGAGGTTAGTACCGACAAATTTCTACATATAAATGCAGGTTTAGATGAGAGTCAGCAAAAACAATTACTAAAAGTTCTCAAGAGTCAAACTGGAGCATTTGTATGGGAATATACCGATATGAAAGGTATACACCTAGATACCTTTATCCACCACATTTACACATACTCAAACATACCTCCTGTTAGGAAGCCCTAGAGAAGAATGAATCCAACCCTAAAGGAAATAGTAAAGGATGAATTACAAAAACTCCTTAACACCGGTTTCATTTACCCAATTTCCAATAGTAAATGGGTGTCTCCTCTGGTGGTAGTTGCAAAGAAAGTCACAGGTAAATGGCGTATCTGTGTTGACTTTCGAGAACTGAACAAGGCCACTCTTGAGGACTACTTCCCATTTCCTTTCATCGATCAGGTGTTAGATACCTTATTAGGGAAACAATATTTTTCATTCCTTGACGGGTATAGTGGATACAATCAAATACTAATAGCACCTGAGGGTCAAGACAAGACAACCTTTACTTGTTCTTTGGGAACATATGCCTATCGAGTGTTACAATTTGGCCTATGTAAAGCACCTGCTATTTTCCAACGAGCAGTTCTAGGAATCTTTGCTGACCTTATACAAGACTGTGTAGAAATTTATATGGATGATTTTACAGTTTATGGTAATACCTTCCAGGAATCCCTTGATAACCTTGAAACAGTTCTTATTCGATGCCAAGAAACGAACTTAGCTTTTAGTCATGAAAAATTTAAAATGCTACTGACTGAGGGCATAGTTTTGGGACATCATGTCTCTCTTCAAGGTACCAAGGTGGATCCCGCCAAGATAGAAATAATTTCTAATCTTCCTCCTCCAAAAACTCCGAGGGAAGTAAGAAGTTTTCTTGGACATGCAGGATATTATAGACGTCTCATTGAAAATTTCACTAAGATAGCCGCACCTATGTTTAAACTACTCATGAAAGACACATAATTCCATTGGACTGAACCATGTCTACGTGCCTTCAAAACTCTGAAGGAAAAGCTATCAGTGGCACCAATACTTAGGGGCCCAAATTGGTCCCTTCCTTTCCATATATCCACTGATGCCTCCGACATAGCTATAGGGGCAGTCTTAGGTCAAAAAGAGGGACAAACATCACATGCCATTTACTTTGCTAGTAAAAATCTGACTACTACAGAATCGAAATATATTATTACTGAAAAATATTTTCTAGTAGTAGTCTATGCCATCAACAAGTTTTGTTATTAATCATAGGATATGAGATTTTTATACACACTGACCACTCCGCCATCAGGTTTTTAATGAATAAATCTATTACCAATGGCAGAGTAACTCGGTGGCTTCTTTTGTTACAAGAATTTAACATCACCATTGTTGATCGTCCTGGTCGAGAGAATGTGGTAGCTGATTTTCTTTCTCGAATTCAAACTGACGATAATACTAGTTTCGTCGATGATATCTTCCTAGATGAACATTTATTCGCTATGTCTGTTTGAACCCCATGGTTTGCAGACATAGCCAATTATTTAGCAACTGGAAAGCTACCAAACAATCTCTCCCCACCCAAGAAATTTAGGATCATAGTTCAAAGCTCTAATTATTCTTGGGTGGATAATGATCTCTTTCGTACTGGTCCTGATCTTATTATTAGATGATGTGTATGAGAGGATGAGATGGTAGAGATCCTTCATGCATGTCATGGTGGACCTTGTGGTGGGAGTTTTTATGATAAGAGAACAACATACAAAGTGTTACACTCTGGGTATTATTGGCCAAGCATTTTCAAAGATGCTACCAATTATGTCAAAGGGTGTGACAGTTTCAAAAAAATGGGTAGACCTACGCCATCCGATAAGATTCCTTTACAACCCCAAGTTATGATTGATCCTTTTGAAAAATGGGCGCTAGATTTCGTTGGTCCAATCTCCCCTATGTCTCGCAAGAAGTACATTCTAGTCTGTACAGATTATGTCACCAAGTGGGTAGAAGCCAAAGCTTTATTTTGAGCCACAGAGAAATCTGTGGTAGAATACATATATGAAGAAATCTTTACTCGATTCGGTGTACCTAGGGATATTGTAACCGATCAAGGATCTCAGTTTACCTCCAAGTTAATGAAAGAGCTTACTGGAAAATATGGTATTAAACATTGTAAATCTTCACCATATCACCCGCAAGCCAATGGTCAAGTAGAATCCACTAACAAAGTATTAGAAGCAATCCTTACTAAGACTATTCAGTTACACCACAAGGGCTAGGCAGATAGGCTCCCAGAAGCCTTGTGGGCTTATAGAATAACATGGAGGAACACCACTGGCCACACACCTTATGAACTCGTTTATGGTAAACAAGTTCTTCTACCTATTGAATTTCAAGTCAAAACCTTTCGTATGGCTGCACAATTAGGGATGAATCTAGAAGAAGCACAAAGACAACAAATCCTGCAAATAAATGAATTAGACGAGATTAGGAAAGATGCTATTCAATGCACAATCTTAACGTAAAACCAATGCAAAAAGTGGAATGATAGATACATTAAACAAAAACAATTCAAAACTGGAGAATGGGCATTAATTTTCGATTCAAACTACAAAAACTTTAAAGGTAAATTAACTATTCGTTGGATGGGTCCATATGAAATCATTACAACTTTTGATAATGGATCCGTTAAAATTAAGAAAATTGATGATTCACAAATTTCTTTTGTTGTAAATGGACATAGACTTAGAATTTATCATCAACCAATATCTAAACAAGATTTTGTGCAGAATGCCTTACAACAAGAGGAAATGGAACCGGTAGAAGAGGAAGTCATTCCTCCTTCTCCTAGTTCTTGAATAATTCTGGGTTATCTTCCTTTGTATATATGTAAATATGTTTTTATTTTTCAATAATGAAGAGTCATTTCTAACAAATGATTGCAATCTTTATAGGAAATTCATTTTTATGATCACCTTATGAAATCTTGTAAATTAAAACAGGAAGACTCTTTTCCCTTTTCCTAAACTTCATACATGTGTTTGTGTTTTGAATAAAATTGAATCATCTAACAAGTGGTTTTGCATCTTAATTACAAGAACTCTATCTTTATGATCACTTCATGCAATATTATCTGAAAGGGAAGTGCTCTAAAAGAAATACTTATGGTTCTCCTTCTCTTTCGATTATTATTTGAAAATTTATAAAGCATTCTTGATATCATTTTTTTTACCACTTCCTTTTATGATTCTGTATATGATATTTGATTCAGACATGTACATTTCTGATTTATCATTAGAACAATTGCTTAAGATCCACTTCTATTACCATGATTTAAAAAAAAAAACTCTATCTTACACTTGTGGATTACTATCTCATCCTAGACTCATTATCAAAACTTGTTTCTTAAGCAATTTTAAAAGGTAGCCCAAAAGTGAGTGATATTTTCTATTTTGTGGGGAGCATTACTAACCTTATATGAAGAAGATAGACTGAGAATTCAAAGAATAGCTTTAGGTTATTATCTTTTGACATGATCTATAATTTGGGCCATTATAAATAAAGTTACTCATAAGGTTCGTGCTAAAATTTGAATTATGTGATTCATAGGCTTATCACACTCTAGTGCCAACCAGCTTCCTTACTAAAAATATCATTATACAAAGCAAACCCGCCGGGGTACTGAACAGGCTCGTTGGCGGGGGGTCCATGCTAAGTAAAATCTTAAACAAGGAAGCTCGGTAAATGCAAGTAAACCCGTTGGGGTACTGAACAGGCTCGCTGGCAGCCGGGCTATGCTTGAATGGTACTAAGATAAACCCGTCGGGGTGAATAGGCCTGCTGGCAGCAGGGAAATATTGGGTAAAGGAGGTTTGGTTAACACTTTGCTATTCACATGGCTCATAAAAACTTGAATATACAAACACATGTTTAGCCCAATTATTTATACTGCCATTAGAGAATGGCTGTAAGTTGGACTTGGGACCTGTCATATAGTTCAAACAATATCTAGGATATGATTATCCTATAAATGGGACCCATAGCTATAGTTAATATCATAAACTCTATGGTGAACCTTATCTATATTCTTTGGATGACAATAAATCTTTACAATGAGTCATGGGTGACTAGTTTTCCTTTGGCGTTTTTCACATCAATTATACTATCATTCTTTATATGGTCTTCTTAAGCACTGTTGTATTCTTTTGATGAATGTACCTATCTGAATCATCTACATTTATTAGTTAATATTTCATTTCCTTATGAAAATTATCACAATATTTTAGAAGCTATCTGTAAGATTTCCAATTGAAAATTTTTAAAATATTAATCAGTTTCTCTTTGATGGCTTGAGGACACACCATATTTTTGGTTTGGGGGAAGATTAGAACTGTTATTACTTTCTGAATATTTATGAAAATTTTATTTTTTATAAAATGATAGGTGTTTTCAGGTTAATGCAAAAGTAGAAGAAAGATTGATCTAATCATGTAATACCCCCAATTCGACCCTTAGGATATATTAGCCTTAATGTAAATAATGTGTACATGTGAGGTATGTTTTCCTAGCGTGGAGCTCAAGGCCAAGGCCCCGCTAGTGAAAGTCCGAATTTTATTTAAAGGGGCAAGTATTTGATGTTTTGACACCATGTGCTCTTAAGCCATGGAAATTGTAATAGGATGTAAATAAACATCATGCAATATAAAATTCCAAGACTGGCTATGGAGGCAACGAATGAGAAGGGGCCACGTGTATCCACTAGGGAGTGGTGAGGGGGCTATGGGAATGAACCATAGGTTGCCATATGTCATTATGAGAACCCTTTAACTCCCCTAGAGGGCATTTATTCATGTTGTAAGAAAATGGTTGAAGAATTAAGTCAAAGACTTTGATGGAGTATGGGCGGCCCTGAATTCGTATGGGTAGGTATGGGCTCGTTTGACTTGTCCCACAATTCACTCTACATCTTGGGGGTTGATCCATCCTTATCCCCATTCCATTGTGGAAGTATGGGACATCTTTCACCACCCAAAAACGAGCTCCCAACAGTGAGAAAACCAGAAAGCGCGACTGTGAGAGAACCCACGTTTTGGGAAGCCAAAAACGTCCCGATTTGGTATTCGACAGTGAAATCCAATGGGGGATCCATGGGTAGGAACCTTGGGGCGAATTTGGGAGAAATAGCTACCCCAAAAGCCATGGGAAAACCCAGTTTGGATAGCCCAGAAAATCAGTGACGGATTTGGGGTTAATTGCTGAACAGAACTGCGAGAAATCCAAGTGTGGATGTTCGAATGGAGGCTGGGATCGTTGAGTCTAGCTTGATGTGTACCTAGCTCTGGGATTGAGCTCAGTGGACTAGCATCCTTCTCCATTTCCTATTGCATGCTTGAGAAACCCAACCGTGTGTTGGCTTAGCATGGCTGTTTGAGTGAAACCCTGACTGTGAGTGAGCCATCTAGTTCCTCCTTAGTGGATACACAGCCCAACTCAGGGGTGATATCTCAGCTGAAAGAATACAGGCTGGACAGAGATCTATGGTTGGGTGGAACGTTGCTCTCACGTAGCCAGTCGTTGGATATCGCGTTGCAAGATAAGTGCTCTCCGTGACTTTAATTTGGATATATATATCTGGGTTCTGCAATGTGTTATTTGAATGATTATTCTTCATGTTAATGAAATTGAAATGAAGTCTGTGCATAGCATATGAATGGGATTGAACCCTGCATATGGAATCATATTCGGTTTGTTCTCATGTGTGTTATTACGTTTAAATTCCGCTGTGTTTTATTGAAGTCGAATCTGCATACATAAGTTTTAAAATGTTAGGAATTTATGTGCAAAAATATTGGGGCTAAGTTTACCAAAAGCTCGGTATGTTGTTAATGTTTCCTTCCATGTTGTTCTATGGAGAAGGGGACATTACAAATCAAGAACAAAAAGAGGAACACAACTAAAACATCGAGAAAAAGCAAAGTTTACAACATCTTTTGTGCACTAACATCTTTGGAAACTCTTTGCAAAATCAGTTTTGGTCAACATCAACAATAAAGATCTTGTATAGACAAAAGTCTGTATGAAGGATTGAATGACGGGTCGAATGCCGATCCGAACGAGGCAAATAAACAACGTTTTGAATGGAGTGCTCACCATAGTTTGTATAGATATTAATAAGTGTGCCAAGGTATTTGAAATTTTGATTAACCAATGATGATAGGGATCAGTCAAATGTCCATTTCACATGTGGTCTCATTCCCTTATCTATCTCGCCTCCATTAAACAAATGGATTATGCATCATTGCGAATCATTGCATGACCTCCATTTGGTCTTACTTATCCTATTGTACGACCTACTATCATATTAATAGAATCACCATCTCTCACGTGTAATCCATGCCTATAATCTCATTCCGAGAATTACATTCAATCTGTTTGAAGCTTGGCTTTGCACATGGTTGAATAAATCATGATTAAACTTATTCTTTAACTCATGCATTTCTATGTGGTGCTCGATTCAAGATCTTTGAACGACAAGTGCGATCTTTTAAGCATGCTAAGTCGTCGTCCACTATCGTTCAAAAATTCAAATGGACCTTAGTTTAAACTGATGATTGCATGAATTTATCCTCAGTCTGTTTGCTCTCCATATTTTTGTTGAGCTGCGTCCTTTGCAAAGTCGTGCACCTCTTGTATCCATTTGCATCCCCCGTCCTCTCTCAACAATGCCAATTTTTTATGATCCTGGCAGCTACCAAGACCTCCTCTGCATTCCTGAGTTTAAAGCCTATCGTGAAGTGTTTTTGCAAGCAGGATGGGGTCCGTTTCTCCGCCTTCTCCAAGGCCACGACCACGAAATTTCACTACTGTTCGCTAAGGGTTTTGATGGCAAGATGGCCAAAGTTGGCCATCTCACTTTCTCCGTAACAGAAGAATCCATCTCATTGGACACCAAGCTCTCGAGGGAAGGTGCACGATGGCACAAACATCTCTTCCTTCCACAAAAGGCTCACGAATTTGCCTTCAAGGCCGATTTTCAACACGTTGCCGGTACCAAAGGATTCCACAGGGAATGGGTCAAGCCGGAATACTTAGATCCTTTGACTGTCATCATCCATTTGATCACTTGTGAGGTTAATTTTACTATTTTTAAAGTATGCCATTTTAGATTGCTAGCACATTTTGTTAACAATCAGACCCTCAACTTCCCATTTTATTTCCTGAAAAGTTTGGAGAAGATGTCTAGCCTAGTTAGGAAGAATACTGTTAATCCTTCTGGTATCTTGTACCATCATTGTCTTATTAAAATTTTGATCATTCACCAGCTGGAAAAGAGAGGACAAACTTGGGATCATTTTGTTTTTGAAATACTGAACCCTCATTTGATTGAGAAGTCTACTGTCAAACCCTCTCCCTCTCGAAAACATTGTTTCCAATCCAGTATTGGTGAGCCTACCCAATCCTATACACAAGCAAAACAAGACACTAAGCATGTGCGATTTGATGAAGATCCCTCAGGTGATGTGCACCTTGTCTAGTCATCACCTTCTCCTGAACTTACCCTTGGTGACCCTACTTCAGAACCTCCACTCTTTTCAGTAACCACTAAATCCACGAGAACAAATTGTAACCAGTTCGTTGACCAGTCTGTCATTCAGACTATCGTTAAGCCATCACGTTCAAATGTACAGTCAGATGACCATACCCTTGAAACACCCCTCCTCACATTAGCTAATGTATCTACTCGAATGGGTGAAGCCTCTGCTACTGAAAGTCCTCCCACACACAACAAAGACAGAGTTCTTGAAGACCATATTGACAATCTTGAAACATGTCCAAGAGAGTTGAGTTCCCCAAAAAGTCCTGAACAACATAGGGAACAACCCATTCTGACTCAGTGGGAAGTAGATAAATTAACTCAAGTAATAGCACGGTTGATAGACCAAAATCAAAGCTATGTGGAAACAATCTCTGAGCTTCATGAAGAAAACAAGGCACTGTGTACACAAGTAAGAAGCATTGAATGCCTGGTCAATGCCAGAACAACGTCCCATACTATTCTCTGGATGAAGTATGACACCTTGAAGGACCAGTTTAGGAAGCTCCATAAACTTAAAGCTAAAACCACTTCCTCTTCCAAGTCGAAGGCAGTTGCTGCCGCAGCTTAGCCTTCTTCCTGAACTTTTTTGTTTTGCTCAGTGGGACCTGGCATATCTCTGTTTTGGGGGAATGTTGGTGTCCATTTTGTCAATATGTTTTATCATCAAATCTACTCTGAGTGGCGACATTCTTATCATTTTTTGATATAATAAGTTGTTCTTTCCGCCATTCAGACCATCAAACAGACCAGGTATGCACATATTCATTTATCATATGAATTTTGGTGAAATCTTGCCATATTATGATTTATTATTGTTTAAAGTAACATTTCTCGATATGCCTAGCATTTAGTTTTGATCTATAGGTTGCGGTTTTTCAAACGATCCTCCATTTAGACTGCATGTTTTTGTTGCTAATGCTCATCCGCATCCAGCTCGTCATTCAACCTTGCGTTCAACTCGGGGAATCAATGGTTCGCATATTTCTGGTCATTAAAGACAAAAGTGGACACGTGGGTTTTGTTAGCCACGTGGTGGTTACGGTTGATGAACTCTTGTTCCGGAAGATTCGCCTTCTTGCCTGCCGAGCTCGATAGCACACCTCCTGCCCACATCAACACTCTAGCACTACGGTTTTTGTGTTCGTTCATCCTGGTATCACGCATGCCTGTTCACACCAATGTTCTAGAGGAGTTCGTTTGCCCACGCTTAGTCCACTAGCACACTTCCCAGCCCACGTCAAAGGAAGATCAACGCTGCAGCAACCCCATGAAGGAACCAACCCCGTGAAATTTGGTATACACCCTTTGCATTGTCACACGTCACCCAGCAACCATTTTACAGTCTTAAAGACCTCTATTTTTAGAGAGGTCAACTATGTCGACCTTCTCTCCCACTGTAAACTTATAAATAGATGCCTCTTATGGAGAAAACCAGGATCAGATAGCATAGAGAATAGACAGAAGATATCAGTTACTTTTGCATAAATATTGTGTAATTTTCACCAGTTAATGGAAGTTTCAGTTCGTTGATGCTCTGCTGTTCGTAACTAAGTGATTTAGTTTCCATCTCTAATTACTAGGAAGGGTCCCTCATCAACCAGAGGTTTTGCTTATGTTTTATGTATTTTCTTTTTAGCAAATAGTTAGTTTATTTTCCAGTAAATGTAATTAATTTCATTTTCTTGTATATGTCATTTATTTCCTTTCTATAATTTGTATTTCTCTACTAACTTAGTCCGTGTTTCCAGAATTGATAAATGATCAACCAAGCATAGTATTCATAGTTTGATTTCAGTCTTTCATAATTAGATAGTTTGTTTTCTAGTTTTCTGCAATTAAATAGAACTTAATTAGTTTTTGTTTAAAGTTTTGTTAATAGTTAGAATTAGTTTCATTAGTTTCTGTTTTGTAGCTGTAGGTTAATTTTCTCTCTCTCTCCTCAGTCTTGCTTTAGCATATAACAGAAATAGTTCATCTTCCCAGCAATAATTAGAATAGGTTGCTTCCTATTAGTGTAGCTTCTCAGCAAGTCTTCTCACTAACTTCTTTGCATTGTAGGTTCATCTACATTCACCAACTGACATTAAGATCATCAAAACTGCTCCTTTTCCTTAGTTTAATTCATTTTCCCTCCATTCGGACTGTCATTCGGGCAGTCATCCGGATCGTTGTTCGAACTTTTATTCTTTCTGCATTGTTTTATGCTTATTTTGAATTCAATTTCTTAGGTTCTTTAATTGTAATCTTTCTCTCTTCTAATTAGCCTTCTTAACCATAATTAGGACTTTGCTTTATATTCTATAAGAGTTTTTAATTCAGTTTTGTCATTATTCTTAATCTCCTTCTCATTTTCTTTCACTTCATTTTAATTGTTTTTCGAATTATGAATTTTATAATTGATTTACTAATATGTCGTTGTTTCAGAATTTATCAGTTTTATTCTTAGTCTAGTTTATTACATGTTCTTAAGATTTAGTTCAGATTAGAATTAATAATCTCATTTTCCAAGTTATCTAAATTTCGATAGTTTCTTTGTTAACCATAGGATAAGTTTCTCGTTTGCTCAAATAATGAAGATGTTCATGAAATAGAATTTGGATCAGAAGTAACTATCTTTATCAAGTTTTCTACTTGCTTCTAGATTTTCATTAGTTTTATATCATTTTGGTTTATGGATAGAAGATAGATCATAATGTTTAAAGTTAACTATAATTGGACTCTTTGTAGTTTACATCTCTTTATTGAAATTAGGTTAGATTTACTTCCATTTTGTTTTGATGTTACATTTGAAAGTCATTACGATTCATTCACTCCAGTTCCTATCACATTTGACATACAACCTCAAGGAGAATGGAATTAGAATTAGATGCTTTAGTATAGTTTTGAATTATTAACTGAATGCATAAGTAGTTATTGAAACCATTAATTGTTTGTAGTTTTGCTTTGAATTAATTTAACTTTCTGGTTATGTAATTTACTGTTAAGTCATTCCACAGATAGGTCTTTAATTTTATTTATAGTTGTCTCTAATTCCTAGATTAGAATCTGAAGAATTGATTAAGTAGTTTCCATTCTTACAAAAATAGTTTGATTTTTAATTAGTAATTTCCATTGTTTAATCATAGAGTAGAGTAGTATGATTTAATACTATTCTAATTTGTTAGTTCATTTGTTATCTTTTTCTGAAGTTTGACTCGGTTTTTCATTTTGAAAGATCTTTCGATCATTTCTTTATTAAAACATTTATAAGGTCTGACAAGCCAAAAATTAGGTGCCATTCTACCTTAGCATATACTTTACCTCAACTCTAAGAATACCAACCCTGGTAAATAATTAAATATTTAGTTGTTTTCTTTAAGACAACTCACACACCTCAACATGAGGGGAATGTTGTTCAGGCTTTGTCAGGTCCCCCAAAACTCTTTTCCATCAATCACTTATGACCTCTTGTACCTCTCCAAGTGTGCTCTATGTGGTTTTTTCAAAGTGCTCCATTGTAATGTCCCCTCCCATCATACTAGCATGATAGAGGGAACGTGACACTAAATCCGGGCATCTAACCCCATATCCATTAAGTAAAAACTCATTGATAAAAAAAAGACATATACGTGTGCATGTTATAGAAACACAATGGAATTAAAAATCATGTTTAATATCTAACATACATTCAAACATTTCTGTGACAGCCATTAAATAAAGACATTGCAGAATTTATAAAAGAGAATACTTATCTTAACAAAGTAGTCCCAAGCAACCAGCTATGCATCTGCAACGTTCCACCCAACCATAGGCCAGTTGTGCTTATCAACCTCTTGATACAACTGCCACCCTCGAGCTGGGCATGATTTCTACAAGGAACCAGGGAACATCAGACTCACACATAGCCAAGCATACACCAAGATGAGCCAAGCCAATCTACAATTGGGTTTATCAAGCTGCTAGGAAATGGAAGGGAAGAGTTGCTAAGCTAGTGAGCTCAAGCACAGAGCTAGGGATAACCTTACAATATCTATCTAGCTTGGCACCCACAATACCTACACACCCAACACAAGGAAGTATTCTTTTCACTGTTGTACAGTCCCTCAAGCCATACGTTCCCCATCTAGTGCTCTCAGGGTGTGCATAGAAGAGTAGCCAAAGCCCTCTTGATCTTCTTGAGAGGTTGTTCTCCCCACTAGGTTTATCAAGCCAATTCTATCCACTACCACTCCAAATCTCTTGCTCACAGATTCAAACCAAAACAGGGATGCACATAACAGAAAAACCACAATTGTTGGGCATGGGGAAAAACATTTCTTTAGTGGGATGTCCAAAGAGGGAGTTTCTACCAATTCAGAGAAACGTGGAAAGCCCAAAAACAAAATGGCAATTGGGGAACAACCCTGGAGAGCATAAATCATTTTCAGAAAAACGTCTATGGGAATTTTGGGGCAAAAACGACCTCCATCATAGTCCCAAATCGTGGCCCTTCTCTCCCAGCTACTGTACAATGCAAAAACGAGCTCCCAGGCATGGAAAATGTAGGAAATTGGTAAAACCGTGATGAGGAAAGACCCAGTAGTTCAGACTGCGTGGGAGAGGAAAGACTGTGGGATTAGAATGGCTTTGGGCCTCATTTCGTGGGTGTTTTCTTGCCCAAGGAGACAAAATACGATTTCCCAGGTTGGTGGCTTGCCCATACACGAAATTGGCTGCCATACCTCTTCATTCCCAAGGCATTAACTACCTCAACCAATTTCTGGAAGAATTAAATGATTGGGTCCATAACCCAAAATGGGTAGTTGGTGGTTTATGGGTTTTCTCATGACACATGGATTAACACCATTGGCTTAAGGGTTTGAATAATTTCCCTCCCTATTCCTTGTAGAATCATGCCCCATCTCTTTGTTGCATTGCATATCCAGTTGTGGGTTTTTTTCATTAAAATTCGTATTTACATGATGTCTTAATTTACATTGTGCCTATCTAGCACAAGAACGACAGGCATCTATTTCTTTAATTGTCGATACATAAAACGCTAAATCAATGGTGGGGCCTTGGCCTTGAGCTCCTCACCATGATTAAATAACAATATTTACATCATTTACGATTTAAATGCAAAGGGGGTCAAAATGGGGACATTACATCCATGGATTCTTGTTGCTTTTCTTCAAGGATGGGAATCAGGTCCTCATAAGCGGTTATGGCACAATGATCCGAGATCACCTTATCTGGGTGCGTGGCCTCGGCTCTTATCCATAGCGCATTTTCCCATTCCTCTATTTGGTAGAGTGAGCATCTTATGATCTATCCATCTCATGGTTCATCCATGAACACAACGCCCTGAGATGGAAGTCACCTACATATGGGTTTGGTGACCAGTTCGGCGAATGGGGTACGACGAGGTTGTGAAGAAAAAATTCACATAGTTGTTCCTTTTCTAGTTCTGTGCTCTCCAGAGAAGTATCCACAAACTGTTTCGGGGTGTCTACTTCCATAGGTAGGTTATGTTTCATTCTATGCAACTGAAAACGACACCATTTATCTCTGAGATATACTGTATAGATCTAGGATGGAGGCATGTACCCGATGATATTTTCATACAATTTGGCAATAGTGACTAGGGTAGTTTCCAATTGTAAGATCTGTTGGTATTTTTGTGCCAACCTCTCCTGAGCTTTTCTCAATTCTTCTTGCAATGTCTGGTTCTGTTATTCCATTTGCTTTAGTTGGCTAGCATGCTGCATTTTCAATATTTTAATTTTCTCATACATGATTGGGGGTGCCTCCAACGACGCAGCCTGGTTCTTATGGAGTCGTGCCTCAATATTTAGTGCTTCCAACTCTTCTCCAACTCTTTATAGTTCGGACAATGCCTCAGCTAGACGACCTTCCTCTTTAGTCTGTGTCTCTTCTTTGGGTGATGCCCTGACTTTGAGTGGTGTATCTTCTCTTGTTGGTGTAAAAGGATCCCCTTGTTTTTTCCCATCAGCCTTGGAGTCTTGTTGGTACAGGGGTATCAGTCCTTGTTCGTCTTCCTCTTCTTCTTTATTTTTCCTTTCCCTCTCTTCCCTGGATTTTGACTCCTACTTCATCCTTTTGCTTTGCGTCCTAAATTCATGTGCTCTGGAAGATGATACTGTTGGTTTCTGACTAGAGGCATCATTGGAATGTTTATCTTTACCATGGTTTTGCCTATGACCTCATTGTCGTCAATGTCTATGTCGATTTTCCTCGTGTCCCTTAACTGAGTGGCTATATTCTTTCATTTTTTTTCCAACATGGGAGTTGCACCAATAGTTGGAGTTCCCCTCATTCTATGGACATCCTCAGTAGAGATATGGATGAATTTGTCCCAGGAAAGTTCAGGGACCTGTGTTGTCACTCTTCACAAATAATTAGTTTGATTAACCCATGATGAGCCAATAAATCCTCTTTCCCTTGTGTTACCTTCTTGCTCATTTCCCATATGTACTGTAACAAGTAAAAAGGAATGTTGATATTATTGTTGGGTTTTATATGCCCCCTGTTCCTCAGGAGATCTAGTATCCTAAAATGAAAGGTAGGTATGTAGCTAAGTATCCATGTGCAAGTAATGTATTTGAGGACAACAAAGGCAACTTCATCCCAAGGATATGGTATGGTTTCTCTTTTGACACCATTCTTGTCTTCCTCATAATGCTCACCTTCCGCAAATAAATTCATTTTTTCCTTAATAGTGGATTCCCTGTTGTATTTCCCCTGGTGCAAACCCTGAGGCATGCCCGTGTATGCTGCAATCATTTATTCATTTAGGAAAATGTGTAAACCCTTCACCATAGTCACATACTGTTCTTCTTTTAGATGTTTCAGATTTCTGGAAAATTTGAGGGCTACTTCTACATCATGTCCTTTTAACCCAGTAATGAACGACATCCACCTTGCAGAGCAAAGGATGGTGAGCACCTCTGGTTGTTCATAGATGGGGGAATGATCCTCTGGTTCATTGTCTTGAAAGTTACTAAATGGACGAGCAGTATAAAATTCAAGATGGCAGACCAGATAAACTTACTTGCTTTGTTCTGGGTCAAGAGTCGGCTTGCTGACCGAATTCTGTGTTCTTCTTGTTGTATTTTCTCTGCTCAAGGTCTGAAAGCTTTCATATCTACTGGCCGAACTCGTTTACTTATTCCTATCCCACTTTCGTCTTACTCTCCCATCATTTATTTATATTTCTGCCTTATCTTTTCATCATTTCTTGTTGTGTTGTTTTTTGATATGAACGATCTTTATGGGATACATACATTCATAAGATCGTCATTTCCTGATTTGGATTGACAATAATTACCTGGTGTGGTTACTTTGAATTGTGTGCTGCTGTATTGTCCTAAAGAGAGTTGTCCTCATCTCTATAATTATTCCTTTTGTAGGTAGAAATTGATCTGACCAAAAATGGAAACAAAGGATTCAGAGATTACCTTTTTGTGTACAACATACCTTAATTGCTGACATGGAGATTTTCGTAGTTATTGTGCAGTTCCGTATTTTATTTTGTATGCTTCTATAGTTTTGTTTGTCAATTATGTAGTTGTGGGTGTTGGCTCGTTTCTTTTGCACTCGTTCGCTTGATATTGGGATGTTGGCTCGCTTGATTTTTTATTGTTGCTTCGGTTGACATCTAGTTGTTGGCTCACTTGATATGTGATTGCTACTTCGGTTGACATCTGGTTGTTGGATCACTTGATTAGTGGGTGTTACTCCAATGTAATGTTGGCTCGCTTGATATGTGATTGTTACTTCAGTTGATAGTTGATTTCTCTTTTTTCTTCTTTTTTTCATATTTTTTCTCTTTTTTCATCATTTTTTTCTTTTTTATATTTTTTCTCATTTCTATATATTGATTTTAAGTGGAGGATGTGTACGTCCTCTATTAGCATTAGATATTTCTTATAATTTTTTTGTGTGAATTCTTCTTTGGACTGTGGTTTCTTGTACCATTTGAGCCTGTGTTCGTTTACCAACATTGGAAATTTGTTTCTCGTCTATGGTCTTGATTTTGATAGCTCCATTGTTGTAGATTGTATCTATGATGTATGGTCCTAACCACTGTGTTGTAAGTTTTCCTTTGAATTTATGAAATCTAGAATCATATAACAATGCCCAATCCCCTTCTTTGAATTTATTTTCTTTTATATTCTTCTCGTGCCATTTCTTCCTTTGTTGTTGGATTATTTCGGTGTGGGATAGAGATTGTTGTTGGTGCTCATCTAGCTGGTTCAATTGGATAATACGCTATTTCTGAATTGCTAAAAGTTGCATGTCTAAATGGGATTCTATTCTCAGTGTTTTGATTTCAAATTCAATAGGGAGCATGCCCATTTTTCCATACACAAGTTCATAGGGGGTAAAACCAGTTGTTGTTTTCCATGTTGTGTTGTAATCCCAAACTACTTCATTTAACCTGTCTTCCCAATCTCTTTCATGTAATTGAACTGCTTTTGTTAGAATCCTTTCAAGTTCCTTGTTTGTAACTTCAACTTGTCCATTGGATTGTGGGTGGTAGGAAGAGGATATTTGATGCTTTATTTTGTTCATTCTGAGTAGCTCCTCAATGAGGTTTGGTGTAAAATGTTTCCCTTGATCAAAAACTAATTCTATGGGAACTCCAAATCTGTGGAAGGTTTGTTATGTGAAGAACTTTGCTACACTTGTTTAATTAGCTGTTGTGAGTGATGTAACTTCAACCCACTTAGTAAGATGGTTTGTGCATACCAAAATGTAGTTTTTTTTCCTGATTTGAAGGTGGGTTAAATGGACCGAGGAAATCAAATCCCCATTTCTCAAATGGTTCTAATGAAACTTGAGGATGTAGAGGCATATCTTCTGTTTGTGTGGGTTTCCCATTCTTTGACAATCATCACAATGTGAAACATATTCTTGAGAGTCCTTCTGTAGTGTTGTCTAGTAGTATCATGTCTGTAATATTTTGTAAGTTGTCATTTTTGCTGTATAATGGACTTCGCAAGGTTCTTTATGAGTAGCATGGAGTTTATCATCGACTTCATCTTCTCGGATGTACCTTCTCAATATTTGGTCCGTCTCTTGTTTGAAAAGCATTCCTTGTATCCAAGTATAAGTCCCACTTTTCCTGATGATCTTATACCTTTCTTTGTATCTATAATGTTGTGGAAACCTCCCAGATACAAGGTAGTTAGCTATATTGACAAACCATGGGACTTGTGTTGAAATTGCAAAGAGGTGTTCATCAAGGAAATCATCTTTTACTAATTCACTATCATGCACATGAGTCAGCATGACAGAAAGTCTACTACCACATTATGTTTTCCTGGTTTGTCAAGGATTGTTAAGTCGAATTCTTGTAGAAAAAGCAACCATCTAATAACTCTAGCACTTGTATTAGGTTTATTCGTGAGGTACCTGATTGCTTAATGATCTGTGTGTACAAAGACCGGGTACCGTGTCATGTAGTTCCTAAACTTGTTTATACCGTGTACAACAACCAAAAAATCCTTTTATGTGACTGTGTAGTTGAGTTCCCCCCCTGCCAAGTTTTTGTTGATGTAATAGATTGCATGTGTTTTTTTTTCTTCTTATTGTCTGAGGACTGCTCCTATAGCTTTGGCTGAGGCATCTGAGTGGATGTGAAATGGTAGCATCTAGTTTGGCCCTTAGAGGAGTGGGGAAGTTGTGGTTTTATACTTGAGGTGGTCAAATTTTGTCAAGCACTTTTCAGTCCAGATGAATTCTATGTCTTTTGTCAAGAGGGAAAACATAGGTGTAGCAATTTACTGAATCCCTCTATGAATATTCTGTAGTATCCAGTTTTCCCAAGGAATATGCACACATCTCTATGTTTTTCAGGTGGGTGTAGAGTTTTAATAATAGTGACTTTCGCTTGATCTACTTCAATACCTCTCTGGGATATGTGGTGGCCCAGAACTATGCCTTCTTGCATTAACATTCGACATTTATCATTGCTGAGGCACAGACTCATTTCGATGCATTTGTTTCGGATTGATTCTATATGTTGTAGTGCTTGATGAAAACTTTTTCCATACGGTGTGAATTCATCCATGTAGACTTCCATCTGGTCGTTGATAAAATTGGAAAATATACTCAAGATAGCTCTTTGAAAGGTTGTCGTGGCATTATAGAGTCCGAAAGGTAGTACTCTGTATGCATATGTGCCCCATGGGAAGGTAAATGTCATTGTATCTTGGTCAGCAGGGTGGATTTGTATTTGATTATATCCACTGAATCCATCCAGAAATGAGAAAAACTTGTTTCTAGCCAGAGTATCCAACACTTGATCAATGAATGGTAGAGGGAAGTGATCTTTTTTTGTTGCTTTATTAAGCTCTCTATAATCTACACATAGTCTCCACTTTCCTCCTTTCTTCGGAACTATCACCAAGGGTGAGACCCATTCACTATCTGAGATAGGGTAATGATGCCTACATCCAGTAATTTTTACAATTCCAGTTTAACTATATCCTTTAACATTGGGTTCATCCTTATTTGGAGTTGTCTTATCAGGACAATGCATTCCTTGATATAAATATAATGTTTGCAGATATCCGGGTGTATCCCCTTCATATTAGTGTAGGATCACGTGAAATCCCTGTTGTTTTATGAGAGTGCTTTTATTAATTGTTGTTGTTGTTCTTTTTCCAGATGTGCATTAATATTGACAGTCTTTCCAAGAAATATTTCCACAACTTTTACCTCTGGGGGTTGTTCTTCAATGGAGAATACTTGTTGCCACATTATGCCTGTGTTGCCTAGGAGCCTTTAGTACTTCTTTTTGTTTCCCTATTGAAAAAAATCTTCAAGCATATTATGATTAGGATAAACATTTTGAATAAAATTAGCTAAATAAGCATCTTCATCCTTAGATTTTAGGGTTATAGAATTTTTTATGTTGAGGACTGGATACATATTCTGATCATCTATGTCATCATAATCGTCCATCCAATTAGGATTTTCTGCATCTGTAGATCGTTTGGCTAGAGGGTATATGGTGATTTTCTTTCTATCTTATCCACTGGTAATTGTCATATCCCCATATCGGCAACCAATATAGGCATCTTTTGTTGCCAGCCACGGCCTCCCTAGGATGATTGGGTACCCACTTAGCTTGCTTTTGACTTCTATGAATATGAATCTGTTGGGTATTCCCATGATTCAATGTTAATAATTATATCTTCTAGGATACCTTTTGGCCTGACAGTGGAGATGTCAACTAATTGTAACATCGTGCTTGTTGGTCTTATAAAGGATTGGAGGTTTAGAGCTAACATAGTTTCCTTTGTCATAACGTTTATTGCAGCTCCTAGATCAATTAGTCTGCTTTAAATAGGAATTTTGTTTATGGTTACATTGATGATAGCGTTGCCTAGATCGAGGTATTTTGGGTTGATAGATATTCCTAACATGAGGTTTGCTAGTTGGCCTACAACATTTATGGTTGGGGGATCCTGTTTTCTTCTTCTAGGTTTCCTCAAATAGTTTTTCTTTATGAATTTGTTACAGATTGGAACATCTTTGATTGCTTTCAAGAGGGGAATTTGAATGTTTAATTGTTTTAATTCATCGATTATGGCATTTTCTGCTTCATCTTTGTTGTTTTCTTTTAGCTTTTTAGGAAATGGAGGATTGGGAGGATTATGTTCTGGTAGTTTTGGTTGATTTTATTCCTCTTGGGAGCTTATAGTTATAGGTTGCAGATGTTTTGGATATGTTGGTTATTGATTAATTTTATGGTGGGAACCAGGTGGTGTCTTTCCAAATCTTAGATTGATCTCATTTAAATCTAGTGTTTCTATGACATTGTTGATGTATATGTAACTTCGGAATGTATTTCACATATATGTATATTGTATTCCTATAGAGATGGTATTATTCCTCTATACGGAAGTGTCGTCATTTATATTGTAAGTGTCGTAACTTATACTTGATGGGTTATTAGACCACCTTGTTGGGGTCGGCCCTGTATAAGTCATGTGAGTCAAAGGGTTATTAGACCACCCTATTGGGGGTCGGCCATGTGGGTCTAAGGGTTATTAGACCACCCTATTGGGGGTCGGCCCAGTCAGCATTATGTTATGTGGTTAAGTTCGAGCCTACATGAGTTAGGTAAAAAGGCAAGTCAAGTCAAGTATAAATAGAGTGCGGGAGGCACTCTATTTACTCACTCACTTCTCACACATGCTCTCAAGGAGGAGAGGCGCACTTATGGAGGAGGAGGATTGCTGCTAGGTTATGGATATCTCTATTGGTTGGTTGTATCATTGCTCTATCTATCTCTGAGGAAGTTATTGGGGTTTTTCACCTTTATGGTTTTCCCCAAGTAAATCTTTGTGTCTCTTGTGTGCTTGCATTATTGTCTCCATGATTGATATGCTGTAGATATGCTGTACATGTTGTTCTCTCAGTTAAGATCCTAGATCATATTGAAGTAAATTCAGAAAATTTAACATGGTATCAGAGCTAGCCTGAAAGAAGGCATGATATGGCATGTATGACACTTGTTGCACTTACGATGCTAGGGCTTGATATAGAAAAAACCAGTCATCGTAGCACTTTCGCTATAAATCCGTTTTGGCAAAGTTTTCGGATCTGAAATTGTTACAGGCCGAAGCTAAGATCTCCAGGTATCTTGTGTCCAAAGTACAATATATAATTCGTTGTACTTTGTGATTTATGATCTGTACAATATAGGGTTTCTGCCTCTTCCAGATCTGAGTCAAAATCAGGTGACCTTGGGAAAAAGGTCATAACTTGGGCTAGGAATCTCCAAATGAAATTTAGTGAAAAGTGACAGGTAGTACACAGGCCGAGCTATCTCAAAAAACGTTTTTAGAGGCCGAAGGTCAAACAGTGACACGTGGCACGCCGTACAAGTTAGCTCTCCTGTATTATCCCATAAACAGGTCACGTTGCGACACTTGGCATATCTCTCTCTCAGAGAATCCAATTGAGTTCAGACCTGTTAGTATGGAAAGCTAACAGGCCGAGCTATCTCAGAAAACTTTTTCAGAGGCCGAAGGTCAAACAGTGACACGTGGCACGCCGTACAAGTTCGCTCTCCTATATTTTCCCAAAACAGGTCACGTTGCGACATTTGGCATAACTGTCTCTCAGAACATCCAATTGAGGTCAGACCTGTCAGGATGGAAAGCTAACAGGTCAGGCTATCTCAGAAAAAATTTTCAGACGCTGTGGATCAAAAATTTCGGAGTTACACCAGAAACAATCAGGTACATATTTCTGTCAAAACAGAATTATTTTTTGGTACCTTCATTCATGGCTTCCGGAATTTAGGGCTTTGAAGAAAGTTGGAATTTTTGTAATCGGAGACCACGGCTGGATGCTACTCATCAAAATAGAAATTTAGAGACCAAGATCAGAATTTTTGGCTGGGTAGAAGGCCGGGTTTGATCAGACCCTAGTTCGGGACTTTGATCAGAAAAATGGAAAATTAGGGCTTCTATAAAAATGGGAATTTTTGAAATTTGTGACCACGGCTGGAAGCTCCTCAGAAAAATAGAAGCTTAGAGCTTTGGATCAAACATTTTGATTGGGTAGAAGAGTGGGCTTCATCAAACCCCAGTTCAGAGTCATGTCCAGTGAATCTGGAAGTTTCAAAGGAAAAATTGAGGAGTGAAACTTTGCAGTCTTCAAATTCTGAATATACCAGTTTGATCAGTTCATCAAGGCGCATATTCCTATCCTTTCGGAAGTTTGAAATTCAAAGTTTGAATTTTTGGGGTCTCTCTGACAAACCCATATCCAGCTCCAGGTCCAGTTCTTGCAAATCAAGTGGATTGGGTTGATCCTAGAAGAAGATGGATTGGTCACTTGCATAAGTGAAGAAGTTCCTGTTTCAGAGGGAGATGAGGCTAAGGCCTTACATAAGAAGATTACAAGTGATCTCGACAGGTATGACTCATCGAGGTATGTTTTGAGATTTGTTCATAATTAAGTTTATGGTATGTTTGTCTTCATGTTATCACGGTTAGTACAATCTTGATTTTAGACTTATCATATCACCTTAATAAAATTATGAATGCATGATAGAAGTCATTCATTTATTAGGAGTATAAAACTTATGTTTGTACTAACACATTGTGATGTTGTATGAGTTTTATGTTGTCTACTAACATGAAGGGTACACCAAGAAGACAAATCATGTTCTAGTTCAAGAACAAAGATTCATCCATTGCCATGGATCTCATAAGAGATCCATTCTCGAGGTATGTATAACTTGGTTTTATAATGGTTAACTTATGAGACATGCAGGTTACTAGCACAAGTCACTAAAGAGAACCAGAAGACATTATGCGGGTATGTTAGACATAAATAGCTAGCATGCTAAATCCAGGTATGTTTTTCCTATATCAAGATAGAATCCTACCTTGGGATAGAATCTTATACTACTGTTGATAATGATTATTCATGAAGTCATAGGTTTGAATAATCATGGTTGTATGCATATTATGTTTCTTACCTTAATTGATGATATGACTAACCAGAAGAATCATGATGGTATAGGTTTGAATTTTTTTTGCATTTTATATATCTTATCTTTATTGATGATTCAACTAATCTGAAGAGTCATATGGTTGAGTAATTATAGGTTTAGACATGTTATGTTTCTTATGATTTGACTAACCATAAGAATCCTACATAATCCTTGAATGCTAATGCTTATTATTTCTGTTTGAAATGATCATGACTATACATGCTTGAGATTATTGTGTTTTAATAGTATACTAATGAATGTATGATTTTATATGAGATCACAAGGATAACACATTCATGATACTAATAAGCATGCATAGGGACCAAGAATGAATATGAGCTCAAGAACAGGTAATCCAGGAAGCAAAGATCAAGAGGGAGTACACTCTAGTGGTTTATGCAAGGATGCAGATATTCAGAGGGAGTTGTCCATCTCTCTACATTCCACAACAGAAAGGTGTAGAAGAAGCTACTTCAGATTAGGACTCCAGCAGCTCTTGCAAGGAAGCGAAGACTCAGAGGGAGTCCACCCAATGAACAAACAAAGATAAGTATTTTAATTATCATTTCTTACATATTTGTTTGTTTAAATAAAATTGTTCAATGATGTATATGCTCATGGTCTTAGACTTAGAATATGTATTGTACATATTAGAATAATTACATTAATGAACAGTATACTACTAATATGCATGGGTAAGTAGCCTATGGCACTGTACAACATTCCATTGCTACTTATCTAGAATGAAACCTCTTTGCTGACATGTTGGGAGTTGTGCACACTCTTAACAATGTTCTGGTAGAGATTGGAAGGCATCTAGAAAGTTACGGAATATGGATAAATGTTGTATTGAAGCATTGGCTAAGATAATTGCATGACTGTATGGCATATTTCTTTATGTGTAAGAATTTGTTCTGAAAACTATGAGATGTTTTCTAATCATGCAATTTAACTTGTTGTGTAGGAAAGATCGTATGCCATCTCCTACAAAAGAAGAACTACAACATTTTGTTCCAGCAACAAAGATATCTATTGAAGATATTGAAGATATTGAAGATATTGAAGTTCCTAGGATCTGGGATGAAGAAATGAAATGCCTTGATCCGTCGATCATGAAGAATGATGGTTGGGATGTAATCCCAAGACATGAAGGGAAGTTTTCTATGACTTCCAAATGGAACTATCAGATCAAGCATGTTGCAGATGACAGCATTAAGAAATATAAAAGTGATGAAATAGAAGATGCACCAGATGGATTTCAAGACAGCATGGTGTAGTCATATATGTGTGCAGAACTTGGTATGGTAGGATAGACAGCTTTCTATCCAGTTTGGGCGTTACCAAGAGTAAAGCAGATTCCAACCTTTTCTACAAGGTTGAAGAAGGCAATCCAGTGATACTACTTTTATATGCAGATAACCTGTTTGTTACAGGTAAAGATAGATTGATTGCCGACACGCAGCGGAAGCTTTCTTCCAAGTTCGAGATGAAGAACTTGGGGATGATGCACTATTTGTTTTTGGCATGGAGGTGTGGCAGAGTGCATATGGAATCTTCCTTGGACAAGGGAAGTATGTAGTAGAGATCCTGAAGAGGTTCGGGATGATGGACTGCAAGGATATGGCCACACCTATGGCATCGAATCTTCTATATGATGCTTCATCTGAGCCGGTTGATGTCTCTTTGTATCGTCAGATGATTGGGTCCTTGATGTACCTGACGAACACGAGACCAGACATTTGCTTTGCTGTGAACACATTGAGCCAGTTCCTGACGGATCCGAGAAGTGTTCACCTGGTTGCTGTAAAGCATGTTCTGAGGTACCTGAAGGGTACAGTGGATTATGGGCTCAGGTATGAGGAGAATCAAATGTTTAACCTGCAGGGTTATGTTGATTCAGATTGGGATGGCAGTGCTGCAAACAGGAAGAGCACATCTGGGTGTTGCTTCAGTATGGGATCAGGTGTGATCTCTTGGTTTAGCAGGAAGCAGTCCTGCGTAGCACTGAGTACAGCTGAGGCAGAGTATGTTGCAGCCTGTTCAGCTAGTTGTGAGGCAGTATGGCTACGGAAGCTACTGTCTGAGTTATTTGATCTCCCGTTGGAAGCTACTGGTATCTTCTGTGATAACCAGAGTTGTGTGAAGCTGTCCGAGAACCCAGTGTTTCATGACAGGTCGAAACACATAGAGATCAAATACCACTATATCAGGGATATGGTGCAGAGAGGAACTGTGAAGCTCCTGTATGTTACGACGGACGAGCAGATTGCAGATGTGCTGACGAAGCCACTAGCCAGGGTGAAGTTCGAGTACTTCAGAGAGAGGCTTGGTGTTCTTCAGATCGAGGACACTTCGAGGAAGAAGTGATGGACACATTTGCTGAAGCCATTCCAAGCATGTTGGAAGGAGGATCCTTCACATGGCTGTGGATGTAAGCGCTGGATGATGAACATCAGGATGATGTTCTGGTTTCTGCTTGGATATGATCAGTTGGATCATTTTTATGTATGTATGTGCGCATCATGTTGGATGCTTGGATATGATCAGTTGGATCATTTTTATGTATGTATGTACGCATCATGTTGGATGCCGGATATGATCAGTTGGATCATTTTGTATGTATGTACGCATCATGTTGGATGCTGGATATGATCAGTTGGATCATTTTGTATGTATGTACGCATCATGTTGATGCTGGATATGATCAGTTGGATCATGTATACGTATTTTGTATATGCATCATGTTGGATGCTTGGACCATGTATCCGTATATGTATCAGGTGGATACATTGTATGATCAGGTGGATCATGTATGGTGATATGTATCATGTATTTGTATTTGTATCAGGTGGATACATTGATGATCAGGAGGATCATGTATGATGATATGTATCAGGTAGATACTTGGTATGCATCAGGTAGATGCATTGATGATCAGGAGGATCATGTATGATGATATGTATCATGTATTTGTATCAGGTGGATACATTGTATGATCAGGAGGATCATGTATGATGATATGTATCAGGTAGATACTTGGTATGCATCAGGTAGATGCATTGATGATCAGGATGATCATAGATGACGAGCTTCAGGATGTTGCTCCAGATGACATGCAGCAGGATGTTGCAGTGATGATCAGGATGATCATAGATGACGAGCTTCAGGATGTTGCTCCAGATGACATGCAGCAGGACGTTGCAGTGATGATGATCAGGATGATCATGGATACATCAGGATGATGTATGGTGAGTATCAGGTTGATACTCTGTGGCCATGGATCAGGTTTTGCCTATGGCATGTAATTCGGTGCCCTGGGACATCTGGCAAATGCTCTTTCGAGGTTTTGCTCTGGGAGGACATGTAATTCGGTGCCCTGGGAGATCTGCAGATAGTCTTTCGAGGTTTTGCCTATGGCATGTAATTCGGTTCCCTGGGATATCTGGCAGATGCTCTTTCAAGGTTTTGTCCTATGGCATGTAATTCGGTGCCCTGGGAGATTTGCAGATAGTCTTTCGAGGTTTTGCCTATGGCATGTAATTCGGTTCCCTGGGATATCTGGCAGATGCTCTTGCGAGGTTTTGCCATGACCACATGTAATTCGGTGCCCTGGGAGATCTGCAGATAGTCTTTCAAGGTTTTGCCTATGGCATGTAATTCGGTTCCCTGGGATATCTGGCAGATGCTCTTGCGAGGTTTTGTGGTGAGGTCACATGTAATTCGGTGCCCTGGGAGATCCTATAGGTAGAGCTGTGTGCTCGTAACAGCCTGGGATGCTCTTTCGAGGTTTTGTGACGCACGTAAAAGTCCTGAGGATTCCACAGTATGGCCAGTGATGATGAAGACCTGCAGGTGGTGGGCCTACATCCAGTATGAAAAAGGACTGGCTCTGTAGAACTTCCTATGACGAGTAGATTCAGAGATTGATTGAGATAGTAGCAGCAGTGACGATGATGATGACTCGATGTCGATTATCCAGTGACAATGATCCAGAGAAGATGACTTGTGCTAGAAGAACTGTGCTGAGAAATACCTTCCTAGTTAAGAGGGAGTGTTGATGTATATGTAACTTCGGAATGTATTTCACATATATGTATATTGTATTCCTATAGAGATGGTATTATTCCTCTATACGGAAGTGTCGTCATTTATATTGTAAGTGTCGTAACTTATACTTGATGGGTTATTAGACCACCTTGTTGGGGTCGGCCCTGTATAAGTCATGTGAGTCAAAGGGTTATTAGACCACCCTATTGGGGGTCGGCCATGTGGGTCTAAGGGTTATTAGACCACCCTATTGGGGGTCGGCCCAGTCAGCATTATGTTATGTGGTTAAGTTCGAGCCTACATGAGTTAGGTAAAAAGGCAAGTCAAGTCAAGTATAAATAGAGTGCGGGAGGCACTCTATTTACTCACTCACTTCTCACACATGCTCTCAAGGAGGAGAGGCGCACTTATGGAGGAGGAGGATTGCTGCTAGGTTATGGATATCTCTATTGGTTGGTTGTATCATTGCTCTATCTATCTCTGAGGAAGTTATTGGGGTTTTTCACCTTTATGGTTTTCCCCAAGTAAATCTTTGTGTCTCTTGTGTGCTTGCATTATTGTCTCCATGATTGATATGCTGTAGATATGCTGTACATGTTGTTCTCTCAGTTAAGATCCTAGATCATATTGAAGTAAATTCAGAAAATTTAACAAACATAAGCTGGAAACTTCATCACCTCATTGTTGTAGGGTTGTTGACCCGTCCTATTGTTATTTGGGTCTGGGACCAGTTGAGCTTGGATTGTAGGCGGTTTAGGGGGATGTTGGTTTTGTGGATGTGGAGGCATTATAAGTAGTTGTGGTAGTGGTGTTATCTAGTTTGTGGGAGATGGATAATGATTCCCATAGTTCATTTGCGGTTGTGGAAAAGGTAGGGGGTAGGGTTGGTAAGGCTGGGTGAAGTATGGCCGATGGTAAGGAGTTTGATTTTGTTGTCATTGAATTGGACCTGCTTATGGAGGCCATCGAATTTGTGATGAAGGATTCCAATTCTACTGGGGATTCACTTGATTAAAGTAGGCTTGATTATTGAATTGGAAGGGTCTAGCAAAATTATTCCTTCATTGGTTAACAAAACAGAGTCGTTCTACAGAATTTTCTGAGGTAGGATCTTGTATGGTTGCTTTGCATGATGGAAGTAAAGGGAATGAGTCTGTGGTATGATATTCAGAACACAGTCCACATAATTCTATTGTATTTAATGGGCATTGACCTTTCTCATGTTTTTTTCTACATCTTGGGAACAATTCAGCTAGTGCCGGATTGATTCCATCATGTTTCCTTTTTAATTGAAGTGCATCTAGTTGCAAAGCTAGCAATTGAAGGATGTTTGTTTTCATGTCGTCCAGGTGATTCCCTAATTCATATCTTGTGAGGGTTGGGATTGGAAAAGATTATCCCCTTTCTAATGGGTGTATGTCTCGTGTTCCATTTTTTCCTTTTCTGGATCTTGAATCATTTTTAAAAATTTGCAGAATTTGGTCATAGGTTTTCTAAAAGATATCCCCATCGCTTAACAAATTTAGAACTTCTATGTATTCTTCCCTGATTTGCCTAAGAAGTACTAGTTTCAATGATTCTTGATCCAAAGTACAATGACTAGCTCTCTTGTAACTGAGCTAGAATCATTGTGCACAATCTTCCAAAGATTCATTTTCTCCTTGTTGCATCCTAAAAATCAAATCCCCAGTATCTTTGGATTTATGATTATCCCAAGAGAAAATAATGTTTCCTTCTAGGATCATAAACCATCTGAGTGATAATTATTTTAGTGTGGAAGGAAAAAGTCTTAATTTTTGTGCATCTGTAGGATAACCAAAGAACCTACAGATTACTTCAAATTCAAACAAGAACGTGTCAGGGTATTCTGAGGTTAAGTCATGAAAGTTTCTGAGATTAACGAGATTGATATTTTTCATTCTAGCATCTCCAAGGGGTACGCTTATGGGGAAGGTAAACATTTCTCGGTGTTCTTCTTCGTCATCTACCATGGTAGTTTTGGAACTAGAGCTAGCGAAGAAGTTATCAAGGTCAGGGTTGTAACTGGGATCAACTTCTTTGTCACTATTGAGAAATTTGAATTGAAGGTGTTCATATCTGTTATTGCTCATAGGGAGGTTAGGCATAAAACGTCTGAATTTGTCTCTCCTCCATTGAGGCATTCATGGTATTTTTTTATATTTTTTCGAAAGTTTTTACAATTTGTCTCCTATAGTTTAAGCACCTCCATGGAAACGACACCAAAACGTGGTGGCGTTCAGAAATTCCTACCCTTTTACAGGTATTAGTTCAAGAACCTCACATTAAATATTGACCAGGGAATGTACAAACTTCAGAGGCACTTGGAACTGTATGTGCACTATTAAGAGAATATTTATCATTGGGTGTTTAGTTTCTAGGAAGAATGGTGAAGAGCTATTCTAAAGGGAGTGAAATAAAGGTCTATTGAAATTGAAAGAAAAAAATGAAATTACTGAAATCATGAACCTATTCTATAAAAGAATTCATCTAACTTATGAAAGAAAGAAAACATTCATCTATTTTATGAAAGTAGGAGTTTACTCTATGAAAGCATTCATCTAATTTATGAAATCCAAAGCAAAACATTTATCTAGTTTATGAAAGAAGGAATTTACTCTATAAAATCATTAATCTAATTTATGAAATCCAAATCATGAATCTATTGAATTTGAAAACATGAATCTAATCTAAGAAAGCATAAATCTTATTTCATTGGAAACCATGGACATCTAACTAGGAGTGTGAATCCGATCTAGTCGAGCAATACTTTGTAGGAAAATTACGATAATATAGATCTAAAAATTGCCTTTGCAGATGATAGCTACAGGACTACAGACTCTATGCATTGGAACTACAGATGATGTGTTGTGAAACTACATATGAAAATATGCTATGCACAGAACTTAACTTTGGTATCAAACAAGCATCTCAAATAATCCATGCATATGCATTTCAAAAATAAACAACAAGATGCATAAATCAATATAGAAATAAAGCACATAACTCCTTATCTACGCAATTACGGGCCCCTCCTCAATGCGCATCATAGGAGTGAAATAAAACTTATGAACTCACAAGTGGTAAGTAACTCTGGTTCTTCATTAAAATGCCATAGAATCCATAACAGTCGTAAATATTACATACTGTATCATAACTGAAAAAACAAAGAATAGTATTCAAAAGTGTGTTCTCCCCCTGCTACTCAAGTGCCTCTACTTATTACAATGTTTCAACCCTAGTTTCAGCATTGGAAATAATGACCCCAATTCAGGGGATTCTTTCCTATAAATCAAGGAAAACAGGGACTTTGTGTCTCTCTTTAGCTTTGACTAGAGCTTGGGTCTTGCCATCCTTTCATATTTACCTGAGCTTGTCCAAATATAGTCTCATTCACTTGATTAGTTGATAAAATATGCTAAAACATGGAAAATGATAACTACTAAATCACATTTTTCTATTATCAATCAAATTTCATTCTATCCTACATAAAGGAATGTTGTCTGGTTGTTTCTTTGCTCTTTGATGGAACAATGGAGTGTATTTGATACCTAGATTATGAAATCATCACAGTACAATTCCTTTATGCAATCAAAAATCAAATCCATGTATTAATTAAACCTTTTTATAGATCTTATAATCTCATCTCTATTCCTCCCATCAGAAAAACCAAGTAAGGACATGATGGTGATTTCTTCAATAAATCAAAGAAGCTTGGCCTTGCTGTAAATATTAACCCAAGCAGGCGTGAGTATCATGGCTACAAATTATTAAAATTGAGAGTTTAATTTCCATAGGAGTATAGGAAAGAACTATATGATACCACTGTAATGTACCATTCAGATCTGATGACACACTAACTGGCTCTCCTACAAGACTAAGGGAAAAACAATGAATTATGGTGACATGTCTGACTGTAGGAAGGAAAATTCAAACAACTATGGAAGGGATGAGGATCGTTCTAGCTGATAGAACCTTTGAAAAATGTATTGGTTCCATTAATGTTTCAAACATAATCCAGGATGATGTCAACTCCAAGCCTCTTGGGCACCCCAACATATATAAACTAGAACTTCAACTTGGCACTACTTGAGAACCAATGGTGAAGGATTTCGACTCAGGAAGGATTAAAAAATTAAATGACAGTAAAATATTAGTCTAGGTTCTCTCCAATAAGTCTGAATAATTTCTGACAAGGTTTCACAAACAAACAACTAAAATTGTCTCCTGGGATTGCACAACTAGTTTAACTTCAGGATTTTTCAAATAATGGGAGAAGGATTCAAATTCTCAATTTCAGACATGGAATGAGTATATTGGAACGTTAAGTAACAAAATCAATAGAAATAATTCAATTTGGAGTGGTAGAAGTGTATTTATTAATTAAACCCTGAAAACTAGCTATTTTCCATGGCAACCTAGACTAGGTGCAAAAGATGGATATGAAAGGAAGAATTTTCTTTATTCAAATTGAAGAATGGACTTGATAAGTTAAAATTTACATCAGTAACAACCATCAGTATCTGAAATACATCTCATAAATATATTAGGAAATAAATACATTAGGAATAGGATTCTCCATCATAGACAGACTACAAATCATCAAAATTGTCAATGGAAGGCTCTCTAATCTCTGTAGTGAGCTTGAATTTCATTGGATCAGACTTCAAGATCTGCAATAAACTCAATGATGAATTATATATTTCAACATACTCTTAGAAGAAGCAGGGGCAAATGTCCCAGCTTGGACAAGGGGCACATCTCCCAAGTCATAGAGGCAAAATTGCACTCAATTCAATTCTCAAACTGTCAAAAGTTTTACTTGCTTTATGCTTTGCTTTGATTTCTGCTTTTGCTTTTGCTTTATGTTTTTTATTTTTATTTTTATTTTTCGTTTGCTTTTGCTTTTTCTTTATCCTACTTTTGCTTTTTTGTCTTGCTTTTTCCTGCTTCTCTACCTTATCTTTGTTTTCTTCTTTGTCCTGCTTTTCCTGCTTTTCTCCCTTATCCTACTTTATTGTTTTATATGATTTTCTTCTTTATTATGCTTTTCCTAATATTTTTTTCTTTTCTACCTTGTGCCGACTTTTCTTTTCTTTTTCCCACTTTCCTAGATTTGACTGCTTTTATCGTTTCTTCCTTTGCAATCTATCACTTGGTCAATCCTTATCCTCTAATGCACTCTTGTGCATAATTATCCATTTTATTCCATTGAAATAATATCTATTAATGAAAAATACTTCCATCAAGTGCATTTCAAATGTAGGAAAATAATAAAATTAAAACCTCCTAACTAATTAATGCCTTAAATTAACCCCTCATTAATTAATTAATTCTAATATGTCTCTAGGATCCATGGGGTTTGATCCACTTCATAGTGCTGAAAAAATGGAAACATGACAAAAGAAGTCAGGTCTTACTTGTGTAAAGTGCAACTCCAGTTGGAACATGCTAATTATCCTGATGTTACCGAACTGTGGGAAGTCTATTCCAAGTGGAGGGAATATCTCACTGGTCTTGATTAGGGTATTTATTATTTTTCTTAGATATAGGAGATCTATCCTGTTTTTATGGATCTGATTATTCATTTTTGTAATATTTATTTTCCATCAATTAGAGGAGGAAAGTGGGGGAGAGAGAAAAAAATCCATTCAGAACCTCTGGTGGACTATTGTTCCACACTATATTGAATTGTTTATGTCTTTTGGAAGCAAGGTTTGTAATGATTTATAGACCTATTAATCAAAGATGGAGGTGGTTCTACACATGGTTTTCCGCTTGATGAGAGTTTGAGTTTTCTTAATCTTTCATGAGTTTTCTTGATATTTCAATTATGCTTTATGTAAATATTATTCATTAATGATCATTATTGCAGAGGTTAAAATTGCTAACATTGTATGTTTGCATTTGAGTGATTTGATTATCATAAGTAGGGTATTTTAATATTTCCTATACTTTTATTTATGGTAATCAACTATGTGATTAATATTTAATTGATGTACTTTGACAGTTTAGAAGTTTTAATCATTTCATTTTAATTAGATAGAATGGTTCTTTAAATTTGATGTTGTATCTGCAAACTATTTTTTATAATTTAATGGCATTTTCATTCAATTATAAAACTTTGGATTTGTCATGGAATTGTTAAGAATTTGTTCTAATTATTCCCATCACATCTCATGTCAATCAAGAGATCAAATAGAAGAACTTTTCACTGTTAGGAAAGTTTTCATGTTTAACCTAACTTAGTTTGAGCTTTAAAACCCTATGCAAGAGTTATCCTATCCCTTAGTCTTTTGGTGTGACTACTCTTGATGGGTTTTACGGCTCGATTAGCCTCTAAGTGGGGTTATCTGTTCTAAAGGAAATTGTTAAAAAAAATTGTTACACTAGATTAGATCTAATCTAGTGTAACAATTTTTTTTTAACAATTTCCTTTAGAACAGATAACCCCACTTTCGGCTAACCGAGCCGTAAAACCCATCAAGAATAGTCACACCAAACGACTAAGGGATAGGATAACTCTTGCATAGGGTTTTCTAACATCTTGGATCACACTGTTTCATTTGCATTGACACCAGTACTAGTTTAGGTCATCAACAATATCTCACAATATTATGATCACATCCTAGATCTTGTACAACCAAGTTCCCTTAACATTTTATGTATTTTTATTAACCATCAATAATGTAGTATGCTTCATTTATTTAATGGACTCACATGTTGTGACTCCATTTTTTGTAGGACATATATATGCATTGGTTTCCCCTAGGGGTAATGAATGTGGAACTGAGTACTATATGGCACGTTGCTTGGAGGGAAAGTATACCTTGAATATCTCATTAATGTAATCCAAGGGAATTTATTTTTCTAATTGGGTTGATGGCTATTAAAGAATAATATTTGACACGGGGTGAAAGAGAATGGAAGAAAAATGGGTATGTATTTGAAGATTATAGACCAGGTCATTGTGTATACCACTATACAAAATTAGTTGTTGGTACAAACCTCCAACTACAAACAATGTCAACGGAGAACTCATCAAAGGTACAATACTTCCTGCCTTACTGTGAACACAAGAAATTAGTGGAGACAATTAATATTAGAAGTGATCTCGATGGTCTAGTTGAATGATAATTGTTATTGACACCGTAAGATACACATCATCATTGTAATTGGAATTGTCATCGACATTCGGTTCATCATCATCCTCATCTCCGTCATGCCCATTGTCACCATGACAATGCCCATTGCCACCATCACCGTCATGCCCATTATTCACCACCACCATCTGCATCCTCATGTCCATTTTCACCATTGGAACCATCATGCTCATTTTTACCATCACCATACCCATGATCAATGTCACCATCCCCATCATGCTTCATCATCACCATTCCCATTTGACCATCACCATCATGCTTCATTGTAATGATCATTGTCACCATCACCTTCCCCATTTTTTTTTTCTCATTTTCACCATCACCATCCTCATCCTCATACCCATTGTCACAATTGTCACCCTCGTGCTCATTGTCACCGTCATCATCATCATCATCTGCATGCTCATTGTTTCTATATTGGATCAACTTTTCATATTCATAAACAAGTTGATAAATTGCACAAGCTTTGTCATGGATTTTTTGTATTTTGTTTTTCTCTCATCCAAGTACACCATATTATCCTCATCCATCATCACCATCATACATCATAATCCATTGACCCTAATATAACATAGTCTACACTTACCTAAATCATTGACTTATCCTTACCTTTCTCAATCCAAAAAGACTACTAAAATCAACCATATATTCTAACCTAAACCACTCCACTATCTAACCTACCCTACCAAACCTACCCAAACCTATCATATCTAGCTTATCTAGTTTGTAGAGGCCCTAGTTTGTAGAATCCCTAGTTTGACCAATCACTAATACCAATTACAATGTCACCATTGAATGATATCTACTATCAAACATTCATATTTACTAGAAACCCTAGAAACCTAATCTAGCCCTGAAAACCTAATATATAAGCCTAAAAATATAATATAGAAATGTAGAATCCTAGAAACCTAATCTATCCCTGGAATCCTATATGTCTTCTTCATTCCATAATTGTTGATGGGTCACTATATCACTACTACATATGGCTCAAAAGTTCCACGACAGTTTGCCACGAATAAGTTAAAATCAATTTTTTCATGGAAAACAGTTAAAAATTTTGGAAAAAAATGATATTGTCCCTGACGATTGTTGCTATAGCAATGCATTCTCCATAACGTCGCTATAGCAACAAATTTTCGTCAATATGGCAACATACATTGTTTGCGTCGCTATAGCGACGAATGTCGAGGAAAGACCTTTTTTTTTACATTTTAACGGTCATTGACTTTTTGTTTTTTTTTTAAATTTGATCGTTGTGCATTTTTGCCAGAACCACGACCCTCATTGATCTATAAATACATGTTCTTAAGTCATATTTTCACAAATCATTTGTTATAGTTGCAACAATCTTTCAGCTGGTTTTTCGTTCTGTGATTTCAAGAGACCGGTACTGGTTTGACACATCGAATTTTTGATCTCCTTCATTTTCCAGGTTAGTTTGACTTCAATGCACTAGTATTTTTTGTGGTTGCGTCCTTTGTGTTCTAACTAGGGCTTCAATGCAATGGAGAAAATGTTTATATAGTTTGGGATTTTTTTGTCAAAATGTAATTTTATAAATTGTCATTTGTGTTAAAATGTAAATTTTTAAATTTTTATTTCTGTTAAAATGTAATTTTTTAAATGGTGGTTTGTGTTAAAATGATTATTTTTTGCTCCTTATATGTTTTTTATTGGTAGCCTTTGGTTTTATCCAGGTGAATAAAAAATAATAGCAAGGATATCTCAGTGAAAAATAGATTTAAAATTAACTATTTCAATGAAATTACGGATTATGCATCTTTTGGATTCATAAATTGTTATGACTTCAAGAAAATCCTAGAATAAGCCATGGAATTAATATCATTTCCAATGTTAGTACTGAAATTATAATGTCCTGATACATAACTTATGTATCGATCACATTTTATTTTCCATCCCTTTCATACAATCGTTTAACAATTAATCTAGTCTGGTGTATAACTAGCAATAACTCACACATCAACCTAGCAAGTTGGAACACAATGTTACTATTGATGGTCATGCTAATGATGTCGGTGGCAATGAAAATAATCATCATCACCATCAACACCATCCTGATCACCATCATGATAATCATTGTCATCATTATCACATCATCATTTAGAACATCATCATCATTATAAGCATCTTCGTCATCGTCAGTAATCATCATCATTATAAAAAACAACACCAACATCATCGCCATCATCATCATCATCATGTTTATAATGAAATCATCGTCATGTCAATGTGTTGAAACCTTTTAATCTCTAGTATAACGAACATGAACAATATTACCGACCCCTCAATTTATTCTACATTATATCCATTGGCACCATAATTTAGACTTTCTTGCAATTAATAATTATAAACCAACATAGCGAACCAATTAACCACTCATTATCGTATGGGTATTACCACTTGGAAAAATGGTGTAACAACTCCTTTCACAAATACACTTACAACCCAACATACTAACCTGCTTGGACATTTAGATAGAAACTCATTACTTTATAAGGAAACACCATATCTATTAATATACCAACACATGCATTGAAGTAATATGTAAACTCCTAATTTGTGACATCATTAAGACAATTAACCACTTTCTTGGAGTACTTTGCTGTCATTTTTTATTGTGTCTTGGTCATACTGTCGTGCTGCTAATGTTTTTGATTTGTGAGGGTTGGATGATCTATTTTAGGGGCTTTTCCAGTTCAGGGTTCTCTCCTTTCACATGTATGTTGTTCTAGTTGAGTCTCATGCAACTAACCTAACACTAAGAGGTTGAAGTCTGAGGATAAGGGAGGTCTTCCCCAACATATGATGTTGAGTTTATACCAAAGGTCCCTTATTGGATCCCTAATTCTTTACTACCCACTGGACTAGTATAAGTACATACCATGAATGTATTACATATGCTTGATTTTAATTAGAAATAATCTACTCACTAAGAATGAGCTTGGAGTTTTCATGTGTATATTTATATCTGTTAGTGTTATCTCATTAGACTTCATATGGAGAATGTGAAATTTCATATTCCATTCAGAATTCAGTAGACTTAACAAGTTTCGAGATTTCAGGATTAGCCAAAGTGTAGTACTTCCCTTAGATTCTATCATGTATGAGGGTGTGGGATTGATGTTTAATCAAGAGCACCAAGCCCTATATGTACCTAGATGATGATGGCTATAGTGTATTGTAGAAAGATCATTTATGATTTATTATGTTACATTGTTGTCAATGATCATGTATGTATTGGTCTGTTAGATTATACTTTATAAAAATATTAAATTTCAATGTTTTATGTTTCAATTTGCATGTATTCTAATATGAATTTTGTAGTATTTCTGATGGGGTCCCCTTTGTTGAATATCCCGACGTCCCCTTCAACGTTTACTAAAATTTGGGGGAAACTTCTACATAGATGATGCAAGAACTTCTATTGGAAAATGATCCATGACCTTTTCTCGTAAAAGGGGGAGAGGTCATTGATTCTCTAGGATAGGCTGATAGCTAGCTGCTAGATTTGATGAGATACATTTATTTATTTTATGTCATTTTGTATTGGTTATCCACTTTTGAGTCCTTCATTGAACAACTATTAGGTTTTAGGATTAGTATTGACATTGATGTATCATTTTGATTTGTCACCCAATGTATCATATATATCGCTGTTTTTCCTATGTTTATGTGTGAATGTGCTTATTTGATATTGTTTCTGGTTTATATGTTTAAAAATTTGAAAAAAATGAATTTATTTTGTATTTTTTAATGCTTGTCGTGGTTTGCCAATGTTTGTCAATTTCTCCCCCGATGTTGCCGAGAAGTTGTATTCTATACCCTGTTGATTTTTTGCCACTGTCGATGTTTTCAACATTGGCATGGACCATGCATGAAGTGATGATATCTTGTGGAAAACATTCTATTGATGTATGGATTGCAAGGGGGAAAACAGAGCATGTTACAATTCAAAATTATTTGTAAAATTGCAATAGTGATAAGTACACATTTGTTAATATTAATGTGTATACTTTCTGGCAGGCTTTGTTGCCTTATGAGAAGAAGAAATTTGTCTAGAAGATGCTTTACATTTATATGCTTGTCTATGATGTAGACTTTGGTCATATGGAGACTGTTTCACTTATATCTAAGCTCCTAAATATCCAGAGAAATAGGTATTTCAATCCCTTTTCTTTAATGAATTATTTGTCTTATTTGTGTCCTCCTGCAAGTTACATTGGTTTCAGTCAACTACAAATTATTATATGCTGAAATCATCATCTCTTAGAATTTTTCTTTATGCTTTTCACTGCTTGCTCTCAAGTCCATATTACTGGAAACGAAAAATGCAGGCAAAATGCGAAATGCCACATGCAAATTGTCCAAAAATGAGAATAAGAGATTTTTCTAAAGAGAGGAAATACAAATATGGAAGTTATAAAATTGCTAGAAATATTTTGTAATTTGAGATTGAATATAGAATTATGCTTTCATTAAATGTTGAAAACTTGAAAGCAAACAAGAAAAAATTGGTGTTTTGATTGTGGTTTCCCTTTGTAAATCCCATTATAGTCTTAACCTGAAAGGTTGTGGCAAATGAAAAGACCAAAAAGTGTCCACGAATGGTGGAGGATGCAATTTTGCATATTGGACATAGGAAGAATGCAAACTGCAGCTGCAATGTAATAACTGGTAACCAAGGTGAATGCATGTCTAGTCAATTAGAATGGATACTATGACTTTTAAAACAATCATATGATCATGTGATAAATGTCCATGGAGTTGAGAAACAACTGTGAAATGTAGTTCTTGTTCTTCATTCCTTTGATCAAAGCCAATTCTAAATAACAAAAATAATTCAAATGCATAGATGTCGTTACAACTTTGAAGAGCTAGCCTTAGCAAAACTTGAAGTCTTTATTTGTAGTATACGTGATGGTAGGACCATGGAGACCAATCCCAATTCCCAAGGAAAAAATAGAGTCTCAAGATAATCCCCTCCAATATTATCATTCTCCAAACGCTGCTAAACCAAGCTGAATATAAGGATCAATGTGCTGATAATATTTGACTGCAATACTGGGCCAACTTAAGGTCATTTTCCATGCCCATTTCACTTATTAGAATGCTTGAATTAGGGATGTGAACATGCCCATATCTAGTACTTAGCTTCACCACTGTTGTTACACGGGTGGAAAGGTCCCAAAACTTGCTCAGAACCAACCACAATGTTGCTCCACACAAACCTATGCTCAAGAATCACACCCAGAATTAAGAATTGGGGCTATTAAGGGCTGGTTAAGTACTTGACAGTCCCCCAAATGTGCCCATAATTACTCATATTTGAGATTAGTTGCCTCTTGATGGTTGTAAAAGTTGAGGCTATCATTTGGAGGAAGCTCGGATTATCTTGAGAAGATACATGTTTCGACAGATATTTTCGGGTGCATTTGACAAGCAGTAACCTACAACAAATCTCTAATATCAATACTGAAGAATACGCAAGTCTGCTACAGCGTGAGTAGTGATTGCATTCATTGAGTTTAAGGGAAGGTACTTTCAGATCTGTTATCAAACACCTGTAGGTATGTAAAAAAGTATTTCTTGATATATATATCAGATCTGTTTAGTGACTATTATAAGAATTTTTGCTCTTAATCAATGTATGCCAAGTGAATCTCAAGTGATTGTTTATGATGAAAATGGTATAAAAATTATAATGTGCAAAATGTTGAGCAATATCCATACACCAAAACTCAGGTTTGACTCCATTGGAAGTGTGTTAGCTAAGTGCTTGACAAAATACTTAAACCAAAATTAGCACAGTAGAGAAGAAAACAAACCACCTATCTGGGTCAGGGATATTACATCAGTGATATGTGGTAGGCTAGTAGCATGTTGGTTTTTGGACTCTAGAGGCCATTTATACTTTTAACATGCTTAATGAAACTTTCAGATCTGATTTGCTTTTGTTATATTTCCTTTGTAATTGAAATAAGTTTCAGATCTATGTATTGAGATAGATATTGCCCAAAGGGCTGCCGAAACTATCTATGCTTGAACTTTGAAGCCCTTGTGGTGTCTATGTTCTTGAGCTTGCTTAGATTTATTTATTTATTAAAACCAAACAAGTCTAGATTTATTTATTAAAACCGTTATAGATAAGCATCAATCTAGCCTATAATCAAATCCTTGGCATCCCGTACAATCCAAAAGAGGGTTGCTTCATGTTGAAGATCTCTTTCAACTATCCTCCACCACTTATTTTATGTAGAAGTGCTCTAGGATTTGTTGTCTAACTCTTTAACAACTTTACACAACCCTCACAAGGAAAACCCTACCATAATAAAATTATTGTACTAAAAACAATTGTTTTGATATTATCAATTTGGGTTCCATTTATAATATCCTTCTAAAGAAGACTAACTCCCAATCTTCCTTGTTGTCACCATGAAAATGATACAACCCTAGTGTATGAAGGATTTATCACCACTAATCCTTAGATTTTGAGTAGGATGCAATCTATGATAATCCTTGTCTTTGTTTATAATTATATGCCTATGTGTATGGAGGTTGTGGTGCGGGGTATTAGTTATATTGGTTGACAATGGTTGTAACAAAGTAGGTACAAAGTTCCCCCCCATCTACCCATTTAGAATTTAGAAGTAACACTTGTATATAGAGAGATAAAAGTCTATTGCAAACAAAAGAACTCAAATGTAAAAAGGCCAAAATTATAATGTTCCTCAAATACAAGGAAAAAAGGTGTGGATCTACATTATTAGCTTAAATATTTAAATTTCCTTTGTGATATCCTTAAGGTAAACCACTATGAGTGGTTAGATATGTGATCATTAAGGAAATCTATCCTTTTTTTCCTCTTTGCCATAATCTTACTGAATTTGTGTACCCTAAATTTTAACATGGTATTAGAGTGGAAGTGTCTGCTTATGATTGGAGTTAAATTACTATGGAGGTCCAAATCATTTAAAGAAAAGTTCAAAATTATGTGTTTGTCAATTGTTTAGCCCTATGATTGGATTCCAATTATTATGGAGGTCCAAATTGTTAAAGAAAAGTTCAAAATTATGTGCTTGTAGATTGTTTAGCCCAAATGTGATATTATCCCGCAATCCAGAGAATGAGTTTTAATTATTTTTAATATAGGATTTGAAATTTATAGTAGAATTTCATATTAGGGCCAAGACCCTCAGAGGTATGATCCAATTGATTTGTATGAGATACCCTAGAAATGGTTCTGGAAGCACTCTTTCAAGATTCACAAGGGGGTATACCCTTTCTTTATTTGAGGTGGTAGGCCGAGTTGCAAGTTGAAATTTCACCCCGTGAATTGAACTCCTAAGTATGTGTAAGTTATAGTGATCTCAATCTCTTTTCTTTGAATGTAGAAATGATATATAGATACATCACACTTCAACTCGTTAAATATCATAACCTTGGTTTTACATGGTATAATCGTCAATTGTTGAAGATCACATAAGTTGGATAAACTATCCATCCATCTTTGTAAGCCCTCAGGTGATGAGGTGATAAAGGATAAATTTATCAACAAAAGAAGATATATCAACATGTGGTGTATAAGATAACCATAATTGTCATTAATATGTTCTTGGAGAATACTCCAACTCATCAAAGTAAATCTCAAAGAGAGTTGGTAAGAGGGGGCACCCCTACATAACCCCATGGAAATTAGATGAAATCGAAAAGGCCATGGGTTGTATAGAGATGATCAAGAACTTACTTATAGAGTTTCATGATGATATCCAAGAGTGTCTTTGAAATGCCAATGTATTGGAGCCTTTCCAATAGGGCCTTTTCCAAGACTGTGTTAGATGCTTTTAGAAAGTTCACAAAGAAGAAAAAGATGAATATTGATGACGAGACTCCTCAATAATGGCCTTGAGTGTGAAAATATAATATATTTGCGAAAATTCATTTGTCCTCAACCTTGAGGTACCTCCTCTCAAGCTTGTTTGAATTCATAATTGAAGAACTATAGCATAGGGCTTTATCTTTAATAATAATGGTTCTATAATTATCCGGTTATTAGTTGCCACCTAATTTGAAAATTGGGTGGATGATATCTTGAGACTAAGCCTCAAGAAACCAGAACAAAATGCATAATGAGACAAATTGGCAATGTGAGAATCGAGGGAGTGAATAACGTGTTTGAGGAACTTTACTTGGATGCCTTCCTCATTGGAAACCCTATTAGTCCTCATGACCATGATTGATTTCCTACGTAATAACATGATAAAGAGATATAGTATGTGAGAGCATGGACTAGGGTTCTAAATCTAGGGGGGAGAGCACTATGTTTAAGGAAAAGGGTGCACCAAAAGGATTTTGGAGAATGGTGGAGGGCCTTACAAAGCTTGTATCTTCACAGGGAAAGGAATTTGTGCTTTTATGGTGTAGGAGATGACAACAAGATATCCAAATATGTGTAAAAGCGAATCAAAGATCTTTGTGAGGGAGATTGCACTTGTTGTCGAACCAATGTTTCATGAGGAAAAATCTAGGTGTGGGGGAACAAGTGGATTGTCAAATGGAATAGGAGTAAGAGTTAAGAGCAACCTTGCTATATTTGGCTGAGGCTATAGGGGTGGATGAGAAATGGGTTAGAGGAGGAATCCACTCTCGAAGTAGGTGGTGTCAGAGTTGACATACTCCTTATTAAAGAAGATAGTGGTGCATGTTGTGTTGGGTGGTGCCAAGATAGGAGAAAGGGGTGGGGAGGTAGAGAGAGAGAGAAAGATGAGGGAGTGGGCATGCAAAGGGAATTGGGGAGACTAAAAAATTTCGGATGTGAGTGAGTAACTACTAGTTCACTAGGGTATAATCAAATACACTAGCTTTCTTGTTGTGAGGCAAATATGTCTGCCACTCAAGTCAAGGTATCATGGAAGACTATTAAGGAGCAATAGGTTGTGAGACACACCCAAATTTGTAGAAGGTTCCTACCATAGTTTGTAAGAGGTCCAAGACCATCATTTGAAGTCTTGTGAAAGCCCGTGATGCTCGAGCCAATCTTTTGAAGGAAAAATGCATCCTCAAATTTTGTCATGACGTGGTACTTGTATGGCCTTGGTAGGTGTTGTGTTGAAGTTCCCCAAAAGAATAACTTTTCCAAGAGTAGATTAATGAGAAATATTTGCATATAAGTAAAGGGTTCCCATCAAAATCATCGTAAAGTGTGAAGAGGCTAGGGGGAAGTAGCGATTTTTGATGTAATATCATGGGATAAGGGCCACTTCATTGAACTCGAACCCATAAGAACCTGACATGCTTATGAGAGGAAACCACATAAACTATTCCATAATGGGAGTCATAAACAAAGGTGTGCTATCCATCCAAAATATCTCTCACTACTAGTATGTGAGTCTTTCATTTGCAGGCTACTTTCCCTAGATGGTAGCCATATATTTTATGTGGTGTTTGAACAAGGTTTGTGTGGATCTTGATGAAAAAAGGTGATCTCGAGTCCTAGGCACATTAGAGAGCATACTTAGAGGAGATAAAAATGTGCCAATGCATTTCCAACAAGCAATGGAGATGGATAAAGTACTCTCCTCCTTGCCCCCATAGGTGAGTCATTTGGATTACCAAGGTCTCTCCCAATCAGGAGGGGATGAATCTTGAATCAGTGCTTTGAGATGTTGAATCGGTATCCACTTGTTTTCCTTTGTAGATGCAACGACCCATTATCATGAGTTCTTAAATTCCTCTGCTTGATTCCTTGTAAGTTTTGGATGAAGAAATTGTTTATGGGAGAGGGGCATCAAGAGATTGAGGAATTAGAATGGAATTTAGTGTATTCCATGCGCTATCTAGACCAACATCCTTAAGGTCGAAGGTTCCATGAATGGAATATAAAGTAGATTGCATTGGATCTAAGGAGGAAGGAGGGAGACCACACATTTTAATGTTGAATTCCTTAGATTGCTTGAGCCTCTCCTCTTCAATATAGGATTGGACATCCTTCTCCATAATTGGGGAAAACTTCTTCTCCTTCATAACTTGGAACTGTGTTTGTTGTTGTTCTACCTATTTTTGCTAGCTCCAAATCTCTACTTGTAAGGTTTTTAAGTTTGTGATTTCGGCTTGTAGATGGGAATTCTTCCCTATGAATGATCGAGGAGGTTGTTGTGATTATAGGTAAGTGATATTCTATTTGAAGTGACATTTATCAAATTCTACCTCCATAACCTTGTCACTTAAATACAATAGTGGTTGTGAGGGTGAGGTTCTTAGAATACCCTTCAAAATCCTCTCTTTCATATTCGACACTACTATCATGGGATTTAATTTGGTTGGCCCAAAGTGAAATATATTTGGGAGGGTATATTCAAGTGTAGATGTTGGCATGCTATATGGGAAGCATATTTGGGGGTTTAGATTTATTGGCTTTTTCTAGCTCAGTCCTTGGTGTAATACCCCCAATTCGACCCTTAGGATATATTAGCCTTTAATGTAAATAATGTGTACATGTGAGGTATGTTTTCCTAGCGTGGAGCTCAAGGCCAAGGCCCCGCTAGTGAAAGTCCGAATTTTATTTAAAGGGCAAGTATTTGATATTTTGATACCATGTGCTCTTAAGCCATGGAAATTGTAATAGGATGTAAATAAACATCAGGCAATATGAAATTCCAAGACTGGCTATGGAGGCAACGAATGAGAAGGGGCCACGTGTATCCACTAGGGAGTGGTGAGGGGGCTATGGGAGTGAACCATAGGTTGCCATATGTCTTTATGAGAACCCATTTGACCTTTCTAGATGACATTTATTCCTGTTGTAAGAAGTGGTTGAAGAATTAAGTCAATGACTTTGATGGAGTATGGGCAGCCCTGAAATTCGTATGGGAAGGTATGGGCTCTTTTGACTTGTCCCACAAGTCACTCTACATCTTGGGGGTTGCTCCATCCTTATCCCCATTCCATTGTGGAAGTATGGGACATCTTTCTCCAAAACAAAAACGTGTTCCCAGCAGGGAGAAAACCATAAATCGCGATTGTGAGAGAACCCATGTTTTGGGAAGCCAAAAACGTCCCGATTTGGTATTGGACAGTGAAATCCAATGGGGGATCCATTGGTAGGAACCTTGGGGCGAATTTGGGAGCAATAGCTACCCCAAAATCCATGGGAAAACCCAGTTTTTGCAGCTCATAAAACGAGTGACGGATTTGAGTTATTTGCTGAACAAAGCTGTGAGAAATCCAAGTGTGGATGTTCGAATGGAGGCTGGGATCGTTTGAGTCTAGCTTGATGTGTACTAGCTCTGGGATTGAGCTCAGTGGACTAGCATCCCTCTCCATTTCCCATTGCATGCTTGAAAAACCCAACTGTGTGTTGGCTTAGCATGGTTGTCTGAGTGAAATCCTGACTATGAGGGAGCCATCTAGTTCCTCCTTAGTGGATACACAGCCCAGCTCGAAGGTGATCTCTCAGCTGAAAGAATACAGGCTGGACAGAGATCTATGGTTGGGTGGAACGTTGCTCTCACGTAGCCAGTCGTTTGGGCCATTACAATTCGAGATAAGTATTCTTGCAATTGAATTATGTTAATTCTATGCTCTGCAAATATTTTAATTAATGACTGTTGTTTATATGATTGAACGCATGATGAATCTGTGTGCATATGTCGTGTTTAGATCCACTGTGTTTTATTGAAGTTTACATCTGTATAGAGAAGTTTTAATTATTACAGATTTATGAGAGAAAATATTGGGGCTAAGTTTACAAAAGCCCGGTATGTTGTTAATGTTTCCTTCCCTGCATGTTCTAAGGAGAAGGGGACGTCACAGAGTGGTATCAGAGCCCTAGGTTCAACACTACGGCTGTTGGGCCCTTCACAGAAATATAAGTCATTATGTGTGTACATGCATTTTATATTTGGAACAAAAATGCATTAAAGAAACCTCAAGATCGCATGGCTTTTATTGTTGGAATGGGAAATAATTTCCATTACTGTTTGGGGATTTTTGCAAGTAGTTTTGCATTGATTGCATTGATGGCATTCTATGAAATAGAGATGGAACATGGGCAACCTATGCCATCTTATGCTGTTTTGATTTGCTGTTTCATGCTTAAAGAAGTGCAATGTTCTTTTCTTGGAATACTGTGTTGTTGCAAAATGATTTCTGTTTGTTAAATTTCCTAAGCGTTTTCGAAAATTCGTTTAAGACTGTTTCGGGGAGAATTCCCGAATGTCTTCCGAAACTGCGGAAGCATTCGGCGAACTGCCTCGAAACTGCGGAAGCATTCCGTGAAGTTTTCCGCAACGCGGAGGAATTCGGGAAGTCGCCCCGAAAATTGCGGAAGGAATTTCCTTCCGAAATTGCGGAAGGAATTCTCTTCCGAAATTTGCGGAAGGATTCCGCGAGTTGTCCCGCAACGCGGAAAATTCGGCAAAATGCTCCGAAAAGTTGAAAATTTTCTAAGTATCGGCGTCGAAAGGAATTTTCGGAAGGAATTCCCTTCCGAAATTGCGGAAGGAATTCTCTTCCGAAATTTCGAAAGGATTCCGCGAATCGTTCCGAAACGCGGAAGACTTCGGTGAGTCGTTCCGAAGTTGCGGAAGACTTCGGCGAGTCGTTCCGCAACTGCGGAAGACTTCACCGAATCGTTCCGCAACTGCGGAAGACTTCGGCGAAGCACTCCGCAACTGCGGAAGGCTTCGGCCAAGCGCCCTGCAACTGCGGAAGGCTTCGCCCAAGCGCCCCGCAATTGCGGAAGGCCACAGCCAATCGCCCCGCTAATGCGGAAGCGTTCGGTGAACTGCTCCGCAATTGCGGAAGCGTTCGACGAACTGCTCCGCAATTGCGGAAGCCGTCGCCGAACCGCCCCGATGCTGCGGAGGGATTTCCCACCTGAAGAGAAAAAAAAAAAAAAAAAAAAAAAAAAAAAAAAAAAAACCTTGATTTGTGGATAGCAGGAGCATCTGAACTCGGAATGGAATGATTCCTATGGGGCTCGGAGGCCATTGACGAAGGCCATGAAAGAACCAGTGAAGACCCCTAGCCCATTACACTCCGATTTGACAGAAAATGGATAATAGTGACTTTTGAAGGACGGAGTCCCGAGGATTGACGGAAGGTCGGTTTGAGCTGAAATTGATCAGGCGCGGCCATGAAGCAGGCACGATGTTAAGTTCAGAATCTTGGAGCCAAACTCCAAAGGATGTGGAGTCGGGGTGATCAAGAAGGCCAAAAAGCACTGTTCCGGGCCACTTTTTCGGGATTTTGAAAAGCTTGTGGGCAGTAAAAGTGACCCTAGATGTGGGAATCAGAAATTTTACTGAACTAGACATTTCATATTCTCATTAGGATGGACAGCTTCCGTTAGACGAAGATTTTCCAGAAATGCACCGTTTGGGAGATAGCCGTTTTTGACCCAAAATTTGGAATTTTGGGAAAATGTGAAAAGTGAGAAGTAGTGAAATCCAGAAATTCATAGAAGATGAATGGTGCATCGAAATTAAAATCCGTGAATTGCTAAGTGTTCCTTGTTATATGGACTAACTTCGCCCGATAGATAAGTTTTTGTGATTCCTCATAGATTTTCTTCCACAGGTGGCTGAAGTTGGCATTCGGGACCAAAATGCAACTGCGTAAAATGTGCAGAACTGAAGTGAAAGTTGTCAATTTTGAAGGGATGCATTTTCCGCACCTGATGTCGGAATGGAGCATGAAGAAAGGCATTGGAAAGCTTGTCTAGCAGGGAACAATGATGCATGACCAGAGTTTGAATGAGGTCTACAGATATCATAGTTATTTAGTGCAGAAAAGTGCCAGCGGCTGTTTTGACAAACAAATTTTGTTGTCAATGTGGGCAATTTCTACAATTGCATGATATGGAAGAAGAATTCCATGTTGCAATGAGGGATCGAAAAGGGAAGAATTCTTTAAATCCCTGTTTGTTATCATACTTATAATTATGAAATTGTCACATGGCGTAAAAATGTTAAAAATGTAAGGGATTGCATAGATGTATATGCACTAGATGGCATCTTAACAAACATTGCATAGTGCATATGGAAATGCTTGTGCATAAATGGGATGTTGCATATTGGTAAAATAATGAAGTCTGCAAATGCAATGAACCACTGATGGAGAATATTGTGGCTGATAATCATTATTGATGTTGGTATTGGTTGTAGGACCAAAGATAACAAAGAGCATGGCTAAATGTGCTGAGGATGTTGTTGCATGAAGCCAACAACCTTATGCAGAAAGGATGGTGCAACAAATCTATGATCATAAATTTGGCAAAAGGACTGATTAGCCTTGGTAAGAGGCCAATTGATCAGGTAACAGCAGGAAATGTTAATGGTAACCATGTAGGTAATGATTATTGGTGCCAAATTGCATGAATGTTGAAAGAGGATTTGGTAAGATCTCTTCAACTATGTTTGAGTTATGTTGAGTTAGTTTGCATGTGATATTGGTTACTGATTGGGACTGTTAACCTACCAAGCTTGGAGAGGTGTGGGTAAGTGAAGGAAATGATCCTTACACCCTATGACTATTTAGAAATCTCAATATATTCATATGAATTTATATCATGCCATGTGTATGTTGGTTATGCACTTAATAACCAAAGCAAGTGAGGACTGGTGGTCCTAATTATGATAATGCAAGTTATAGGAGATAGTCATGTTTCGATCATAATAGACTTGAATGCATAGTACTCATGAAACAATGCAAGATAGCATTAAGTTGATGTGCATTAAGAGATTTTATAAATCTTGTGATGCATTCTATGAATGCATAGGGATGATGCATATGTTATTGCAAAATAAATAATGAATGAAATGATGAATTGATGATAATTCTAGGATCATTTCATGGGCTGTTATGAATGCAGAATAGTAAGTGCATGAAGAGCCCAATCATGACCGATGGGCTGCTAGAATGTTCTGTGGAAGGACAGAGTTGTATGAATGATATGACTGTGGAATAATGAGTATTTACGATTTATTTAAGTTGCATGGATATGGTGACTATGTCTTGAAATTCTGTTGTGATAAGGATGCATATATAGAAGTGTAAATATTTCATTGCATTTCAAATGTAACAGCTGAAGGTGTTTGAATTATTGAGCATTATAATTCTGAGATCACCTCAGTGACTGTTGTGGCAATGAAATGATAATATGCATAGATACTCACGACATGTTTGGCTGATTGAAGTTTTAGTTTCAGGTAGAAAAGTCTTAGATATGGCAATGAGGATAAGTCCATAGTAGAGACCGGAATCTACCCCATGTAGAAGCCAAAGGTTATGAGAAGGTTCTCATGGTTGAGAGCTCTAAGTTCTGTTAGTAAGAACAGTTGTAAATATCAGATTTGTAAATGTTTCGGATTTGAAATTTTACTAATGACTATTTGGCTTATATGAAAATGTGTCAGGAGGACATGCTGTAAGTGGATGCTCATGTATGGCAGCAGGCATAAGACCATAACGGGTAGAGTGGTGTCACTTATAGGAGCCAAACAATATGAGGATAGCCTCATGGATAAGAAAACCAATTTCTGTAGTAGACAGAGTTGCAAATGCATACTGAATTTAATTATTAGTGCCATGGATTGGTTATGGAACAATCGGATTTGAATTGTAGTGTTAAATGTTCCTAACTGTTTGGTTGTTCAATAAGTGTGCCAGGAAGACACATTGCAGGGAGACCATGGGAGAGGTCCTGCAGGAGCCAAACTTCATGGGAAGGGATTCCATGATTTGAAAATGGGTTTCAGGTGAAATGCCATAAGACATTATTAATGTTTCATCTGCACTGCATGATTGGTAAACAATATGAGTGAGATGGTAAAGGTTATGTCAGTAAGACATATGAAGGATATGTAACATCAAAAGGAATTGGGATGGCAAACTGAGGGACTGTCAACTCAGAGAAGGAGCCTCCATTCCTCATTAAAGAAGAGAAATAACATCTGCAAAATGGATAAGTTTTCCATAAACCTTGAATGATATATATATATCTAATTATTAGAGTTAATATGCAGAGCATGTTTTGATTTTATTTCCATCATGAAAGACTGCTTGAAGTATGATTAGGTCCTTCATAGTTCACATCAGTAAGGAGTGCACGCCTTTCTGGTGTTGAGTTATGTTAGGGATGCCAATATTGACTACGCCTTAAGGGAATGGATGCATTCCTGGTGTTTCAAGGTTGGATAGTGAATGTTATGAAATATGGTTACAATTCTAGGGTAGCAATACTAATGAGCTCGCTATCCATTTTGTGTTGACAGATTGTACATATGAAACTCAGTGCTGCACATTAAAGGGAAAAGTGAAGAAAATGATACTAAAGAGGACTGTATGAGCAGTGGTAACCCTCGTGTAGGGTGAGTGGGTATCATGGGGTCATGATAGCCTGCAGTTAAGAAAGTCACCTAAAGAATTCCTTAATGGAACCGTCGGCTTACATAAGAGAAGAAGTGCCACCCTTGTGTGGGTGAAGAATTGTTATGCGCATTGAGGGATTGTGATACCGTGAAAGGCTGATGCAAGCCTAAGGCAGAGTAGTGGAGCCTTGACCTGTAATGGTCGGTGGCGCAGTTACCTTCCATTGGTCGATGACCCAGACGTATGTGCTGGCTCAGGCAATGGAGAGGGCCAACCAGGTATGGGACTGGTTGGGCACCACCAAATGCTTGGTAAACCCATTCGGCGTGAAGGTGTACTGGTAGGGCATTAATTATTTGATGATTTGGAACAACCTGCGTGCTGGCCAAACATCTTAGTCCGCAGGAGGATCCCAAGGCTTATAAAGTAAAAGCAGGACCCTGTGGACTAGAGAGGAAATGCACAATGCAGATAAGTATTCAATTTCATTTATTTCTTGTTTGAAATAATGAAGATTACAAGAATAATTCTTGTAACAGTGAGCTGATGCATTATTGTTTCTTGTTGGAAACCTTGGTCATATAGGAAACAAGGACCCTGAAGGAACTATAAATGGCTTGGTAAATCCAGAGAGTGGCTGGTTGGGCAAGATTATTGATGTTGTGGAGTAGCCTGCGTGCTGGCCAAACATGGAAGATTATTGATGATTTGGAGCAGCCTGCGTGCTGGCCAAACATGCGAGATTATTGATGATTTGGAGCAGCTTGCGTGCTGGCCAAACATGCGAGATTGTTGATGATTTGGAGCAGCCTACGTGCTGGCCAAACATACAAGGTTATTTGATGTCATGGAGCAGCCTGCGTGCTGGACAAACATACAAGACTATTAGATGTTGAAGGGCAGCCTGCGAGCTGGCCAAACACCCAAATCCATAGGTGTTTCCAAGGCTTGTAAAGCAAAGAAGGACCCTATGGAAGAAAGTGAAGACATCTAGTGCAGATAAGTATTTGGTTATCTTGTAATTTCTTGCTTATGCATATACATGTGTATATGATTTGGTTATGATTTCCTATGAAAATAAACTAAACATGTGAGTTGATTCAATGTTTGAGTGTAGGTATTGCTGGAAGCAATGACTATGAAAGCATCTCAAGGATGCGTGTGGGCATGTAACCACCCTAAAGAGCTCAGCATGAGCAGTAATGAAAGATGGGGCTAGTGGAGCTGTGTGAGTCCTAGCGGCCAAGAGTTAGACCAACCAAGTGGAGGAACTCCATGGTTGAAGGTCTAGAATAAACCATAGACACTACGTGTCATAACCAAGAAGGGAAGGTCAAGCATTCACGTTGAAGTGAAAGAGGACAGGAGCAGGAAAACCACAGTGGTGGTGTGGGTTCCAGAATGGAACAAGACTAAGAGGAGGAACTCTTACTGCTCTCTCTCTCTCCCTTTTTATTGATGCAATTATAGAATTAGAAAAAAAAAAAATGTTGAATGCATGCATTACTGAAAGTAAAAGTGTGTTTATTTGATTAAAGAGAATTGTGAATGCTAAGTAATGAATTTCCTGTGAATGGATAAACATGAAGGAATTCATGTGTATGTTGGGAAAACATAAAAAGTGTGGGAGTCTCATGAGTAAAGCATGGACTATCTATGTCAACTGGGGAAGAACCATTAACTGATTTTTTAATGTTTTGGGTTATGCTTGACCTAACGAGAATTGTAATGATGAATTTCACAGGTGAAATTGAATCAATTGGTTGCAGTCGGTACAGGTAAGTGTTGCTAGTGAGCAAAGTGTGGTCAGTTGCTTCCATTGACCATGGTGGCAGAACAAAGGCTATTAGGATTGGCTGGAAGTCTTCTTCAAACAATTGCCAAGACCCAAGAAAATCTTGGAGAGATGCTCAAGATGCAAAAGCAACAGAACGAGATGAACCACGAGGTCTTGCAGGACACTCTTCGTCTGCAGAAAGAGGTAAAAAGCATTATGAAAGCAATCAGCAAGGGAGAGAAAAGTGGATCAATGAAGAAGCATTCATCCAATCGTCCGATTAAGAGACGCTCCAGGTGGGGAGACTCAAAGGAAATCGTGCGGGTAAAGATGAAGCAACCAGTGAAGTGTTGGAAATGTGGAGGGGATCATTGCCTCCGCAATTTCCCAACAAGAGAACCTCAAGAGGGTAGCAGCCATAAAGTTTTTAGACTTATGGATGAGCTGGAAGATCCGAATCAGCAGGAGCAGCTCGTGGAAATCAAAGGACTTGGTCCTGAAAGTTCAAAGTAAAGAACAGAATGCAGGGCAGATCTGCAAAGTTTTTAAAGTTTTGGACATGTGTAAACTGTATATGTATACCTAAGTCTTGGAACACCGAGGACGGTGTTGTTCTAAGGGGGAGGGGAATGTAATACCCCCAATTCGACCCTTAGGATATATTAGCCTTTAATGTAAATAATGTGTACATGTGAGATATGTTTTCCTAGCGTGGAGCTCAAGGCCAATGGCCCGCTAGTGAAAGTCCGAATTTTATTTAAAGGGCAAGTATTTGATATTTTGATACCGTGTGCTCTTAAGCCATGGAAATTGTAATAGGATGTAAATAAACATCAGGCAATATGAAATTCCAAGACTGGCTATGGAGGCAACGAATGAGAAGGGGCCACGTGTATCCATTAGGGAGTGGTGAGGGGGCTATGGGAGTGAACCATAAGTTGCCATATGTCTTTATGAGAACCCATTTGACCTTTCTAGATGACATTTATTCCTGTTGTAAGAAGTGGTTGAAGAATTAAGTCAATGACTTTGATGGAGTATGGGCAGCCCTGAAATTCGTATGGGAAGGTATGGGCTCTTTTGACTTGTCCCACAAGTCACTCTACATCTTGGGGGTTGCTCCATCCTTATCCCCATTCCATTGTGGAAGTATGGGACATCTTTCTCCAAAACAAAAACGAGTTCCCAGCAGGGAGAAAACCAGAAATCGCGACTGTGAGAGAACCCACGTTTTGGGAAGCCAAAAACGTCCCGATTTGGTATTGGACAGTGAAATCCAATGGGGGATCCATTGGTATGAACCTTGGGGCGAATTTGGGAGCAATAGCTACCCCAAAATCCATGGGAAAACCCAGTTTTTGCAGCTCATAAAACGAGTGACGGATTTGAGTTATTTGCTGAACAAAGCTGTGAGAAATCCAAGTGTGGATGTTCGAATGGAGGCTGGGATCGTTTGAGTCTAGCTTGATGTATACTAGCTCTGGGATTGAGCTCAGTGGACTAGCATCCCTCTCCATTTCCCATTGCATGCTTGAAAAACCCAACTGTGTGTTGGCTTAGCATGGTTGTCTGAGTGAAATCCTGACTGTGAGGGAGCCATCTAGTTCCTCCTTAGTGGATACACAGCCCAGCTCGGGGGTGATCTCTCAGCTGAAAGAATACAGGCTGGACAGAGATCTATGGTTGGGTGGAACGTTGCTCTCACATAGCCAGTCGTTTGGGCCATTACAATTCGAGATAAGTATTCTTGCAATTGCATTATGTTAATTCTATGCTCTGCAAATATTTTAATTAATGACTGTTGTTTATATGATTGAACGCATGATGAATCTGTGTGCATATGTCCTGTTTAGATCCGCTTTGTTTTATTGAAGTTTACATCTGTATAGAGAAGTTTTAATTATTACAGATTTATGAGAGAAAATATTGGGGCTAAGTTTACAAAAGACCGGTATATTGTTAATGTTTCCTTCCCTGCATGTTTTAAGGAGAAGGGGACGTCACACTTGGATACACCATGCTTAGATTAGAGTTGTGGTAACACTCATTTTTCTCTCTACTTTGTGATAACATGACTAGAACTCAAATTGTGATTGTTTTCCCTCCTTGAACATATGCTGATCCCCACCTAGGGATTAAGAAATCATATTGATGCTCTTCTAGGTCAACTCCATCAAACTACTTCAACCCCAAAAGATTCAACAGGTAGTACACTCCAATTTTTAATATCCCTCACTTTGTTCATTAAGATGATTTTTTTTTAAACACAACCCGTCGCTCTAGCGATGCCTGCTCGTATAGATTTCTGACAGAGCTGCTATACAAGCAACAAACATTCCATCACTTGTATAGCAAGTTCGTTGGAACTTGCACACAGCGGTCATCGGCGACGACCGCTGTATGCAAGTTACGATGAAATTTCTATACAAGCGATGGAAAGTTCGTCGCTTGTATAAAAAGCACGTCGGAACTTTCATCCAGCTTCCATCGCTATAGTAGCACCTTCCATGTCTATAGCGATGGAAATTTTGGGGCTATGATATTTAGAAACCAAACATTGTGCGCTACCGATGGTCTACTAGAATATTGGTTGTCCCTATAGCAACGGACAACCGTCACTATAGCGACAGAATGCTATCACTGGAATGAACAAAATGTTGAGATATTGTAACTTCAAAGAATATTATATTTATACTTTATTATTCTGGAGATGATTCATCCCTCCGTGAAGATCTTATTGTATATCCGGAGATGTTTATTCCTCCGTCAGAATGTGGTAACTTGGGTTATTAGACTTCCCTAGTGGGGGTTGGCCCTGTATGTGTAATGTGGGTCAAAGGGTTATTAGACCACTCTAGAGGGGTCAGCCCAGTCAGTTTTAGTGGGGTATTTAACCCATTGGTTAAATACGAGCCTACATGATTTGTGTAAAAGACAAGTCGAAGTAGTGTATAAATAGAGGAGGTGTATTCCTCATTTTACACACACTCACTCACTTGAGAGTGGCGCACTTGTGGAGGAGAGGTCTGCTATGGAGAAGGAGGAGCTTATGCTCAGGGTTACATCTTTGTATATTGCTGTTCATCTATATTGAGGAAGCTTTACTAGGTTTTCTACCCCATGAGGGTTTCCCAAGATAAATTTGTGTCTCTTGTGTTTATGATGTGCTCGTTGTTTCTTCAGTGATCCTATATATGCTATTATTGTGAAATGGAATGCAATGCTTCTATTTTCTATCTTAGCATATTAAATCTTAACATGGTATCAGAGCTAACCTGAAGGAAGGCAATGTATGGCACTTACGACACTTGCTTTACTTACGACAATTTGAAGGTTAGGGTTTTATATAGAAAAAACCAGTCATTGTGGAACTTTCGCCATAAATCCCTTTTGGAGAAGGTTCAGGATCTGAAACCTTTACAGGTCATAGATAACATCTCCAGGTATCTTGTGTCCAAAGGGTACCCTCAGATTCGTTGTACTTTCTAAGTTATGATCAGTACAAGTTAGGGTTTATGCCTCTTCCAGATCTCAGTCAAAATTAGGTGACCTAGGAAAAAAGGTCATAACGTGGGCTAGGAAGCTCCAAATGAAATTTAGTAAAAAGCGATAGGTAGTACACAGACTGTACTATCTCAGGAAACTTTTTCAGAGTCCAAAGTTGAACCAGTGACACGTGGCACGCCGTACAAGTTCGCTCTCCTGTCTTATCCCATAAATAGGTCATGTTGTGACACTTGGCATAACTTGGGCTAGGAAGCTCCAAATGAAATTTTGTAAAAAGTGACAGGTAGTAAACAGATGGTACTATCTCAAGAAACGTTTTCAGAGGCCAAAGTTGAACTAATGACATGTGGCACACCGTACAAGTTCGCTCTGTTGTTTTATCCCATAAACAAGTCACGTTGCGACACATGGAATAACTCTCTCTCAGAAAATCCAATTGAGGTCAGAACTGTCGGGATGGAAAGATGATAGGTCAGGCTACCATAGAAATAGTTTTCAAACCCTGTGGAGCGAAAAGTTTAGAGTTACAGTAGAAACAATCACGTACATATTTCTGTCAAAACATAATTATTTTTGGAGCACCTTCATTCATGGCTTCCAGAATTTAGGGTTTCGGAGAAAGTTATAATTTTTGGAATAGAAATCCATGGCTGAATGCTACTCAGGAAAATCGAAATTTAGAGACCAAGATCGAATTTTTTGGTTGGGTAGAAGACCGGGCTTGATCAAACCCCATTTCGGGATTTTGATTGGAAAGATGGAAAATTAGGGCTTCAACAAAAGTTGGAATTTTTGAAGTTTGTAACCACAGCTGGAAGCTCCTCAGGAAAATAAGACTTTAGAGCCTTGGATCGAACCTTTTGATTGGACAGAAGGGTGGGCTTCATCGAACCCTAGTTCAGGTTCCTGTCTAGAAGATCCAGAAGTTTCAAAGGCAATTTTGAGGGGTCAAATTTTGGAGATTTCAAAATTGAAGTATGCTAGCAAGACACATCCTTCCATCCATTTAGAAGTGTGAAAGTCAAAGATTGAATTTTTAGGGTTTCTCTAGAAAACCCTAATCAAGCTCTAGATCAAGTTTCAGGGGGAGTTGAGGCTAAGGCCATACATAAGAAGACTACAAGAAGTCTCGACAGGTATGACTTAAGGAGGTTCAGGTATGTCTTGAAATCTGATTCTTGATTAAGTTCATGATGTGTTTGTCTTCATATTATTTATTAGTACAATCTTGATTAATGTTAGAATTGTCTTATCACCCTAGTAATAGTATGAATGCATGTGAATGATCGAAGACATTCCTTGATTAGGGCTATATGATTGTACTAATGCATTATGGTGTTGTGTGAGGTTGATGTTGTCTGCTAACAAGATACAGGTACATCACAAAAGACAAATCAAGTTCCATGACCATGACAACATGAAGACAAAGACTCATCCATAATCTTTGTTCTACTTACGAGGTATGTATGACTTTGTTATATTATGCTTAACCTATGAGACATGTAGGTTCTAGCTCAGGATCTCTAAATCATTGAAGAGATTGTTTAGGTATGTTGTACATAACTAAGCAGGTATACTAATCCAGGTATGTTTTCCTATGTCAAGTTAGAATCTTACCTTGTCTTAGGATCCCTTATATAAGTATACTTGGTATGATTGGTTATGCTTATTCATAAAGTTAGTAATCAAGGGTTTATGCATATTATGTCTCTTATCTTGATGATTTAATTAACCAGAAGAGTACTATGATCAAACAAGAATATGCATGAGTAAAAGAAGACTTCCTTGAAACCCTGAATACTAATGATCATGACTATACATATTCAAGATTATTTAGAATTAGAATGTTTTGAGAATATACTAATGAATGTATGTTTGTGTATGAGATCATGAGGATGACACTAGTGCACACTTGAGCATGCACAGTGGTACACAATGAATAAAAGTTCAAAAGACATATAGAAGATCAGCGGGAGGCAACCACACAAACATAAAAGATAAGTATTTGAGTTGTTATTTGAAATAGTAAATGATATTGCTTGTATGCATATTTGTATTCCTAGAATATATCATGCTTAGTGTAAACATTCATAGAGCATTGAACAGTATACTACTAATATGCATATGATTGGTAAGTTGGACAAACATTCCATTGTGCTTGTCTAGAATGAAATCTCTTTGCTGACATGCTGAGAGCTTTGCACACTCTCGATAGCATGTTCTGGTAGAGATGGAAGACATCTAGATAGCCACTGTATGCATACAGGACATGGGAAAGTGTTGTGCCAAAGTATTGGTCAAAATAGTTGCATAACTATGTAAATGATATCTGTATGCATAATAGGTTATCATGTCAATATGATTTGATGATTATGAAGTATTACTAATCATGTACTTAATTATGAATTGTAGGAAAGATCATGATGAATGATGAACATTGAACAAGTGATGGATGTTCAACAAAAAGATTTACAAATCAAACACACTATAGAAGGCTTGTGGCTAGAAGATTCTCTTAGAAAGAGGAAGAGAATCATGATGAGATGTTTGATCCAAGTGGCTAGATAAGACCATTCTCTTAATGGTGTAATTAAAGAAGAAGTGTGAATCAGGTTCTGTATGGGTTCCTAGGATCGATAATCAATTGATGAGCTTAATGATCACCATGGGCGATGTGGATCTCAACCTTTGCTACAAGGTTGAATATGGTTTCTATACACATATGACATGGATGCAAGAAGGAACTCACCACAAAGTTTGAATGATATTGAGGCTCATATCAGTAGACCCATCTAATGAGAGATGGCACAGATAGATATAAGATCATTCAATGCAGAGTGTGAATGATGTTCAGTCAAAAAGGGAGAACTGACAGTTTCTTGATAATCTTGGGCTTTACCAAAAGTAAAGTTGTTCCTAACCTTTACCTTAAGGTTGTGGATGATGAACCTATCATACCATTATTGTATGATGATGATCTCTTTCTGACAAGAAATGAGAAACAGATGATGAAAAGAAAGAAGAAGATGGCTGCAGAAATGAAAATGAAAGATCGCAGATTGATGCATTACTTCCTAGGTCTGGAAGTATGGCAAGGCTCAGAAGGAATCTTTCTCAACCAGGGAAAGTATGCTGAGAAATATTAAAAGGACTTGATGTGTTGGAATGGACACTCTTGAAGTTGTTAGCAGATGACTCATCAGAGTTAGTGGATAGAACTTTGTACAGACAAAATATTGAGTCATTGATGTGTCTAACAAATACTAGGTCAGATATATGCTTTGCTGTGAACACCTTGTGTCAGTATCTAGTGGAAACCAGATGTGTTCACCTGTTAATTGCAAAGCATGTGATGAGGTACCTAAAGGATATGATAGACTTTGATCTATGTTATCTTAGAGATCATGACTTCAGATGGCTACATAGATGTTGATTGGGCAAAAATTGTATCAGACAGGAAGAGCACATCAAGAGGATGTTACTGTCTGGGATCAGCCATGATATCATGGTTAGAAGGAAGCAATCTAGTGTGGCTCTCAGCACAAGTGGAATATATGGCTGCTTGCTCTGCTAGTTGTGAAGCAGTATGGCTTTAGAATTGACCCAACTGTGATCCTATGTGACAAACAAGAGTTGTACCAAAATGGCAGAGAATCCAGTATTCCATGATAAGTCAAAGCACATAGAGATCTGACATTTCTATATACAAGATATGGTGCCAAAAAGAATTAAAGTTCGAATTTGTAACAAGTTACCAATGTACTAACCAAACCTCTACCTCAAGTAAAGTTTTCCGAGACAAACTTAAAATAGTTCAGAAGGACCCTCCTCGAAAGGGGGAGCGATGTGATCACTTATGATGAGATTGCCCGCATCGACAGTGAGGTCAATGATGTGGATACCTATATTGGTGATGCCGACAGAGAGGTTGGTGGATGGTCCTTAGACAGGGTGTAAGGTGACAATGGGATTGCATCATCCTTGAACACATGTTCTAAAAGAGAGCCGTAGACGTATGTCTTCAAGAATGAAGTCCTTGGTGGACATGAGGGGATTGGATCATCCCTGGACTTCAGTCCTAAAGAGAGCCGTAGACGTATGTCTTCGAGAATGAAGTCCTTGGTGGACATGAGGGGATTGGATCATCCTTGGACTTCAGTCCTAAAGAGAGTCATAGACGTATGTCTTCGAGAATGAAGTCCTTGGTGGACATGAGGGGATTGGATCAGCCCTGGACTTTAGTCCTAAAGAGAGCCGTAGACGTATGTCTTCGAGAATGAAGTCCTTGGTGGAAATGAGGGGATTGGATCATCCCTAGACTTCAGTCCTAAAGAGAGCCGTAGACGTATGTCTTCGAGAATGAATTCCTTGGTGGACATGTGAGGATTGAATCGTCCTTGGATTTCAGTCCTAAAGTGAGCCATAGACTGGGTCTCTGAGAATGTAGTCTTGAATGAACAGGTAGAAGATTGTATCTTCCCTGGACTTTGGTCCCAGAATTGATCCGTAGATTGATGTCTCTGAGAATTGAAGATAGGACTACATCGTCCCTGGACCTCGGTTCAAAATGTATGTGATGGGATTACATCGTCCCTAGACATGAGACTTGTCTTAAAGTGATAAGGACTGATCATCCTGGAACTTGATCGGGATTGCATCATCCCTAGACATGAGACTTGTCTTGAAGGTACATGTGAGGACTGCATCGTCCATGAACTGGGTTCAAAATGTACGTGATGGGATTGCATCGTCCCTAGACATGAGACTTCTCTTAAAGTGATAAGGACTGATCATCCTGGAACTTGATCGGGATTGCATCATCCCTAGACATGAGACTTGTCTTAAAGTGACAAGGACTGATCATCCTGGAACTTGATCGGGATTGCATCATCCCTAGACATGAGACTTGTCTTAAAGTTATGTGTGAGGACTGCATCGTCCATGAACTGGGTTCAAAATGTACATGATGGGATTGCATCGTCCCTAGACATGAGACTTGTATTAAAGTGATAAGGATTGATCATCCTGGAACTTGATCTGGATTGTATCATCCATGGACCTATGTCCTAAAGAGAGCAAGATTGATCATCCTGTAATATGATCGTGTGTGTTGCAGGGTATGCTGCTATGTATTGATGATAGATGTATTAGTGAGAATACATGCTTTTGATGATAGATGTATTATTGAGAATACATGCTTTCGATGATAGATGTATTAGTGAGAATACATGCTTTCGATGATAGATGTATTAGTGAGAATACATGCTTTTGATGATAGATGTATTAGTGAGAATACATGCTTTTGATTATAGTTGTATTAGTGAGAATACATGCTTTTGATGATAGATCTATTAGTGAGAATACATGTTTTTGATGATATATGTATTAGTAAGAATACATGTTTTGATGATAGATGTATTGGTGTGGATACTAATACAGATGATCCAGATGCTGTAGAATGAGATGATCCAGATGCTGTAGATCGAGATGATCCAGATGTTGTAGATCGAGATGATCCAGATGCTATAGATCGAGATGATGCAGATGCTGTAGATCGTGATGATCCAGATGCTATAGAATGAGATGATCCAGATGCTATAGAATGAGATGATCCAGATGTTGTAGATCGAGATGATCCAGATGCTGTAGATCGAGATGATCCAGATGCTGTAGATCGAGATGATCCAGATGCTATAGATCGTGATGTTCCAGATTCTGTAGATTGTGATGATCCAGATGTTGTAGATCGAGATGATTCTGATGTTGATGATCGTATGATGACGATTCTGATGATTGTGAGGATCCAGATGTTGATGTTGTTGTAGTTGTTCGAGTGCTGCAGAAGATAAAGACTCAGTACTAAAGATGTTGATGTATTGAAGATGTTCCAGTAACTGCTTGAGTTACTGATGATGTTGAGAAAGCTTCCAATGATTTATAGATGTATCATGTATGATTTTGATGACTCCTTACTCGTGTAGATGCTGTTATAATATCCTTCTCGTTAAGGGGGAGTGTTGAGATATTGTAACTTCAAAGAATATTATATTTGTACTTTATTATTCCGGAGATGATTCATCCCTCCATGAAGATATTATTGTATATCCGGAGATGTTTATTCCTTCATCGGAATGTGGTAACTTGGGTTATTAGACTTCCCTAGTGGGGGTCGGCCCTGTATGTGTTATGTGGGTCAAAGGGTTACTAGACCACTCTAGAGGGGTTGGCCCAGTCAATTATAGTGGGGTATTTAACCCATTGGTTAAATACGAGCCTACATGATTTGTGTAAAAGACAAGTCGAAGTAGTGTATAAATAGAGGAGGTGTATTCCTCATTTTACACACACTCACTCACTTGAGAGTGGTGCACTTGTGGAGGAGAGGTCTGCTATGGAGAAGGAGGAGCTTATGCTCAGGGTTACATCTTTGTATATTGCTGGTCATCTATATTGAGGAAGCTTTATTGGGTTTTCTACCCCATGAGGGTTTCCCAGGATAAATTTGTGTCTCTTGTGTTTATGCTGTGCTTGTTGTTTCTTCAGTGATCCTGTATATGCTATTATTGTGAAATGGAATGCAATGCTACTATTTTCTGTCTTAGCATATTAAATCTTAACACTAAATGAAGTATTGGTTGCCTCTATGGAAACGGTTGTCCATCACTACAGCAACGGAAAGTTGTCACTGTAATGAACTAAATGAAGTATTGGTTGTCGCTATAGTGATGGGCAACAGTCACTATAGCGATAGTGTTTGGTTTTTTTAACATAGTCTACACATAACACATGCCATGTCTTTCCTATTGCTATAGCAACGAAAGTTTTTAAGTGTTTCTACAATGATGAAATCTATTCCACGGAATAATGGGGTCATGTTCATCGCTATAGAAATGCACAAATGTTGCAATAGCAGCAAAGTTCCGTGGGAAAAATATGCACATGTACTAGTGTCTTCTTCATTATAGGCTCACCAATTGCGCTTCCTTAACAGTCTTGGGTGCACATGTGAGATGAAAGGTGCATGCATGAAATGCTGAATGCACATGTGGTATTGGAGCATGCACATGCAATCTTAGTGTGTGGGGGGGGTGGATAATGTGTGAGTGCATATTTTAGAATTCAATATGCAAATTGCCACTTGCACCAAATGTTGAATTTTTCATGTCATCATTATTATTCATGACATAATTACTATTCATTTCATCATTACTATTCATGTCATAATTTAGATTCATGTCATCATCATCAATATCATGCATAGTTTCCATCATCATCGTCATCTTCATTGTTATTGGCATTGGCATCGTCATCATCATTCTCATCATCCTCCTCCTCATCATCATTTCCATCGTCATCCTCATCCTCATTTGTTTGCAGTGAATCTACCAAGATGGAATTTTGTCAAACAACTTATGCTTAGATTCAAGCTATATATTTCTCAATAAAATGTATTCCCAAGGATGAACATTGGTAAAAAAATTGAAACCAAAACCACATGCCTAAAGCTAGTTACATTGTGCAAAAAACCTCTTTCGGTTTCCTAAAATGATGGACCGTTTTCCTGTAGTGAATATGCCAAGATGGACTTCTTATAGAGTTTGTTATGTAAAAGCAATGTAAATTTTCAAAATGGGATCAATAAAATGCACGCCCCAGAATGCAAATTGGTGAAATATTGAAACCAATATTACAATCCTGAAGCTAGATACATTGTCCACAAAAACCTCCTTCGGATTCTTGAAATAATGGGCCATTTTACTGCAATGAATATGCCAATATGGAAATCTTATAGAGTTTCTTATGTAAAAACAATGTAAATTTGCAAAAATGGGCTCAGCAAAATGCATGCCCTAGGCTGCAAATTGGTCAAAACTTAAAACCGAGGCCACAAGCCTAAATATAGATACATTATCCACATAAACCTCCTTTGGATTCCTGAAATAATGGGTAATTTGTCCGCAATGAATCTACCAATATGGAAGTTTTTCAAAACATTATGCTCAGAGTCAAGCTATGAACTACTCAGTAAAATGCATTCCCCAAGCTATAGAGTGGTAAAAAATTGAAACCAAAACCACATGCCTGAGGCTGGATAAATGTTCTACAAAAACCTCCTTTGGATTCCTGAAATGATGGGTCATCTTCCCATAGTGAATCTGCCAAGATGGACTAATTGTAGAGTTTGTTATGCAAACATAGTGTAAATTTGCAAAAATGGGCTCAATAAAATGCATGACCAATGATTCACAGTGGTCAAAAATTGAAACCAAAAGCACATTCCTAGAACTAGATACGTTGTCCATAAAAACCTCCTTTGGATTCCTAAAATGATGGGTCATTTTTCCGCAATGAATATGCCAAAATGGTAGTTTTTCAAACTAGTTTTGCTCATAGTAAAGAAAAAACAGGATTGGGAAAATGCACGCCCCAATCTGTGCATTGGTTTATAATTGAAATTAAAACCACATGCTTAAAGCTAGTTATATTATGCACAAAAACCTCTTTCAATTTCCTAAATGATGGATCATTTTTCCACAGTGAATCTGCCAGGATGACATCTTTTCAAACTACTTATGATTAGATTCAAGCAAAAATGGGCTTGGGAAAATGCATGCCCCAATCTGTGCAATGGTCTATAATTGAAAGTAAAACCACAAGCTTGAATCTAGTTACATTGTGCACAAACAAATCTTTCAGTTTTCTGAAATGATGGACCGTTTTCCACAGTGAATCTACCAAGATGACCGTTTTTCAAAATACTTATGCTCAGAGTCAAGAAAAAATGAGCTTGAAAAAATGAACTCCCCATTGTTCACATTTGTCAAAATTTGAAACCAAAGCCACATTCCTGAAGCTAGTTACATTACGCACAAAAACCTCCTTTAGATTCCTAAAATGATGGATCATTTGCTCATAGTGAATCTGCCAAGATGGTAGTTTTTTGAACAACTTTTAATTAGAGGCAAGCAAAAATGGGCTTGGGAGAATGAACTCCCTAGTCTACACATTCGTCAAAAATTGAAACCAAAACCATAGGCCCGAAGCTAGTTACATTGTGCACAAATACCTTTTTCAGATTCCTGAAATGATGGGTCATTTTCCTGTAGTGAATTTGCCGAGATGGTAGTTTTTCAAACAAATTTTGCTCTGAGTCAAGAAAAAATGGGATTGGGAAAATGAACACCCTAGTTTGTTCATTGGTTTATAATTTAAAGTAAAACCACAGGCCCGAAGCTAGTTACATTATGTACAAAAACCTCGTTCATTTTCCTGAAATGATGGATCGTTTGCCTGTAATGAATATGCCAAGATGGTAATTTTTCAAACAATTTTTTCTCGGAGTCAAGCAAAAATGGGCTTGGGAAAATGCATGCCCTATTTAGTGCATTGGTCTATAATTGAAACCAAACCACGAGACCAAATATAGTTATATTGTGCACAAAAACCTCTTTTAGTTTCCTGAAATGATGTATCATTTACTTGCAGTGAATCTGCATATATGGAATATTTTCAAACTAGTTATGCTCACATTCAAGAAAAAAATAGCTTGGGAAAATGCATGCTCTAGGCTGCACATTGGTCAAAAAGTGAAACCAAAACCAAGGTCTTGAAACTAGTTACATTTTGCACAAAAACCTATTTTAGTTTCCTGAAATGATGAACTATTTTCCCAAAATGAATCTTCCAAGATGACAGCTTTTCAAACTACTTATGCTCAGAGTCAGGCGAAAAAGGGATTGGGAAAATGCACACCCTAGTTTGCAAATTGGTCAAAAATTGAAACCAAAACCATAAACTTGAAGCTAGTTAATTGTGCACAAAATCCTCTTTTAGATTCTTGAAATGATGGGTCATTTTCCCGCAGTGAATCTGCCAAGATGGAAGTTTTTCAAATAAATTTTGCTCAGAGTCAAGCAAAAATGAGCTTGGGAAAATGTATGCCCTAGTATTTTCACTGGTATCTAATTGAAAGTAAAAACACGGGCCTGAATCTAGTTACATTATGTAAAAAAACCTCTTTCAGTTTCCTAAAATGATGGATCGTTTTCCCACAGTGAATTTGCCAAGATGATGGTTTTTCAAACAAATTTTGCTCAAAGTTAAGCAAAAATGGGATTGGGAAAATGCACACCCCAGTCTTTTCATTGGTCTATAATTGAAACCAAACCATGACCTTGAAGTTATCTAAATTGTGTAGAAAAACCTCTTTCAGTTTCCTAAAATGATGGATTGTTTTCCCACAGTGAATCTTCCAAGATGGTATTTTTTCAAGTTAAATATGCTCAAATTCAAGAAAAAATGTGCTTGGGAAAATGCACACCGCAGGCTGCACATTCGTCAAAAAGTGAAACCAAAAACAAGTGCCTGAGGAATTCTTACATTTTTGCATAAAACCCTCTTTCAGTTTCCTAAAAAGATGGATCATTGTCCCGCAGTGACTCTGGAAAGATGACAGTTTTTCAAACTACTTATGCTCAAATTCAAGCAAAAGTGGGCTTGGGAAAATGCACACCCCATTCTTTGCATTGGTCAAAAATTGAAACCAAAACCACAGACCCAAAGCTAGTTACATTATCCACAAAAATCTCTTTCGTATTCTTGAAATCATGGGTCATTTTCCTGCAGTGAATCTACCAGGATCGTAGTGTTTCAAACAAATTTTGCTCAAAGTCAAGAAACAATGGGCTCAGGAAAATGCATGCCCCAGTCTGTGCATTGGTGTATAATTGAAAGTAAAACCATAGGCAATAATCTAGTTACATTGTAGACAAAAACCTCTTTGAGTTTCCTGAAATAATGGATCGTTTTCCCGTAGTGAATCTACCAAGATGGAATTTTTTCAAATAACTTTTGCTCAGAGTCAAGAAAATTTCATGTGCCAGTCTGTGCATTAATCTATAATTGAAACCAAAACTACGGGACCAAAGATAGGTACATTGTGCACAAAAACCTCTTTCAATTTCCTAAAATGATGGATTGTTTGTCCATAGAGAACCTGCTAAAATGGTAGTTTTCAAACTACTTATGCTTAGATTCAAGCAAAAATGGGCTTGGGAAAATGCACGCCCCGGGATGCACATTGGTAAAAAATTTAAGACAAAACCACAATCCTGAAGATAGACACATTGTCCACAAAAATATCTTTCAGTTTCCTAAAATGATGGGTCGTTTTCCCACAGTAAATCAACCAAGATGGCAGTATTTCAAACAACTTATGCTTAGACTCAAGCTATGGAATGCTTAATAAAATGCACACATAGTCTGTATAGTGGTAAAAAATTGGTTCAATTTTTCATATTCATAAACAACTTGATAAATTGCACAAACTTCATCATGGATTTGTTGCCTTTTTTTTTTGTTCTCATCCAAGTACACCATAAGATCCTCATCCATCATCATCATCATGCTTCACCGTCCCTACACTCATTGTCACCATCACCGCCATTCTTCATTAAAACCATGCATCTCACATTGTGCCACACCCACTACTTTCCAAGCACAAGATCATTTGTTTCTATATTGGTTCAACTTTTCATATTCATAAACAACTTGATAAATTGCAGAAGCTTCGTCTTGGATTTGTTGTCTTTGTATTTTTCTCTCATCCAAGTACACCATAAGATCCTCACCCATCATCACCATCATGCTTAATCATCCTCATACTCATGTTGTCTCCATCACCATCCTCAAACTCATCCCCGTCCTCATCATCCTCATCGTCGTTGCAAGAGGGGAGAATTATATATATGTTGCAATCTTGATATGAAAGCAAGTAAATAAGTATTACCTTTTTGGAAAACTAGTGAATTTATTATTAATTTCAATTTTTTAGCCTTAAAAAATATACCTAATTTAATATAAATGATTTACATTTATTATACCATATGCTAACCTAACCTAGATAACTAAACCTAGACTTGCCTAACCCACTAGACAACCCTAATCTATCCTAAACTGCAACAATTGTAGTTACTACCTTAACTTCACCTGCAAACCTAGAAGCATAATCTATCCCTAGAAACCTGATGGATCCCAACATTAGGTAAGGAAAGGCATCTAAATCCTTTTCTAAATCAGTCATTTTGGCACATAAAGGAAGTGCTATGGTATCAAGTTGGTGAATGATGAGTGCATCCTAGTTAGGATTGTAGAAGATTTCAGTTTATATATTATAGATGTTGTATTCTTCCTTTCTCTAGCTTAAAGTACACATATGACACTAATGTGGTTGGTTTTTAGTAGTATATTCTTGACACAAGTACTGAACTAAGGAATCAAGCCAATTTTTCTAAGAAGAACAGATAGAAGAAGTAGTTTACTTGTAGTTTGTTGGTAAGACTAGAGATAAAGTGAAGGAGTTCTACGAGTATAGCATTTTGTATAAATACATGCACAGGACAAGTAGAATCTAAGGAAATAACTACAGTCAAGAGCATAAGTACCAGTGTTCGACAACCTATGAAGAATTATCTAATTGAGGCCTAGTCCCCAAAGACTAGACTGAGCTCAATGAACTACCACCATACAAGTTTTCCTCCATAGCGTGCATCATGCAGTCGCAGCTTAAACACAAGCAGTTTATTTTGTTTCTTAGTATTAGACTAGATATATTTAAACAGTATCACCTGGCTTATAGAGTAGGCCCATTTTTGTGTATGAACATAGTTATTTCCACAGTTTGTGAGAAGCATACATTTTGAGACTTATTATGTTAAAACAATGATTTTTAAGTAAATGAAGATTTCCATTGTCCCAACTTGTTGAGTAAATTTGTGTTCACGTATTACCATGGATAAGGGCCCATCCATAGGTGATTGCAGGAGCATGTGTGTTAAATTAGATTTTATTTATTTCATGTGAATGAGATGGATCAAAATAGAACAGAGTAGTTTTACTGTAGTTTGTAGACAATTTATAGTATGTTTGCAGAGTAGCTTTAACATATGATTTGGCACCTTTGATTCAGTTTAAATGCTTTGCTACTATTTCTGCAATTTCTAATTCAGTATTTGTTTTTAGCATGGTATCTTCTTATATGGACTTGGTTAAGCATTGTAGTTCTGAGTTTGTTTCATTATCTGCTTAGAATTCGGTGTAATCATATGCCTAGACTCAGCATGCAAATGGTAAGGTACATCCAAACTTTTCCTCAAAAGGTTTTGCCTAAAACCTGAACGAGGAATGTTTTGAAACTAGTCCATGAACCATTGACAAAGGAGTAGATGACTAGCCATATTATGGGATCCATGTCTTTTGCAACCCTTAGATCATAGATTAGGATTTCCTTTTCTTTTTATCAAAACCCTTCTTTTCCTGCTTTAGAATACTACTAGGAACCATTAGAAGTTTCTTTGTAGGTTGCACATATTGTGTAGGACCCTTAAAAGTTTGTACGAATCCATGGGTTGATGATTAAAGGGACGGTTTAGATACGACACCCTTGTTGGTGTCTATTCCCAATAGAATACAACATTGTTGTTGATTGATTGAGCTTGTCACCTTTTTGGTGTCGTTGCTGGGGAGGCGTACCAAACCACAAGGAAACTGGCAATACTAATTAATTGTTGTTTTTTATGAATATACACATGTTACAGTTGGAGTAATGAAATGGGCAAGAAGCAGTCGTTCTACTTCAAGTAAGTTTTTCGTTTAACCCATCTATCATTTTTTCATTATTTGTCATAGTGGACGTAGTGATAAACAAAAAAAAACCTAAAATTCCTATAAATTATCCTGTAAAAAACAAAAACAAAATTATATAAAGAAAAATACAAAAACATAGAAAACGAGGCAAAGATAGCATGAATTCCTAGGGCCAGGGAAAAGTTCGGGCGATTCATACCTAATCCAACTTCAATCCATAATAGAACTGAAGAGGATAATCCTCTTGATCCACCTAAAGGATTTAATTCATCACATCACCAACGTATGCCAAAAAGAAGACAAGGCCTTTTCGGGTCAATAATAGATGATTCATATGACCCTGAATATTTTGACACAATGGCAGATGGACATAACTATGATGTTGAAGATAAAAATGAATGACCTCTTATCTATTATTTTCCCATTGGGGGAGTTCCTAATGTTGAGGTCATAATGAAAAATATTAACCCTACCGCCTTTCCTAACTTCCATGGATTAGCCTCAGAAGACCCCGATACCTTCCTCTTTGAGTTTGAGGTAGTATGTCGGACCTATGATTATACCATGGATGCCCAGAAGTTAAAATTGTTTCCTTCAAATTTAAAAGACTCTGCACTCAGGTGGTTTATGAGTTGACTACCAAATAATATTTTCACTTGGGAGCAGATGAAGGAAACTTTCACTAAGAAATATAGGGATTATTGTAAGGCAAGAGAAACAATGGATGAGATTTTTAGAATGGTACAAGGCCCAAACGAGTCATTAGAAGACTATGAGGAATGATTCCAACTCAGTTATAAGAGAGCTCACTCCTGCACCTTAGATGACGAATCTCTCAAATGTGTGCTCCTTAGAGGGGTGAGAGAAGAGTATCTAGAAAACCTAAACTTATTCTCTAATGGTGACATATACTAGAAGAATTATGATCATATCAAACAAATCTTCAAAAACCACTCTCAATCCATAGGAAAAAACCTAGACGAAGAGACCTCTCTTTCTAGCAATCTAGACCCTCTAGTTCCTGTTAGTTTTTCAGAATTTAATACATTCTAATCTAGGATCTTAACTGAAATAACATGTACAGCATATCAAGCATAAGAGACAAGAGACAAGAGACACAAAACATTTCACCGAGGAAAACCAAGAAGGTGAAAAACCCCGCAGCTTCCTTAGAGATAGAATAAGCATCAATACAATGATCACCATGATCAAACCCAAGAGATAGATATCTACAGCAACATGCTCCTCCTCCACTTGTGTGCATACTCCTCTTCTCTCACTAATGCGAAGTGAGTGAACAATAAAATGTATAAAATGAGAGAGACACATTCTCTATTTATACACTACGTCACTTGACCTTTACTCAACTAGGTCGGCCCTAACTTAACCACATAACATAATACTGACTGGGCCAACCCCCAATAGGGTGGTCTAATAACCCTTTGACCCACATGACTCATACAAGGCCGACCCCAACAAGGTGGTCAATAACCCATCAAGTATAAGTTACGACACTTACAATATAACTTGCGACAATTGCAAGTACACATGACGACACTTCCAATCGGAGGAATAATACATCTCCGTTGGGGATACAATAAATTACAAATGTAATACATACAATATACAAGTGAATATCTTCCAAAGTTACAAATACATCAACACTCCCTCTTAACTAGGAAGGTATTCTCTTGACACAAGTCATCAATACATATAGGCACAAGTCTTCAATACTGGAGCTGGATCATCATCACTGGATCACGGAGCATCATCGTCACTGCTGCTATACTCATCATCTCGATCACTAGTGCTATCTCATAATTCTTCTCGTCATAGAAAGTTCTATAGAGCCAGCCCTTTTTCATGATGGATGTAGGCCCACAACCTGTAGGTCTTCATCATCACTAGCCATACTATGGAATCCTCAAGACTTATTACGTGCATCAACAAAACCTCGAAAGAACATCCCAGAACTTTTATGAGCTCACTGCTCAACCTATCAGATCTTGCAGGACCTTTTACATGCCACTGCACAACCTGTCCATGGCCACAGAGTATCATCCTAATACTCATGATCATCGTTCATGAAGCACAACCCAGATGCACATCACACAACACTTACACTCACCAGCATGGGAAGACACACTTCAACCATCCATGAAAGGCTCAGCAATTATATCTGCACCATGGGAAGACACACTTCAACCATGCGAGAATGGCACCGCACTTATATCCATATCCATGGGAAGACACACTTTAGCCATGCTAGGAATGGCACAACACTTATATCGAATCCATGGGAAGACAAACTTCAACCATGCTCGAATGGCCCCAGCCCTTACATCTTCACCGTGGGAGAACACATCTACACCTTGTGAAGAATGGCTTCAGCAATTACATATTTACCATGGGAGAACACATCTACACCTTGTAAAGAATAACTCCAGCCCTTACATCTTTACCGTGGGAGAACACATATACACCTTGTAAAGAATGGATCAGCAATTACATCATGACCTTGGGAGAACACATCTACACCTTTGTTGAAAAATATCGGCAATTATATCATGACCATGGGAGAACACATCTACACCATGTCTGAAAAGCCTATGTGAATCTATGTCTTCGGAACTCATCACACATGATCATCCTGATCATCATCATAGCATCATCCTGATGCATATCATCCAGAGCATCATCCTGATACTCATCATCCTGATACTCATCATCCATGATCAACCTGATCATTGTCACTGCATCATCCTGATGTATGTCATCTGGAGCAACATCCTGAAGCTTGTCATCCATGATCATCTTGATCATACAATACATCCACCTGATGCATACAAAGTATCTACCTGATACATATCATCATACATGATCCACCTGATCATACAATGTATCCACTTGATACATACAAAGCATCCAACTGATGCATATACATATACATGATCCAACTAATCATACAGAGCATCCAACCGATGCATATACATATACATGATTCAACTGATCATACAGAATAGTAACTGCAGCATCATCCTGATGCTCATCACACAACGCTTACATCCACAGCCATGGGAAGGATCCTCCTCTCACCATGATTGGAATGGCTCCTGCAAATGTGTCCCATCACTTCTTCCTCGAAGTATATTCAATCTGAAGAACACCAAGCCTCCCTCTTAAGTACTCAAACTTCACTCTGGCTAGTGGTTTCATCAACACATCTACAACCTGCTCATCCGTCGCAACATACAGGAGCTTCACTACTACTCTCTGCACCATATCCCTGATATGGTGATATTTGATCTCAATGTGCTTTGACCTGTCATGGAACACTAGGTTCTCAGAAATATTCACACAACTCTGGTTGTCACAAAAGATACCAGTAGCATCCAACGGGAGATCAAATAAATCTTACAATAGCTTCCTCAGCCATACTGCCTCACAACTATCCGAACAAGCTACAACATACTCTGCTTCGGCTATACTCAGTGCTACGTAGGATTGCTTCCTGCTAAACCAAGAGATCACACATCATCCCATACTGAAGCAGCATCCAGAAGTGCTCTTCCTATCTATAGCACATCCTACCCAATATGAATCAACATAAACCTGTAGGTTAAACTTTTGATTAGCATCATACTTGAGCCCATAATCAATTGTACCCTTTAGGTACCTCAGAATATGCTTTACAGCTACCAGGTGAACACCTCTCGGATCCCTCAAGAACTGGCTCAATGTGTTCACCGCAAAGCAAATATCTGGTCTTGTGTTCATCAGGTACATCAAGGACCCAATCATATGACGATACACTGTGACATCAACCGGATCAGATGAAGCATCACATAGAAGCTTCAAGTTCAATGTCATAGGTGTAGCCATGGCCTTGCAGTCCATCATCCCGAACCTCTTCAAGATCTCTACTGCATATGTCCCTTGTCCAAGGAATATTTCATCTGCACTCTGCCACACCTCCATGCCTATAAAATAATGCATCATCCCCAAGTCCTTTATCTCGAACTCGGTGGCAAGCTTCCTCTTCATGTCAGCAATTAGTCTATCCTCTCCTGTAACAAACAGGTCATCCACATACAAAAGTAGTATCATTGGATTTCCTTCTCAACCTTGTAGTAAAGGTTGGAATTTGCTTTACTCTTGGTAAAGCCCAAACTGGATAGAAAGTTGTCTATCCTCCCATACCAAGTCCTATGAGATTGCTTCAAGCCATACAAGGATTTCTCCAACCTGCACACATATGACTCCCTATCATGTGTCTCAAAATTGAGTGGCTGGTCCACATACACTTCCTCTTCGACTACACCATTCAAGAAAGTTATCTTGACATCCATCTGGTGTATCTTCCACTTTATCACTGCAGCCACAGCAAGTACTGTTCTAATGGAAGTGTATTTGACTACAGGTGCAAAAATCTCTTCATAATCAATCCTTCTCTCTTGGAGAAGCCACGAACTATAAACCTCACTTTGTATTTCTCTATGCTACCATCTGCAGCATGCTTGATCTTATAGATCCACTTGGAAGTCACAACGGACTTCCCTTTAGGTCTTGGGACTGCATCCCAAACATCATTCTTCATGATCGACTGGTATTCCTCGATCATGGCATTCTTCCATTACTGCATCCTGAATCCTTGGGAACTTTAGATTCTTCAATAGGTAGATTTTTTGCTGAACAAATGTTGTAGTCCTTCTTTTGTAGGTGTTTGTACACGATCTTTCCTAAAAGTCAAATTCAATTGCATGATTAGAAACTTCTCATAGTTTTCATAACAAAATATTATGCATAAAAAATATGTCATACAGTCATGCAATTATTTTAGCCAATGCTTCAATACAACATTTATCCATATCCCGCAACTTTCTAGATGCCTTCCAATCTCTACCAGAACATTGTTAAGAGTGTGCACAACTCCCAACATGTCAACAAAGGGGTTTCATTCTAGATAAGCAGCAATGGAATGTTGTACAGTGCCATAGACCACTTACCCATTATATGCATATTAGTAGTATACTGTTCATTAATGCAATTATTCTAATATGCATAACACACAACCTATGTCTAGGAACATAAGTATATACATCATTGAACAATACAAGAATGATAATTCAAATTCTTATCTTTGTTTGTTTGTAGGGTGGACTCCCTCTCAATATTTGCTTCCTTGCAAGAACTACTGGAGTGTGCTCCCTCTTGATCTTTGCTTCCTGGATTACCTGTCCTTTGAACTTATATCCATCCTCGATCACTATGCATACTTACTAGTAACATCATTGTGTTATCCTTGAGATCTCATACATAATCATGCATTCATTAGTATAATCTCAATACTATCAAAACATTATGATTCTAAGTAATCTTAAACATGTATGGTCAAGATCATTTCATACACAGATAATTTATCACAATTATTTTACTCATGCATATTCCTATTTGACCATAGGACTTTTCTGGTTAGTCATATCATCAATCAAAGTAAGAAGCATAATATGCCTATACCCATGATTACTCAAACCTATAACTTCATGAATAATCATTATCAATCATACCAAGTATACTTATATAAGATATCCTATCACAAGGTAGGATTCTAACTTGATATATGAAAAACATACCTGGATTAATATGTTAGCTGGTTATGTCTAACATACCCACATGATGTCTTCTTGTTCTCTTAAATGACTTGTGCTAGTGACCTGCATATCTCATAAGTTAACCATTGTGGAACCAAATTATACATACCTCGTAAGTAGATCTTCTATGTGATCCATGACAATGGATTAATCTTTGTCTTCATGTTAGTGGACAATATCAACCTCATACAACACCACAATGCATTAGTACAATCATAAGTGTCAAAACCCTAATCAATGAATATCTTCTATCATGCATTCATATTTTTATTAAGGTGATACGACAAGTCTAAAATTAATCAAGATTGTACTAATCTTAATGAAGACAAACATATCATAAACTTAATCATGAAAATATTTCGAAACATACCTGGATAAGTCATACCTGTCGATATTGCTTGTAATCTTCTTATGCTAAGTGTCGCAACGAGACCTGTTTATGGGATAAAACAGGAGAGCGAACTTGCACGGCGTGCCACATGTCACTCGTTCACTTTTGGCCTCTGAACCTTTGGCCTGTGAAAGTACAGTCCGTGCCCTACCTGTCACATTTTATGAAATTTCATTTGGAGCTTCCTAGCCCAAGTTGTGACCTGTTTTCCTAGGTCACCTGTTTATGACTGAGATTTGGAAGAGGCAGAAACCCTAGATTGTACAGATCATAAAACACAAAGTACAACGAATTAGAAGTTGTGCGTCAGACACAAGGTAAATTGGGATCTTATCTTCGACCTGTAAGAGTTTCAGATCCTAAAACTTCGACAAAATGGATTTATAGCGAAAGTTCTAGGATGACTTGTTTTTTCTATATCAAGTGTCATAAATGCCATACCATGCCTTCTTTCAGGCTAGCTCTGATACCATGTTAGTTTTTCAGAATTTAATACATTCTAATCTAGGATATTAACTGAAAGAACAACATGTACAACATATCAAGCATAAGAGACAAGAGACAAGAGACACAAAACATTTCACCAGGGAAAACCAAGAAGGTGAAAAACCCCGCAACTTCCTCAGAGATAGAATAAGCATCAATACAATGATCACCATGATCAAACCCAAGAGATAGATATCTACAGTAGCATGCTCCTCCTCCACTTGTGTGCATCCTCCTCTTCTCTCACTCATGCAAAGTGAGTGAACAATAGAATGTATAAAATGAGAGAGACACACTCTCTATTTATACACTACATCACTTGACCTTTACTCAACTAGGTCGGCCCTAACTGAACCACATAACATAATGTTGACTGGGCTGACCCCCAATAGGGTGGTCTAATAACCCTTTGACCCACATGACTCATACACGGCCGACCCCAACAAGGTGGTCTAATAACCCATCAAGTATAAGTTACGACACTTACAATATAACTTGCGACACTTGCAAGTACACATGACGACACTTCCAATCGGAGGAATTATACATCTCCATTGGGGATACAATAAAGTACAAATGTAATACATACAACATACAAGTGAATATCTTCCAAAGTTACAAATACATCAACAGTTCCAACATCACTAAGTCGGACTTAGAGAATCTCTTAGATGACCTAAAATCAAATATTTTACACTCCATGGTTCTACAAATGGATTAAATGCAAGCTAAGTTAAAAAAGGAGGAATCAGATAGAGCTTTAGCCATTTTTTCCCTAACTGCAGAAAAAAACACAAGAAGAATGAATGCCCCTTAAATCTCACTCAGGTTAGTGCTATAAAAGTTGAATGATGTGTAATTTGTGCTAATAAACACTCCACAGAAAACTGTCATTACATGGTATCGTTAAACTCTAACCTATACGAGCCACAAGAACATGCATAACCTCTCTATTATATAAATCCCAAGAGACCAGGTTTACATAAAAAATTCCAACACCCTTGCAACCAGTCTCAATACCAAACCTTTCAAGGGAATCAACCATACCAACCATATCCCCAACCTCCTTACCAACAAGCTTATAATCAACCACCATTCCCACAAACATATGGACATCAACCTTGGACAAATCCTTATGGAAAACATAATTATCCTACACTTGATTGGGTGCCACCTGAATGGCATAACCCTCAAACAACACCACCACCTTATGGACAAAACCCTACTTCCACTAGATGGGGACCAAATCAACAACCAACAATCAATGCAAATCAACCCCAAGGTAAAACTCCTAACCCTTCAGTTCCAAGGCCACCTCTTCCAGCTTAGCTAGCCCCAAATCCTAACAAGGGACAAGATAAACTACCAAGCATACTCATTGGATACTATACAAGTCAATCAAATAAACCTACATTCTGGAAAAGTTATAACATGCCCAACCGAGGAGCCAGAAACAGATTGACTACATTCAAGCACAACACATCATACACCAGAAGAACAACTTGTAGAAGAACATCATGTAGCGGATCCGCCGTCTCTTGTTCCACCTTTTCCAAGAGACTAAAATCCGAAGAAACCCAAAAACCAGAGAATCCTATTTTAACATAACTCAAATTTTTATGTTTCAAGATACCACTCTTATAGGCTATTAAAGAAATTCCAATCTACAATCAATACATTAAGGATACTTGCATAAAGAGACCAGGTAGGAAAAGGAAATACCCTATTACCATTAATGTGATAGGACAACTAGCAAAACTAATGATGGGGAGAGTCACTAACCCAAAATATGTTGACCCAAGGAGCCCAATAGTGGATGTACACATAACAGGGAGTCCAATTTCCAATACCCTTGTTGAGTTAGGAGAAACTATAAATGTAATGACATAAGATACCATGCTGAAACTGGACATTCAACACCTCCTAAGACAAAAAACTACGATTCTACAACTTGCAGATACTTCTATAGTCTGTCCTGATGGTATATTGGAAAAAATTATGGTTACCATAGACTCTTGGAAATACCCCGTTGATTTCATCATCATCCACACTAAAGCTAAACTTAGTGGATATCCCTTCATTCTTGGAAGACCATGGATTGCAACAGATGATGCTCATATAGCATGCAGGCAAGGATATATGACCGTCACAAATGGATTACAAACCAAAACCTTGACTCTGTACCCTCCTTCCAAACCACATTTAGATATCTAGCAACCTTGGTGACAATACAAAAAGAAGGATCACGACCAACCCATACATCCTATTCTAACCATAGATACGACCCTATCATTACATTCACCACATGAGGATGGAATCATTCCCAATTTTATGTAGAATCTCTATGCTTACCCAATTTCCATTAGAGATCATTTACCAGTAGGTGAATTAGATGTGCTAGGGATGGAGCAACACATATGGAAAAAAATATGTCTCATGCAAGAAACAAAGACAACCATCAAAACCATATAAATTGCTCCTAACAGAACATTACAGATTAGTGATCACTTACTACCAGATCGGGAAGAAAAAGTAATCCACCTCCCTAGAAACTATCAAGCAGCCTTTACATGGACCTATCCTAACATGAAAGGAATAATTCCAACTATTTTCCAATGTCACATATATATCAAAGAAGGAGAAACTCATGTTAGGAAGCCACAATGCAAAATGATCCCAACCTTGAGAAACATTATTAAAACATAATTACAAAAAATCCTTGACATTGGATTCATATACCCAATTTCAGATAAGAGTATCACCATTAGCAATTGTTCCAAATAAGGGAGGAAAATGGAGAGTCTCCATATATTATAGAGAATTGAATAAGGCTACGAAGAAGGATCACTTTCCCTTACCATTTATTGACCAAGTTCTAGATACCCTAGTTGGAAAGAAATTATTTTCCTTCTTAGATGGGTTCAGTGGATAGAACCAAATCCAAATTTATCCAACAGACCAGGACATAATCACCTTTACCTGTCCATGGGGAACTTTTCCTACAAATTCCTTCCTTTTGGACTTTGCAATGATCCTTCTACCTTCCAAAGGGAAGTCTTGAGTATTTGTGCTTATTTCATCCATGACCTTATGGAAATATATATGGATGATTATACTCCTTATGGAGAGGAATTTGAAGAGGCTCTCACCAACCTAGAGAATGTTCTTAAAAAATGTATTGAAAAAAAACCTTTGTTTAAGCAATGACAAATGTCGATTAATGATGGATGAAGGGGTAATGTTAGGACACTATGTCTTTGAAAGAGGAATAACATCAGATCCTGCAACAATTCAAGTAATAATCAACCTACATCCTCCACATAAAGTAAGATATGTTATAGTCTTCATAGGACAATTAGGATATTACAGGATATTCATACAAAATTATAGTAAAATAGTTGCACCAATGTTTTCTTTAATTACTAGAGATTCAGAATTCCAGTGGAGTGATAGATGCAAAAAAGCATTTGGACATATCAATCAAGAAATCATGGAGGCACGTGTCTTACAAGGACCAAATTGGAAGCTTCCTTTCCACATACATTTGGATGGTTTAGACAGGGCAATAGGTGAATACCTCGATCAAGAAGAGAATAAAGTTCCATATGCCATTTACTACATCAATAAGAAACTTGTAGCACCAGAGATAAACTACACTATAATAGAGAAATAATTCCTTTCTATCATTTATTCCATCAATAAGTTTAGGCACTACATCACTGGATATCAGACATTCATCCATATTGATAACTAAACAATCAAATATTTAATGAATAAATCAGATGTTAGTTGTAGAGTGATCAGATGGATTTTATTTTTAAAAGAATTTGATATAACTATTGTATATAAACCAAGGAAACATAATGTTGTAGCATATTTCTTGTCCAGAATAACACATGTTACAGATAATGAGATAGTCGATGACACATTTCCAGATGAACACCTGTTTTTTTTTATCTCTGTATACACCCCGTGGTTTGCTGACAATGCAAATTATTTAACCACTTGGAAGTTTCTTAAACATTTTACCTACAAGAAAAGGTCCAATATAATTAGGAAGAGTGTTCCATTCTCATGGATCCAAGGATATATTTTCAGAAAGGGACCAGATCACATCATGAGAAGATGCATTAGAGAGGATGAGGTTCATGAAATTCTTCATGCACGTCATGATGAACCATGTGGTGGCCATTATGCATCTAAAAGGACAACATACAAAGTTTTGAAAACATGGTACTATTGGCCAACCTTGCACACAGATGCAGCCACTTATGTTTCCATATGATCACTTAGTTCTCCAATGTGGTAATCAATATATATAAGAGAAAGAAAAAAGGATAAAAAAAATTTTAAAAAAAGGAAAAAGGGAAAAAGAGTATATGCTTAGATGAAAACCTTTTTGCGAGGCATCTACAACAACAACAACAAAAAAGAGAAAAATACATATTTTACTAATTCAATGCAGGAAGAAGACACAACCTACAAGGTTTTTACAAATTGCAGCACTCTTATAACAAGCATAAAATACATCAACTCACCTCAACAACAACCAATAAGTTAGTCAAAGGTGTGTCTACTCATCTATATTTATCAATTTGATCTTTGATTCATTATTTTAGCTAGTGTATGTTCAATATTTTCACCAACTTAATGAGGAAAACAATTCTAAATTGGGGGGGGGATTAGTAGAAAAATATTATCTCGTGGCAGCAGTCGTGGCAGTTTTTTTGTTTTTTCTAGAAAAAAGGCAGTGTTTTGCACATGCCAAAAATCAGATAAATGTGTCACATGCCATATCGGAGGCAATAATTGGGTAGACAAGTTTGGAAGGGGTCGACAAGACGTATGAAAAGGATATGACCATCGCCATATTCCACCTCTAATTAGAAGGATAGATGGGATAGTCGGCATGATCTAAGGCACAAGTGGAAAATTATGAGAAGAAAAGGAGGTTGGAAGAATTCAAATCACATGATGAGTTATGATGAAGAGGGATATGACATGACGAGAAAATTCTAATGATCATATTCACCACCCGAAGTTTGAGCCATCACTCAAGGAACCCACAAGAAGGAATCACCCTAAGAAATGGGAAGCATGAAATCTAACATCGAGCATCTAAGTTAAGAACAGGTAATTCGAAGTTCCTCTATAAGCAAAGAGTTGCTTTGCATGTTGTTAAGATATCTTTCATACTTTGTTAATACGTTGTAAAAAAGAGGGTTATCAGAAAGATTGGGGGTTTTGTTAAGAAAGAACACATTGACCATTCCAAGCTATTTAAACACCCAAAATCCTTGAAATACTTCCAAGATGTAGGATGGGACCAATATTTTTAGAAACTAGATGGTTACCATGAGGGATTAACGAAGGAATTTTCCAACAAGATGAAGAATATTGATGATCATAACTATAGAACATAAGTGAGAGGAGTTACCATTGAAATCAATGAGGAAGTGCTAAGCAGATTTACTGGTCTTCCCAAGGGAATGATATGGGATAAGGATGACACAGAGCTTGCTCAGAAATACAAGAAACAATTTTTCTGTTACACAGAGAAGTATAAGGAATCTAAGGGGAGTGTAAAAAGGGATTCGCTTCCAGAGCCATGGGGAGAGGTAGCTCTCATAGTTATGAAATATATCACCTGTGATGATCAGCATGCCCAAGTACATACCTACCATTTTAGTATTTTAAACCTATTAAGGAACCTCAGGTGGCAAAGGGTGGGGAAAAATATCAGTCTTCCTTGGTTTTTATTTAAATCCCTAACCTCAATGAGCATCAAGTACCAGTTGGGGAAGGAAGATGCTCTATCTCACCATGGATTAGTCAAGATAATCATTTGTGATACCTTGGCAAGGGAATACACCCCCCTGACTTGGGACACATTCTTAAATATTATTCAAGATGATATACAAGTCTTTCATAAGAAGGAGAAGATCCCTACTAAAGAGCAGATGACTCCCCAAGTGAAGCCACCTGAGAGACAAGCAACACAATAGAGGAAGAAGTCTAAGAAGAAAGGTCAGTCCATAGGAGACCCAAATAAAAATGGCCATGTTTCTCAAATAAATAGAGCAAGTCGTAGGAGAGTGGTAAGTGACAAGAAGAAGAACCTGGTGAGGAAAAGGAGGAAGAAACAATTGCAGATAACTTCCTCCACTTAGGAAAGAAATGGCAAATCTCTTTGAAGAAACGAACCATGCAAGCCAATGGAAAAGATTCACCTGAAAATAAGAAGAAGAAGAAGAAGGAAGAATCCCCATCTATGCAATACTCAATCTCAGACACCGATTCTTCTCATGAGCAGCAAGCTTCAGACTCATATAATGAGGATGTGGAGGACGTTTTCCATGAAAAAGACATCCGACAAGAAGAAGGGGGAACCCCTATTGGATATCAACAAGAGATTGGGGAAATTTTTCCTGAACTCCAACATAATGTAGAGAAGACAAAAAATACAAAAAATATACCTATTTCCTCACCAGTTAGTGATAAAATATCCAGCATCAGACTTCATGAAATGATTACTGAAAAGATGAATAAATTGGAAATCTCCAAGGTTATCTCAAGGAAATGGAGAAGGAAGTGTTGAAGTGGAAGAAGATTTCCCACATAGTAGAATCTCTAAAAGATTCTTCTAATACGCAAGGGAATCAAGAATACGAAATACACCCCCTAGAAGAGAATATTAAAGTCATTAAAATGGAGTTACATGAAGAAGAGAAGCGACACGTGATGAACGAGAACCTCCTGCTGAAAAGAGACTTGCAAGGCTGCGAAATTGAATTGAAGGATGAAATAAGGGAGAAATACAAAGTATATGAACAATGTAAAGAAATATTTAACATCATGAAGAAGATCATACGTTGTAGGCCACCCACAATGTTATATTCGGTCTTCTTGAGAGAGAGATGGCTTTGGTACCAACTTAAGAGGATACATGAAGGATGATCAGAACAATTGGATACTCCCAAGGACTTCATAGAATCCATCCAAGGAGTTGGGGATCTAGGTAAGGACCATCTCAACGAATTTTATCTTCATAATTTCATCCTAACTCCCCCTAGAGATGGTCACTCAATAACTATGTGGGGGATGTAAGACTTAGATCACTATGCTCTTGGATCTCTAATGAAGACAAAAGAGCCACCGAGATGCTCCATTACTTTGAGAGATAAAAGGACACTCAGTTATGGATCAAGGCAGAGGCACCTATTGTTGATATTGTCCTCACTTCTCACCAGCTTATGATCCATGATAAAGATATGGTACCAATCCTAAAAGAGAATTAAAATTATACCGTTTCCCATTTCAAAGACCTAACAACTGCAAGAAATAAAAATCGGATCATACATCTTGTTACAAAAAGATGGAAGGGCATTCCTCTTGAGATACAAAAGCTCGAAATACACTCACCTTCTAACATGGAAATATCCCTTTTCTGATCCACTTTGTATATCACCTCAATAGAAAAGTTGGGGCTACAATGGATTGGTCTAAAATTCATCCCTCCATTGCTTCTATCCAACGATAATAAGGAATGGAATCAGGAAGAGGAAGAAGCCAGTTGGGAGCATACTCAGAAATATAGAGGATTTCATCAGTCAGGAGCTATGACTAGTTTTTATGCTTGTCAAATCAGACTTGCAGAAATCCATGAGTCCACAAAAGACCCAAAGTAAGCAGTTGGTTGTACAGAGATGTTAAAATGAGGTAGTTGGGGGGAGATGATGGCTCCCAACATTAGGTAAGAAAAGGCATATAAATCCTTTTCTAAATCATTCATTTTGGTCTATAAAGGAAGTGCTATGTTATCAAGTTCGTGAATGATGAGTGTATCCTAGTTAGGATTATAGAATATTTCATTTTTTATATTCTAGATGTTGTAGTATTCCTTTATCTATATTAAAATACACATATGAAACTGATGTGGTTGGTTGGTAGCAGTATATTTTTGACATAGGTCCATATCTAAGGCATCAAGCCAATTTTTCTAGGAAGAATAGTTAGAAGAAGTAGTTTACTTGTAGTTCATTGGTAAGAATAGAGATAATGCTAAGAAGTTCCAAGAGTATATATCATTTTGCATAAAGACATGCACCTGACAAGCAAAATCTAAGGAAATAACTACATTCATGACCATTAGTATCAGCATTCAACGATCTCTAAAGAATTATCTAAATAAGGCCTAGTCTCTAGAAATTGGATTGAGCTCAATGAACTATCACTATACGAGTTGTCCTCCATAGAGTGCCTCATGTAGTCATAGATTAAACACTGGAAGTTAATTTTGTTTTGTAGTAGTAGAATAGAGATATTTAAACAATATCGCATGGCTTACAGAGCATGCCCATTTTTGTGTATGAACACAGTTATTTCCATAGTTTGTGAGAAGCATACATTTTGAGATTTATTATGTTAAAACAACAATTTTTAAGTAAATGAATATTTCCATTGTCTCGGATTATTGAGTAAATGTGTGTTCCTGTATTTCCATGGATAAGAGCCCATCCATAAGTGATTGCAAGAGAATGTGTGTTAAATTAGATTCTATTTATTTCATGTGAATGAGATAGATCAGAATAGAACAGAGTAGTTTTACTGTAGTTTGTAGACAATTTACAGTATGTTGATAGAATAGCTTTAACATATTATTTATGCACCTATGATTCAATTTAAATGCTTCGTTACTATTTATGCTATTTCAAATTCAATATTTATTTTTAACATGGCATCTTCCTATATGGAATTGGTTAAGCATTGTAGTTCTGAGTTTATTTCATTATCTGCTTAGAAATTTGGTGTAATCAGATGCCTAGACTCGATGTGTGAATGGTAAGGTAGATCAGGAGTTTTCCTCAAAACGTTTTTCCTAAAATCTCGGTGAGGAATGTTCTGAAACTAGTCCATGAACCATTGACAAAGGAGTAGATGCCTAGCTAGATTATGGGATCCATGTCTCTTGCAACCCTTAGATCAAAGATTAGGATTTCCTTTGATTTTTATCAACATTGGTTATTTTCCTACTTTAGAATACTTCTAGGCATCATTAGAAGTTTATTTGTAGGTTGTACATATTGTGCAGGACCCTCAGAAGTTTGTACAAATCCCTAGGTTGATGATTAAAGGGAATGTTTAGATACAACATCCTTGCTGGTGTCTTGTCCCGACAGGATACAATATTGTTGTTGATTGATTGAGCCCGTCAAAAGCCTAGAAATATAATCTAACCCTAGAAACCTAATATAGCCTAGAAACACTAATCTAACCCTAGAAACCTAGAAACCTAATATAGAAATGTAGAACACATGGAAATTCTTGCACTAGGGGGTCAAAATCCAAACCAAGTAGAATAATTGGCTGTTTTCAGCTCCCAATTCTTTGTTTGGAGCCCATTGTGGATGTGGTCACATTTCCCATGGTCACCCAGGATATTTCAATTCAAAATTTACCCCTAGTGCAAAATTGGCATTGGCCCTTACTGGGAAAAATATTGGTTTCGGATATGATATATTACGACCATTTCTAGGCAATTGAATCATGGTAGAGGGGTTCCCCTGGATGAAACCTGACATCATGAATCCGTCAGAATCAATAGCTTCACGATCTGAGTTTACGGTTTCTATTCTATGGCCAATTGGGTTACAATCCATATTGGGCAGCATAATTGGGTTATGTTAGCTCCCATAGATTTGTTTGTCCATTATGGACATGGTCACACTACCCATGGTTTCCCAGGATATTTCAATTCAAAATTGACCCGCTTGTGCAAAATTGGCATGGGAAAGTAACAAAAATATGTACACTTTCACACCATCCTACTATATTTTGTATCCATGATTGGTGTATCCCTTCCCAAACACACTTGCAGGAGCTTACATAAATCATTTCTACTACTCAGTTCAAATTTTATGCCCTGGGATTGGATTCACCATGTATCCCTGAAAGGATTTAGTTCACGACTTGCAAATAGCCATAGAATGATGGCCATGGATCAGATCAATGAACCAATGACTCTATTGGATTTGTGACATCCAAATAGTGCTAGCGGTGCTTCTCCCCTATGGGTCCATGGCCTCAAACTTGTCTTGTTCGACGATTCCATAAGCTAGGGTTTTGGTTAGTGAGAGACAATTCAATTTTTGCACTAAGGGGTCAATGATGAACCCAAATTATAGGTATCCTATATCCTTTTTGCCACAGTAAAGCACAAGATATGGTGAAGGACATACACCTGTTTTGTGGGAAAATGTATTTACTTTGATTATTTAATAAGGATGTTTAGAGATTATTCTTTTTATGTTAAAAGTGTTTTTCTACGTGCTAAACCTATAATGAGTAGGCATAAACAGGGTGTGAAGGTCTTGAGGTATCAACGAGAGTCAAAGCTCAAGACTGCAGATAACAAAGGGGTTGAACGCTCAAATCTCCCTAAGTTCTAGCAGAAGCCTTGATTAAGAGGATCGACATTTATGATCATAGACTAGGTTAGAATTAGAAAGATATATTTATGGACCTCTCGGGTAGTGAGGGGGTCCTGTTGCTATTTTGTAGAATCAATCGTTTATGAATTTTTGTACTACGAAGACAATTTGTGTTAAAGACTTTCCTGAACCATGAAGTTACTATTTTAATAAGAAGATTGATGTTACTTTCAAGCCTGCGTTTATAAGTTTTCCATACTCCCGCGTATGGGTTGGGGAGGGCCCCTCCAACACGTAAGTCAAGAGATTTACTCGGTTTTCAGGTATTTTCCATTTATGCTGTGAATCAATTTACTTCTTATCGTATATAAAAATACTTTGATGGCATTTAAATGACATGGTTTTATTTCAGTATTAAAGCGATCATTTTGATTCAGCACAATATCTGTAGTTGGTTACAGTGCATTCCATAGTTTGGTAGAACTCATTCTGTAGTCTTGTAGCTGCATTCTGCACAAGCATATTTTGACATATGTTTTCATGTATTCTTATATTAGTTCTCAAACAATGATTCAGATCTAGAAAGCTCATGCATATTTCTTTTATCAAACTTAGATCATAGAGGTTAATCACTTTCAATTCCTTGATTTAATGGTCATCACTTGTGGTGTTTAATCCGAATAGATAAGATTGGTTAATTCTCAGCATTGGATATTTACGTTTTGGATCTGGTTTTCAGTATTTAAGTTTTTATATTAGACTTTCAATATTCAGCACTTGATTTTCAGTATTCACTTCATACATTAAAATCTCAGCTTTCCGAATTTTATTTCTAGCCTAAGTTTATCAAGCTTTTAGCATTTCAATTCTTAGTATAGATTTACAGTTTTCAGCATTTAACTTCTTAGCATAGGAATTTGTCATTCATAGATTCACAATATTTTTATCACACTTTCTTCTTTGATTAGAGAAACCTTTAAGACATATAACAATACCATAAACACGACGAAGACTATCCTATAGAGCACATAGAGTGTTAGCACCTCTAAATTTTTTGCGTCCCCTGGTCAATAATTAAAGTATGCTCCTGGTCTAGCTGCCCTAATTAGGAATCCATTCCTGGAGACCACCAGTCAACTTAGGAAATACCTCAACTGGGATATTATGGGTAGTGTTCCCTCATGGTCCTTGCTCAAACACACTTGCAAGAGCTAACATAACTCATTTATGTTTCCCTGTTCAAATTCTATGCCTCGGGCTCAAATTCCCCATGTGTCCCTGAAAGGCTTTAGGCTATGACTTGCAACTAGCAATAGAATGATGATCATGGATCATATCAGTGAACCATTGACTCCAATGGATTCATGACATTTGGAAGAGTGCTAAGGATGTCTCTTTCTAGTGGGTCCATGGCCCAGAACTTGTCTTGTTTGATGATTCCATAAGCTAGGGTTTTGGTCAGTGAAAGGAAATGCAATTTCTGCACTAAGGGGTCAACTGGGGAAATACATTTACTAGGAGCTTATGGGTAGTGTTTCCATGTGGGTCTTCCCCAAACACACTTGTAGGATCTGACATAACTCGTTTTTCTTCCCATTTTGAATTCTATGCATCAGGCTTAGATTCACCATGTGTACTTGAAAGGCTTTAGGCTACAACTTGCAACTGGACATAGAATGATGGCCATGGATTGGGTCGATGAACCGTCAAATCCGTTAAATTCATGACATTGGAATACTGCTAGGGGCTCCTCTTCCCCATGGGTCCATGGACTTGAACTTGTCTTGTTCGACGATTCCATAAGGTAGGATTTTGGTTAGTAAGAGGCTATGCAATTTCTACACTAATGAGTCAACTTGGGAAATAACTTGACCATGAGCTTATGGGTAGTGTGCCCACATGGGAACTACCCAAACACACCCATATGACCTTTCAAAACTCAGTTCTGTTTCCCAGTTCGAATTATATGCCCTGGTCTCAGATTCACCATGTGTCACTGAAAGGCTTTTGGATGTTACTTGCAACTGGTCATAGACTGATTATCATGGCTCGTATCAATGAACCATCTACTCCATTGGATTCATGAAATTGGAATAGTGCTAGGGGTTCCTCTTTCCCATGGGTCCATGGCATAGAACTTGTCTTGTTTGATTATTCCAGAAGCTATTATTTTATTCAATGATAAGTAATGCAGTTTATGCACTAAGGGGTCAATGTAATGTCCCTTGTTAGGAATTTTATTAAAATGGCAACTTTCCACTTTTTTTTCCCTAGTTCGACCTTTGACTAGTTTTGATCTCTAGGTCCCAAATTCGCCCCAAATGATCCCAAATATTCTGAGAAGATATATTAATGATATTAGAACATAAATATGTGTTTCAGGGATGCCTTTGGACCTTTAAAATACTTCTGCAAATCCTCTTTCAATTTTGATCAATGTAGGTAACTTTACTAGTGATTTTCCTTTGACTAGTATTGGTCTCTAGGTCTCAAATTGACTCCAAATGCCTTCAAATCTCCAAGGAAGGTGTATGAATGATATTAGAACTTGAATATGATGTTTATGGATTACATATGTCCACCAAAAGACCTCTGCAAACTCTCTTAATATTCTAGACCAATTATACAATTTTACTAGTAATTTGGGGTTCAAATCCCCCTAGGGTAAGTACTGAAAAATGGCTTCCCAAATGCCTCCAAAACCACTCAAATTTATGAACAGAGGTATGTAATGTGTTAATAATTTTATTAAATTCTCATATGCACCATTAATGTATTATTAAAACTGTTCTCACCCTCTCCCATTCAACTGCAAAAATCCCCAATTCGACCCTTGGGGAAATGGCACTATTTCACCTCCCAATACAACTAAACTGAGTAAAAATGCTTCCAATGCTCAAGTACAGTACATGAAACTTGTAGAAGACATCCATGGAAGTATATTTATCACAAATATATCATAGAACCATCCATTCATTCGAAATTATAATCAATACATTGGCTCACAACAAGGTAGTGGGGAAATGGCATTGTTCTTCCATTAAAAAATGAGATTTATACATTTCTACTTGGAATTTCGACCTGAAAATTTTTGGAGATGAAGAAAAGAGTATTTAATTCATATTACAAAAGAAATGGGGCATTAAAAGCTTCCCCAAAGAGTACAATAGCTCACCAAAAACGCCCTCCCTCAAGGATCAAGAATATGCCATGAAAACTGGAAATGGTTGAAGGAGTGAGCTGCAATAGAAGAAACCATGAGCTTCCCTGTAGCTTACACCTAAAAATAAAGACTCCATTAAAGCTCCAAATGAAAGGTTTGAATGGCCTTTCCAATTACCAACTTGGATGGGAATCTTTCACCCTCGAAATTGGCTAAGGCAAGAAACTAGTCATCCACTAGCACTCCCTCTTCACAAATGCAATTGCAAATTCTACAAATGATCAAAAGCCATTCTCATACTTCATTTCTACATTTTATAACCAACATTAGCCTTCTAAGGGTCGAAATCCTCTCAATAGATTCAATAGATTTCCATTTAGGAAATATTCCACATTTGCCATTTGTCTCCTAGTTCCAACCTTCCATCTTCTCCCAAATTCGATTTTGGGTCTCTTTGGCTTCTCCAACTCCCAAATTCGCCTTCCTTGAGCCTATTTTTGGGGATGAAATGTCATAGTGGTCAGATGTCATAGGTCAGGTCTGCAATTTGTCATAGTTGTCATAGATGCTCCATCATTGATGTCATAGGGGCTAGGGAATCTAGCCCAAGTGTCCACAAACTTCCACTTTGACTCTTTATCTTCCATGGAGGTTACCAATACTTCCCAATTCGACCTAAGATGCTCAATGACATGTGTTATGACTTACCAACTCACCCAAGAGTGTTCACATTCCCATTAATTCAAATTTGCAAAAGAGAGATACCATGTATTATGAAAAATCAAGCTAGTGTGGGTCCCACATCCTCCATATGTCTCCAAAACCATTTGTCACCTAGGATTTCTCTTAAATTTCTTTATTCACTCTATTTATTAAATAATTGAACCCTTCTAATGTCTAAACATCATTTATTATCCCCCTTATTCCAAATCCCAAAGCTTCCACCCCAAACCTAGGAAACTAGTAATTTTCCTCCTTGGCAATTATTTGACCCTTAACATCAATTTTACAAACTCTAATGAATATGGCTAATGTGATTAGGCCATTGTGACCCAATTCCAAATTTGGGACATGACAAATCCTCCCTTCCCAATATTGGTTGTCCTCAAGTAATTTCAAACATGGGTGTTGAAGAACCTGCTTTCTATATAATTCTTTGAAGTTGCCATTGAATTGCCAAACCTTGAGTCTTTGAGTTTCCATGAATATTTTATAGAGGAACCACCATGCTTACTGCTTCACTACTCTGATTAAAATCACTTTATTAAGTGGGGAATCCATCTCCTTTACTGCTTGCTTCCCACCAAAAAATGAAACCAATGAGACAAAAATTATTCCAGGATCCCATTGCTTATATTGCACCCCAACAATTAAGAGTGCTCTCCAACCTACACCATTAGATAAGAGGATTCATGGATCCCATTTTCTTGTATGCATTCTTCCAAACATCATGAGTACCAAATATATATCATCAAAGTACATAACAACATAATGAAAATGTACATCAAGGATATGCTTCATCAAAGAGTCATGAAAGTGCTTATACCTCCAAGCAAGTAGACCACCATTTTCCAAGTGCATACAAGCTTCAAGTGACCAATCAAATCTGCTCCAATGACATATGTGAGGATCCCATGTCCTATAATGCTTCTCCAAAAGGATGTGATATGCATCAAAATATTCAGCCATGTATTCTTTCATCCAAGAAGTGAATGAAGAATCTCCACTAAAATCTGAACCAAATAATGAGCAGAAAAAACAAGGAGACTTCAAATGACTCAAAGAAATCTCACCCATACATCCAAGAATGTGAGAATCATAAAAATATAACAAAGTATGTGGCTGCCAACAAAAATGTTCTCCAATCATAAATCTATTCTCCCTAGTGTTGGATGAAGTTCCTACAACATCAAATGAATCAAATGTTGAGCAAGAAAAACCATGAGTCTTCAAGTGACTCAAATGCATATCATAGGTGCATCCATGTAGATTTGCATTATCATAAAGTGACAAATAATGTTGCTGCAAATGTGAATAAGAATGTGCTCCAACCATGTCATCATAAAAGGTAAATCTAGGAGTTCCATACTCCTCATGTGGCACCATAAAAAAGAACCCTTTCACCCATACTTCATTGAGACTAATACTGCAAAATATGGAATTGTAGGATGTAGGAGAATGAACTAACTCACCCAAATGATCAAAAAGTGCAGAAGTTTCATCATGGGAAGGATCCATGTGGGTAGTATCATGCAGCTCCTTCAAAAGTGGGAAACCTTTGTCATATATTGGTTCCCATGTAGAGGAATCATGCTCTTCTTTAAAAATTGCATAAGCTTCATCAAGAGACAATTCAAGTTCCTCTTCCACCACATCAAGTGTTTGGATCTTTTCAAGTTCATCTTCAAACACATTAAGCACATTCAAATTCCCACATTTCTCATGATCCACCATGTCATGAGAATCCTCTAAACAATCTACCATTTGACTATCTGAAACATAGGAGGAAAAACAAGTATCTTGCAACTTTTCAAGAAGTTGCTCATTTTGAATTGTGAGCTTATGAATATCCTCATTATTCTTCAAGTATGCATTGTGTAACAATTCATTAAGCTCAAACAAATGGTTTCTATCAAAAAGCAAAGACATGAAATTACCTTTGATGTGGCACATTGCTCTTTGAATCTTCTCCATGTCTTCAAGGAAGGATGTTTCCTCCAATGAAGTAGCTCTCCAACAAGAATTTGACACCAATGCTTGAGTGTCATGGAGAATGCTGAGGGACTCTTGGATCTTATTTTCATTCATCTTTAAGGACCCTTCAAGAAAATGAGGCTCTTGCAAATGAACCTCCTCATCTTCTTCAATTTTGCTTGGACCAACTTCATGAAGCTCAAGTGGTGATGGGGAAGTTGATCTTGGTTCTTCTTCAACTGCTACAAGGTCTTCATTATCATGCTTAATGAAACTTGTGCTTGTAAAAACACTTTTAAAAGTGATCTCTATGTCACCAACATAGAGGTGTGAGCACCCATCAGTAGGTATTCCTTCATAGTTTAAGCATCCATCAGTAGATGCTCTTTGGTTCATGTCTAAGCTAGAAGGTGTCTCGAAATGATCTTCCATATTTTCAATAGAATCTTCTTCATGCTCTTGTGATGTCTCTTCCTTTTGCTCCTTAAAGCAAGCTGATGCATTTTGCCCCTTGTTTTCCTTAGGATCAATATATTTTGAATCTCTTCTTGAATAAATCTCAAAAGCTCTCCTCAAGGAGGACATCATTTCATGCACACATATATGATACTCGCTCCAAGGTTCTTCACAAGAAGGGCATAAACCTTTCTTTACTAACTCCACATCTTCATTTTTTGGCCTATTTTCAAAAACATGTTCAACAAAGTACTCAAAAGACATGGCATTTTGTGTATTTTTGCTAAAAGCAAGATATTCTTGATATTTTTGATATTGTTGGGGCAAGGTTTTATATTTTGCTCTCCATCTTTGGAACTCACTCATAGAATTATCCTTGGTTGGTGTGACACACTCATATTCATCATATTTAAAGTCATAATAATAATTTTTATTTCTCTTGAAATTGTAAGAAGTGTTGCATGATGGCATCTCTTCCTTGTACCATTCACATTCTGCTTCATATTGCTCATAAGTATCTGCATATTCCTCATAAGAATTGTACTCATAGGATTCATCATAATAGTAAGACATGGATGCCTATTATTCTTGAATGTATGTACCTAATCCACAGGTGCAAGGACCATGCTCTAATACCACTGTAATGTCCCTTGTTAGGAATTTTATTAAAATGGCAACTTTCCACTTTTTTTTCCCTAGTTCGACCTTTGACTAGTTTTGATCTCTAGGTCCCAAATTTGCCCCAAATGATCCCAAATATTATGAGAAGGTATATTAATGATATTAGAAAATAAATATGTGTTTCAGGGATGCCTTTGGACCTTTAAAATACTTCTGCAAATCCTCTTTCAATTCTGATCAATGTAGGTAACTTTACTAGTGATTTTCCTTTGACTAGTATTGGTCTCTAGGTCTCAAATTGACTCCAAATGCCTTCAAATATTCAAGGAAGGTGTATGAATGATATTAGAACTTGAATATGATGTTTATGGATTACATATGTCCACCAAAAGACCTTTTCAAACTCTCTTAAGATTCTAGACCAATTATACAATTTTACTAGTAATTTGGGGTTCAAATCCCCCTGGGGTAAGTACTGAAAATGGCTTCCCAAATGCCTCCAAACCCACTCAAATTTATGAATAGAGGTATTTAATGTGTTAAGAATTTTATTAAAGTCTCATATGTGCCATTAATGGATTATTACAACTGTTCTCACCCTCTCCCATTCAATTGCAAAAATCCCCAATTCGACCCTTGGGGAAATGGCACTATTTCACCTCCCAATACAACTAAACTGAGTAAAAATGCTTCAAATGCTCAATTACAGTACATGAAACTTGTATAAGACATCCATGGAAGTATATTTATCACAAACATATCATAGAATCATCCATTCATTCGAAATTATCATCAATACATTGGCTCACAACAAGGTAGTGGGGAAATGGCATTGTTCTTCCATTAAAAAATGAGATTTATACATTTCTACTTGGAATTTCGACCTGAAAATTTTTGGAGATGAAGAAAAGAGTATTTAATTCATATTACAAAATAAATGGGGCATTAAAATCTTCCCCAAAGAGTACAATAGCTCACCAAAAACGCCCTCCCTCAAGGATCAAGAATATGCCATCAAAACTGGAAATGGTTGAAGGAGTGAGCTGCAATAGAAGAAACCATGAGCTTCCCTGTAGCTTACACCTACAAATAAAGACTCCATTAAATCTCCAAATGAAAGGTCTGAATTTCCTTTCCAATTACCAACTTGGATGGGAATCTTTCACCCTCAAAATTGGCTAAGGCAAGAAACTAGTTATCCACTAGCTCTCCCTCTTCACAAATGCAATTGCAAATTCTACAAATGATCAAAATCCATTCTCATAATTCATTTCTACATTTTATAAACAACATTATCCTTCTAAGGGTCGAAATCCTCTCAATAGATTCAATAGATTTCCATTTAGGAAATATTCCACATTTGCCATTTGTCTCCTAGTTCCAACCTTCCATCTTCTCCCAAATTCAATTTTGAGTCTCTTTGGCTTCTCCAACTCCCAAATTCGCCTTCCTTGAGCCTATTTTTGGGGATGACATGTCATAGTGGTCAGATGTCATAGTTCAGGTCTTCAATTTGTCATAGTTGTCATAGATGCTCCATCATTGATGTCATAGGGGCTAGGGAATCTAGCCCAAGTGTCCACAAACTTCCACTTTGACTCTTTATCTTCCATGGAGGTTACCAATACTTCCCAATTCGACCTAAGATGCTCAATGACATGTGTTATGACTTACCAACTCACCCAAGAGTGTTCACATTCCCATTAATTCAAATTTGCAAAAGAGAGATACCATGTATTATGAAAAATCAAGCTAGTGTGGGTCCCACATCCTCCATATGTCTCCAAAACCATTTGTCACCTAGGATTTCTCTTGAATTTCTTTATTCACTCTATTTATTAAATACTTGAACCCTTCTAATGTCTAAACATCATTTATTATCCCCCTTATTCCAAATCCCAAAGATTCCACCCCAAACCTAGGAAACTAGTAATTTTCCTCCTTGGCAATTATTTGATCCTTAACATCAATTTTACAAACTCTAACGAATATGGCTAATGTGATTAGGCCATTGTGACCCAATTCCAAATTTGGGACATGACAATCAACTTGGTAAATAACTTGACCAAGACCTTGTGGGTACCATTCCCATGTGGTCCCTACCCAAACACAACTATAGGAGCTAATAGAACTCAGTGCTATTGTCTAGTTCAAATTCCATGCTCTAGGCCCAAATTCACCATGTGTTGTTGAAAGGCTTTAGGTTGCAACTTGCAACTAGCCATAGAATGATGACCATGGCTTGGATTGGAAAACCATCGAATCCATTCAATTCGTGAAAACTGAATAGTTCAAAGGGTGCCTCTCCCTCATGGGTCCGTGGCCCAGAGCTTGTATGTTTTAATGATTCCAAAAGCTAGAATTTTGGTTAGTGAGAGGCAATGCAATTTCTGCACTAAGGGGTCAACTTGGGAGATACATTGCACTTGATATTAGTAATTGGTCAATGATATCACTAAGAGCTACAAATTAGGGTTTCTAGGGTTTAGAATATAAACTAGGGTTTGGGTTAAAAGCTAGGGTTTCTAGTGTTAAGAATACAAACTAGGTGTTCTACTTACCAAGTCATTTCATAATAGTCATTGATCAATGATGAAATTGGTAGATTATACAACATCATACCTAAAAAATTCTTTATCAATGTATAAAAGTAAGGCAAGTAGGGTATTATTATTGAGGGGCCCTCGTGTTGCATAGAAGTAAGACAAAAGTAGCATGCTTTATGATCCCATCTTTCTTATTTTTATGGTGTTGAAAAGCACCTTATACCCCTTTATTGATCTCACAAGCACAAGTTAGTAAATTTGTGTGATTGGAAAAAAATTGATGATGAAGATGGTGATGAGGAAGACAATGATGATGAAGATGGTGATGAGGAAGACAATGATGATGAAGATGATGATAACGATAATGATAGCAAGGATGACATGAATGATGAGAATGAATATAATGATGGAAATGATGATGACGATGAAGACGATGATGATGATGAGGATGGATATGATGATTATAATGATGATGAAAATGGCAGTAATGATGACATTGATGGTGGTGGTGGTGGTGGTTATATTTATACATTTAGTGGCGGTACTTTTACAACCTCACACCCCAACAAAAAAGTCATGAGAATTAGAATTTTAGAATGAATGTAGCCCTTTTGGGGAAAAACCCCTTCAAGGGGAAGGTCAATGATACCAACCCCATTTTCAAGGGAAAGATTGAGGATAAGGTACTTGGAAACTAGTTTAGTTCATTATAAATGTTCATCGAAGATGATAAATTAAATGATGTTGAGAAGGTAATTCTTGTGATTATGAATATGTATGTAACTGATAAGGAAAATATGTTATAAGAGGATTATGAACCCCTCACTATGTGGGGAAAAATCATGGATGAAATGCATGACAATTCTATCCATTGAGGAATAAAAATAATTATTCCATGTGTAGTAGTAACTATGCTAACACTATGATTAGTTAATGGATGACTAAATGAATGATTTCCACTCACTCACGTATCATTTGGACATCAAAGTGAAAGAATCTAACCATGTTTAGAAGCACCATAGCGAACTACACTAGTATATAAATGCAAATCTTGAATTCCTTGTGGTAAATACACTTGGAGATGCACGTGGGATTGTTGTAAAAATTGAACATAAACACATGTGAAAGAACTTCACCAATCTTTATAGTAACCTGTGTGACTAGTAGTGAAATTTCAACAACACTAACAAATATTAAAATAAATGCAATAGACTTATAGACAAAACAACAATGTGTAGTCCCAACATCAATCTGTGAGGAAAAAACAGGGCCACATAAGAAATCGCTTACAATAAAACCCAAAAAAGTACACTAACAAATGGTTAAAAATGTTCAATATGACCTTAATCCTTGATGATGAGTGTGAGGAATTCAAATCTCTTTTGGCACAAAGTTGTGATCCAATCACACATGATTAAGGGAATTTCTCTATCATTTTTTCTCTCATAGCACACATGGTCTCATTTCCCTTAATCATAAAGGATTTGGAAGAAGAGAAAGAGTCGTTGTTCCATCTACAACATTCATCATAATCAATCCATCAACAACAAATAAACAAACAAATCAATCTATAAAGGACATGTCATGGAAGATATATAAATATATGTATGTATGTATGTATGTATATGTCTGAAATGTATATTTTTTACGAAATGGCACCGCATGCCCAATATACACAATGGAATCTTGTTTCCAAACATGGAAGACTATCATATGGTGCCCACAAATAGAAAATGGCACTCATTGGTCTCTCATTGACCTCTACCACCCTTGCCACTATGACCTACATAATTGAAATAAATATTTCTCTTTCTACTAGAACTAGAAGATGGGGCCTTTCTCTGTCTTAGTGTGCTTCTTCTCTCCAGAGACTGGACAAAGAAACAACATAATAATAATACTTTTTCCACCATGAGTTAACACAAGTATAGAAATTGAAACTTTACAATTCAATCCAAATAAACTCACTAAAGAAGTTACATTCAATCGAAAAGGTTTTCCCCTCCTCTAAAACCCTAATCTCTCATCTATTCCTCCCTACAATGGCTAATAGAATTAAAACATGAAATGTAAGCAAAATTGCCTAAAATCAATTCCATTCATTATGCATAAACAATTTTTCAATTAATGATATCACCATGAAAACTTCAAGCAAAGTTGGAGGTTTAGTAGTAGGTGGATCAGTTGGTTGCACGTGTTGCTTTGTCTAAGCATATTGTACCAAATCCCCTATGGTATCATCATGGGACAGTGGTGTGGTGGTACATGGGGATGGGGTGGTGAGATAGAAGTAGTAGAGATGGCGGTGAATACTGGTGGCTACTGAAGAGGTGCATGAAATTAAAAAGGAGGTGGGGATGGGCAAAGATAATTCCCAATGGGATGTAGCATGGGTGGAAGTGTACCAAAAGTATGGAAGGGGGTGAAAATGGTATCCGAGGAGCTAGGGAAAACTGGCCAAAGGTCGTACTTACTGAGCTTCTTGGGACATATGATGGGAAAAAAGTTGGAAATGCTGAAATGTCTAATGTTGATATTGCCGACCTATAAGTGAATGAGGTCACATGCATACACATTTTTTTAAAATTAGTTAAATGTTTAAATAATATTTTAAAAAAAAAACATTTCAAGAAGATTTAACTTCACATATGATACCTTATAAGGTGGTGATGCATCCACTCCAGCTGGAAAAGGTTCCTCACTATATGGTACCACAACTTGTACATACATAAAATGTTGGAAAAAATTATACACAAACTAAAATCATATTTAAACATATGACAAAATTTGCAATAAGGGATCATTTTAATTCATGGACCAATCATTCCACCATACCTAAGTGTGGGGTACACCAATGGAGTAGGTCCTTGCAATGATAGCATTAGTGTAAAACACTGACAATGCTGCATCACCTAGTGACCCAAGTGTGCTATTTGGGAATAACAACTGCAAACACCATATAATTATTAGACACATAAACATAAAACATAATGATATATATAATTATTGAAGAAAAAAGAGATGGTTAACATACTAATCGTATCCATATAAATATCAGGTATGCTAGTCTTTGTTTCCCCATAACAAATCTGTCGACAAGTCAAACATGGCAACATGAATATCCATGTTGCCTCTCCTACATGTACCCCACTATAAGGGATGAAGTCCCAAATCCTCCCCCAACGTCACATGATGCTTTCTCCTTGAGTGATAAGGCTATGAAACTATTGTGTCGCACTAGTTGACTGACCATGGTAGATAGGGGAGTTTGGGTCTAGGTAATGCCCCCCCCCTATCGTTGGATGTTTGATGGGGGGTTGGTTTGTCTCCTAGAAGCATGAGGATCCAACGCTGGGCTAGACATAGCATTCTATCTATCCTACGTACACCCATGATCTACCCTTTGAAATTCACCAATGTTAAAGTAGTTGACATGGTGCCCTAACAAAAACTCAACATATAATTTCCTGAGGAAACAAAGAGGCGCCTCCCTATTATTGCAAGGAGGTTTGTCAAATACCATAAACTATATATCCATCCAATGGTATTTGAATGGTTCGAAGGTGCGCCAATCCGTACAAATGCATCTCTTTGTCACTAGTGGATTTAATTGAGTTCTTGAGTCAAGAAACTATGCCATCAATTGTTGTTCGAAGATGTTAAGGTCCCTAACTTGCTCTTTACTAAGGTCCGTCCTGTAGTATTCAACCATTCTATCCCTATAGTTGGACATATTGGTTAGTTTTCCTTGGGCATATGCAATGGAAGAAATTATTTCCTCTAATGAAGTAGCTATTGTCAATTAGGTGGGCTCTCTAATGTATCAATTCATGGCAAAGAGTTCTAAGTGTTCTCAAATTTGCATCAATTTCCATGTCAATGTTTGGTGGTTCAGGATTCATGTTTTGGTTATCTTCAGGGTTCAAGTTTGGGTTGTCTTTGGGATTTAGGCTTGGATTTTCTTTGGAATTTAGGTTTGGATTATCTTTTGGATTCATTGTAGTCAATATTGCTGCAATTTATTAAAAAAATTGGGTTGGGCTTTAGATTTTTGTTTGATTTTTAAACAAAATAGAAAATTAAAAAACAAAAAAAAACATTAAAAAACAAAAATCCTACCTGGAATCCAATGCACTTGAGGTTGGTTGGTGGTTGGCTAGTTTGGCATTGAGTTAATGTGCTAGTACTATGCTCGGTCACCTACAAAATGTGTGGTGTGGTTTATGGGTAAAATAGATCGACCATTGTGTTTTATAAAAGAAATATAAATAGGATCACGTGCGCGTTATTAACTTGTGTGCGCTAGTAACACATGCACGCTAATAGTGTGCATGAGCTCCTATCAGGGTGGCATGGAATTGCTATCGGCAGTTCGGAAAATCTTTGACACAGGAGCGTACGTGCGTTCGTATTGGTGCATACATGTTTGTGCGTGAGCTTGTTCTTAGTGACCCCATTGCCACTTTTGAGGCCACCATCTTCATGCACCCACCCCTTGTATTTGGCATATCTCATATTTTTATTTTAAAGTACTTATATTTTATTTAAAACATAATTGTATTACACCAATCCTTCCAAGTAAGCGTCAATTTGATGCTTTCTATCACAACATAAGTTAGAAAAGACAATATGTACTAATTGTCATGATCATTAAGTCAATGAAAATCTTCATAAAAGTACCTAGCGATAATCTTATTAACATAATAAATAACAATTGACTGGTTGGAATATGAATAAGAATGGTTTCCCAACTTCTCCTTCCTCTTGTCGGATGTGTTGTGTGAGTGTGCATGTGTGTGAATAAAAAACTATAAGTAATGAACCTAATAATACTTTGTCTATGCATTTTGATCATTTAGTAATCTTTTAAGATTACAAATTTTGAAAATCAAGAACCAACAAACTATCTTATATACTTTGTTTTAGTCCAATAACAAAAAACACAAACTACACAATAATTCCAAAGGCACATTTCATTGTGTTCTTTTCAAAGATAAAGTATATTTATCAAGTGAGTAGCATGTTATTGATTTTGTAATTTTGATGAAGGGCGAACCAACCCAAAACATGTAATTTGAAAGTTACTCCAAATGTGTTGGTATATTTATATCCACTATTTCCATATTTCCAAAGGCCCCATTTCATATTTAATTTATTTGAAGTTGAAAATTTTGGTTGAACGGACTCATCAAGATTTTCATTGTCATGGGATTTTCTATACTTCAAGTGCTAGTTTTTACATACAATTTATGGGCAATTGATTTGAAATTGAGTCCCATCATTCTTCCCAAATGTGAGTTTTTCTTTATCCTTGCATAACTTGGAAGTATGCTTCCTTATTACTTTTTGAAGATGTTGTAGTCTAGTGGATTATTACAATCAACAATTTTCTTGGGATCACAATTCTCAACTTGTTAGATATAGTTGCATTTGCAATCTGAAATCTCAAACTTGCTATCTGCTTGAAAGAAGTAAATTTTGGAGTCACATTAGAGAGGCTATAGGGCCCATTGACAAAGAGACTCCTATACAATACAAATTCACAAACTTATTATAAATTTGAAAGAAGTAGATTTTGGAGTCAAACAATCCTTCCTCTATAGGATTTCCTCACCTAACATGAATATTGTCCCTCACTATATAAAAGGATTCCACAACTTAACATGGATCTAATCCCTCACTATACAACATGCTTCCACATCCTCTCAAAAGGGATCTGCTTCCTTTCTATACAATATGCTTAGTCTCTCAACTCAAACTATCAAGGCATAATAGGTCTTGTGGGTTGCAATAGTACTTCTCTTAGGCCCAATATAGTCAACTATTAATTCCTTGATCCAAGTAACTGCCTCTCCAACATAAAAAAAACATGTTGTAGGTGGGGACTACAACCTGCAATATCTAATGATCATTCCATTTATAGGGTTATTGATGCTATAGTTGTTTTGACTCTAGGTTTTCATCCCACTTGGTCCATGTATATTCCTCCTCATCATAGAACAACACGTAGTCCTTCCAATTCCCTATTGTTGGTTCCCATTGGTCATTCACTACATCAATTCCTCCACATCCATCAACTATGCCTCCTATTATGTTTGTTTTCCAACCTATAGCACACGCACAAGTACCCTCTTAACACTCCATTGAATATTATCAAGAACATGTTTCTTCTATAGAATTACACAAGAGATATTTAATTTCTACACAGAAGGGTACCACAGGCCCATAGTGACTCAGTGCATCATGATTTCTCTCTTCATTTTGGCTTGCTTGATTTTGAAGAAATTCAAAATAAGTGACCTACTATGAACTTAGGAGCATCTATTTATGGTGATACTTATGATTATCCAGCTTTGATTTCACACCAATCATTCAACATTCATAAACATGCAAATCCTTCAAAGGTTTTCAGCAATTTGGTTGTGCTTTGTGTTGCATCAACTTTATGTTATGTACCTTAACATATGACACACATATGTGGACTGGTATATCTATAACTAGTGGATATGTGTCACACCCTTGTTGTGTGACCTACACAACAAACTATCAATACCAAATGAAACATACTTCTCAAACTAAAACACCAAAAAAGTAAAAAGGTAAAGATTCTAAAGTATCTAAGTTCCTTTTCCCACTAGAAATAGTAATTTATCAAACATAACAGAAGCTATGGTCAACTTATTTCTTTTAAGTTTTTTTTTCCAAATATGGAGTAAACATAAGGTTGTTTTCCAACCTTTCTACCGAAAGTTCTATCAAAACCCAATTTCCCATCCTGTATTGGCACATGGATAATAATTATCAAACACCGAGTCCCAATCATGTACGTGAAAATATATGGTATTGGAGTCTGCAATAACCCAATTGTAGAAAATATATGAATGGGGATCTTGAACTTCCCATAATCCTTTTCTTGTTCACACACATGGAGATCTTGGTAACATAGCAAGTGATCATGCATCTAAGTAAATAAACCACATAATTTAATACTTAACCAATAGCCATAGTATGTTAATGGAAATTTAATGTTAAACATGCATGAATTCTGAGATCACAAAATAAACATGGGAGTCGTTTGAGTTATCAAGACGAGTTCTTCTGCCACTTTTGATCCCAATTTAAAATTCCATCTCAAATTTATTACAATTCGCAAGATATAACATCAAACACAATAAATAGAGTAAGAAAATAATTTATTTATAGAATGTGCATATAGAATCCCTTGAAAACTGGCGTGGCATGTGAATCCAAACCCCTGCAATTCACTCAATTGAGCAACACAAGTAAAATGAAAATATGATAATTGCAGATAGCATGGATTGCGGAGAATATTTTATTCAGATCTAAAAAATTAACCCCAAAACCTTGCATCTAACATGACCAACAAGGGAAATGACTGAAGAAAGAATATGAAATTACAAAGTCAATCATTCTATATGCTCACTTATGTAAAAAATAAATACATAATCCAATAAACAACAAAAGAGTTGAACTTACTTGATTCTAGCCAACAAGAAATATTTCATCCATCAGGAACAGTATAAACAAGTATGACAAGTTCAAATGGCGATGAACCCACAGAGAAAATGAAATCACAAACACCAACATTAGATATACACGCAGACATCCACACACCAATGAAGAGAGAACGTAAAAGTGAGATTCATAATAATCTACAAACAATGAATTGGGTATTTCAAAAAACATGTAGATGTGTTAATTATTGTGCAATTTCTTTCCATAATTAACAACACAAATTCAATTTTAGGTGTTTGTATAAAATTTCAAATGTGCTTGAACAAAATTCTATAATATGATAATGGTTTTGATATTTCTTAAAGATTAGAAATTTTAAGCGTTTCAAGTTGCACCACTAGGGTTCAAGAAAAATATAGGCTAAAAGAGGGCTCCTCAATCAAATCAATACATAGGAAACACTCCAAAGGTGAGGGGCTTTCCTTCAATAGAGACACAAATTGGACACCCTAATTGCATACTACAACCCCTCCAAAAGTGAAGCTATTGTAATGATGTCTAGAGACCTTATCTAAATGAAAGAAACCATTCATCAAGGTTACAATTAGTAGGTAGAGTTCCATGGTACAAGATCAGCTTACAAAGTTCCAGGATCAGCTCATAAATTTCTTTCTAAGGATCTAAAAACATGTGACTAATTTAAAAATATTTTAATGCAATATTCATAAATGAACTCTCTGACCTTCAAGGATGCAATGCCCTGTAATAGGAAGTATGGCACATTACAATAAGAGTAAAATAAAATAAATGAATCGACTAGGTTCAAAATACCACTAACTTCACGATTCAAAATTCGACAATTAACACAAGATGAATACCAAACTAACTTTGTTTGAAGAAATGGATAAACAATACTAGGCTTCTAAACCACCTTGTTGAATAACTTGGATTTGGATCATTTAATGATCTTTTCATGCATTATTGCTCATTGATGCTTACTAAAAAACTTTGAATCACTTGCAAATTTTGTCTTGTTCTTGAATTGAACTTAGTAGACTACAAGAACTTATCTATAAGTATGACTAACACAACAACTTCCTTCAGAACAACATCCAATCATATTTCAAAGGTCAAATAAAATTGACCTATGGGTATTCCTTGAGATCAAGGAGACTTTTCCACTTTCCTCTAGCAACATCCCTTTAACTTCTTTTTGATCTAGTGAAGGAGTGCATCTCTAATTTCATCACAATGCTTCCATGGAGTGTAACCCCTTCTTTCATTGTTGATTAATCAATTAGAGGACAATGCTCTAGTATGTTGGCACTGTTATAGGTGTCATAAGGCTTCAAAAAGACAAGGCCCAAAAGAGGGATACTCAATCAAGCTAATCCATAGGAAACACTCAAAAGGTGAGGGACTTTCCTTCAATAGAAACACAAATTGGCCACCATAATTTCTTACAAAAACCCTTCCAAAAGTGAATCTATTGTAGGGATGTCTAGAAGCTTTCTCTAAATGAAAGAAACCCTTCATCAAAGCTATAATTAGAATACGGAGTTCCATGCTATAGGATCAGCTTATAAAGAAGGAATTCTTGCGAACACCCTTTTTTTAGCATTTATAAAAAGGCTTGATGGGCACTATCCTTGGCAACGCAATCATGAAACCAAGCTTGAAAAACCATCTTAGCATAGAACTCTCCATTCATAGTATCACTCATGCATACAACCTTCCAAGTTCCTTGATACTAAAATATAATCCAAGCATTGTTGTATAAATAAAAAAATGGAATAAAAACAACTAAGCCATCAAATAACAATTTGCTTCTCTCTATGGTCCTTGCTCTAATTGAATATCAAAGAAGAAAGCACTAAATTGAAATCCTAACATGAGCTTCTTTTCACCATGTTTTCAGTAAACCATTCGAGGTAAAATGGTCTAGAATGAACTTCAAAAGGTTCTGTAGATGTGAGTTGAGGTTCCTACAAAATTATCAAGAGCAAACACTTCAGGAAAACAATTGAATATTTATTTTAGTATCTTTTGTCAAAACTCAAATGCATTACACCAAATATTTGGACTAATACTGTAGCTTGAGAATATTGAAATTCCTCATTGACAAATTTGGATTTTCACACTGGGCCAAGAGAACAAAACATAAACTTCATTCATTTTCAATTTCCTTGTTGACTAGGGGTTGAGTGGTTGAGAAAATATCAGTATCAAAACTTACATGCCCAATATTGCAAGGGGAAAGATAGATACATGTATCAAAAGGAGAGATAATTATATACTAGATAATAAAATTATTTCAGAGAATAATAGACTTACTGAAGATGATATTATTCTCTAGCTAGTTGAAGAAAAGTTAAATAGGTGTACGCAAACCCAATCCCCAAAACCATATAAGATTCCCTGCAAGACACTACATGCCTATCTCCCTTAAGGCTACATGCTTTATTTTACCAAAAAGAAACCAACAAAATGATCATTGAAACAAAATCTATGAATGAACTCCGCTTCATTGGATTTCAAATACATTCATTTATCAATATCCTTTTGTATAACATACAAAATACATATTCAACCCATTCAAAAAAAAGGTTATCAAGAATTGCATTCCATAGGTATGTACCCTCTCTCATTTACAATCAAGAACATAAGCATCTTGGTTCTCCACACCGCCCAAAGAATCAATCAAACTCACTAAATTCCACCATCACCTTGGGCCTCATTTTCCATCAAGTCAAGATTTCGTGTGGCCTGAAAAGTGATAATCAAACATACCATATAAGTTTGTGAAAAAAAATGATTCAACCCAAAAAAAAATCATTTTAAATTTGTGAAGTTTCAAAGATTTTACTTTAAGTAGTTATACTTGTGTCATGGGTGGGTGTTGTGTAGCTATTACCTCCTCAGTGATCTCTTGACTTTTACTACTAACCTAAAAATCAATTAAAATTTCAGAGACCTGCACTATAAAATTTATGTGACTTAGTTGTTCACAAGTTCAAGTAAAAAATATATACATAAATTGATTTTAAAATATCTTAAACCCCAACAAATCTTCTTAAAATTGTGAAGTTTTAAAGATTGTACATTAAATAGTGATACATGTGTTGTCGGTACATTAGTGTCTTCATGGTCAATAGGTTTTTCCCCAATAGTTTTTTACTCACAAGTTCCCACTCTATCAAAAGGTTGGCTCATCAACTATGAGAAGATGATTGAAGCATTAGCATTTTTTAGTGCAATAGACTATCTTTTCAAAATATAGAGGACTAAGTAGTATACCAAGTTTTGAAAAGATAGATAATCATGTAGTACAAAAATTTGGTTTGCACTATAAGGTCCATGTTTTCATTGTATGAGAAAGGTCACACTAACAAATGAATAAAATATACACAAGCTGGAGAGGTTGTTTTAGGAGATAAATGTAACAAAGTGTGTTCTTAGCATGATAATTTTTTGAATGATGTCAAAGAGTACTAGAACAAACAAATTATTTCCACCAAATTGAGAAGATAAATATTTTGCTTGGCATATTATACACATCCCCTATAACAATCATTTGCAACATTAACAATGATTAGCTTTGTGGTGACTACTATTAAGAAATTTTATCTCCAAGATCATTGCAAGAGAAATGAGAATATTGAGAATTACCATTATTTCAAGATGGAGAATTTTCTTATGAGGATTTTCATAGAAGTCAAGTGAAGTAAGCTATATACACAATTATTTAGTCAACTCAATGCATGTAGGGCAAGATGATGCGGCTTTAATTTAATGAGAGAAAGCCTCTAGTGAGTCATATGGACTAAAATTGAGTGTGTTAGGGATTAATGGAGTCATTTTGCGTGAAAATATCCCTAGTTATTAAATTTGAATCATGTTATAAAGTTCTCTTCTAATTTTCACTTAACACTTCAAAATTCCAAGTAATTTTACTTCATGTGAAAAGGCCTCTTATTAAGGAACTTCTTAGGGCTTCATAATGCTTTTACTTACAAACACTTAGATATAGGGGTGCATTATGTCAGAGTTAGATAGTTATGACCTACTTGATTGACCAATACCCATTGCCATCAAAGAAATGGACTAATGGTGTTGGCATCACCATGAATAGTGAACTCTTACATAGTGTTCCCACCCCCACTAAAGATATAACAAGTAAGATTAAACACATATGGATCTAGACTCATAGTGACATATGCATACATTACAAATGTGCAATCCATGTCAAAAAGCACTAATAATGGCCATGACTAGTTTTGGAGTTTCACTTATACTAGCAATTGCACAAAAGTAGTGCCCCACATACAATTTGAGATTTTCATACACTATATATTTAACACATGTCACATAGCCATAATGGTCGCTAAATTGACCAATTTTTTGGCTTGCATCTATACTCATAGTGGCACAAAATTTTGCACCCTGCACACAACCTAAACATACTAATTTTTGGGTCAATGACCATTTGTATTGTAGTTTTTCAATAATGGTTGTAGAGATTTAGCTATTGATGAAAATTATAGGTATGAATATCCAAGATTTCCCAAGTGGTAATGCTATTTTGTTATACAAACTTGCATTGTAAATTCCAACAGTGGTTGTAGTGTATCTGATAAATATTGGTTCTCTGTTAACACTATCTCCATTAACACGTATTTTGAATTTTAATGTAAATTTCTTCATGGATAATATTATACAATTTATCTTATCTTTATCTTATCTATATCTTTTGTTAGCAACCTGGCATGCATTTTCTAATACTCAACACACAAGAAGATTGGAAAAAAATCCATGCCTAAAATACCAAACATATAAACATTGTGAGAAGATGGAAGTGTTTCTAGAGTTAGTACCACTTGGAAATTTATATCTACTTTGAATGATGGCCCGGTGGGAAATATAACTACAAATGAAAATATTATATAGAAACATAAGATACAAAACAACACCTAAATGATCTTTTATAGAGCTATGTTTAGATCAACCCTAACCCAATTAGAAAAAGAAAAAGAGTATAAGTGCCACCTCAATGAGATTTAAACATTTATTGTTGAGTGCTCATGTGGAGAGAGGAAGAGGTTGGACTAGGGTTTTTATGAGGCTTGGTAGGTATACCCTAGCCTTAGTAGCTTCCATGTGTCATTTGAAGACTTGTCCATGTCCAGGAAATAAAGGATATTTATGGAGGAAATATTTGATTAGTTCTTGTTTGATATAGAACCCTATAAATAGACCGATGCATGGACCCTTATTGGTGTCAAACACACATCGAAATTCCAATGATTGGTTTGAGGATAATTAGTATCTCAATATGGACAATGGCCCACATGGTATGATGTATATGCATGATTAATACATATCAACTAATGTATGTTTGGAATGTTAAAAATCCAGACATGCAACATTAAACTGTATAACCAAACATGGAACGTGTATCTCGCTATCATATATCCATCTTATCCCAGATAGATCATTAACTAGACCATTTAAAGCCCCACCTTGTATAGAATGGAGATAGATACACATCAAGAAAAAAAAATCTCTACTGGGCTCTACCTAGCTGCAAAACACCTAATTTCTTTCCCCACAGTTACAATACAACCTTCTAATTTAACATAACTACTAAAGGCGTCATCTAAACAATTTGAAAAAGGATGCTTTCTCTATCAAAATGATTCAACCATTTGAAAGTTGAGTAAACTATGTTTGGTTCGGTAGATGAGGAAAAATTATTTTGGGAACGATGGAACAAAAGGATCTAGCCTCATTAATAAACATGTAATAGAGATTTTATTCACAATTTTCTATTGAAACCCCAGCTAACAGAACAACAAAACTTCAAGTGTATACTAAATCCCATCACGCATTGCTACTAAAATACCAAAATACCTGGTTTTGATGCATGAAGGTGGAAACGTTGTTCGAATGTGTCACGAACCAGTCATTGTTGGTTGGGTAGATATCACAAGAGTTCATGCGAAAATAGAAAATGGACCTTGACAAAAGCTGTGTCTATCTTTTGTACTAACACAAACTCTCGGTCGAGCAATTGGGCAAAGAATCTAAACTCCTGGGTGAGAGTTCTTCCCGAGAGATTTAAGATATAATTGGATTTCAATTACTCATCGAGAAAATAAACTCTTGGTTGAGAAAATTATATACCAACCAAAACTTTTGACCAAGAAAACTTTAACCCATGGTTAAACTTAAGAAAATTCTTGGTCTAGAGATTATAAAATGTTCGATCGAGATTATAGATACAAATATTTTTGTGGTATTTAAGCTCGGGGTGTTCAATTTGTGAACCAATGACATAGCACATGTGTTTGTAGGATATTAAAGAATTCGCCTAATTTTATTAGAGATTAATGTCCTCCTTCAAAATTCTTTTTTTGAACCCACCTCCCAATACACCTTTCCAATAAAAATCCCCTATTTTCACTAGATACCTTAGGTATCCATTTTTTCCACGGAGTTTTTAATATCCATTTTTATTTTTCCCTTAGTATGGTGACATGACACAACTCTTATAACCCGAAGAAACTTTCCAAGGTGAAATATGAAATTTAGTGAGAGCAAATTTTTCAAGATGGGGAACAAACCATGGACATTCACAATTGTTCCAATCTACTTCACAACATACATACATAGTTGTTCTAATCTACTTCACACCACATTCACTCATAAACCATACTTATTCAAACATCACTCTACCTCTAAACACAATTGGGTTCACACCACCTTCACACATGAACCATACTTATTCAACACTAATGTGACTTCACACATGATCATATTCACATCAACTTCGGACATAGAGTATCTATTCAAACCCCACAATACCTTATTCAAGTCCTTAGATATATAATTATAAACCCCCCTAATATCTATATGTTTTTAATATATTAAAAATACCACTTAACCCTTATATACTAGGCAATATATTGTTTCATTCTTAGAGTATTAAATCCCCTAATATGAACTCACGTGCTACAATATTGCCTAGTTAGTGAATACTCGTGGAATTAAGTTGGAATGTGCATATAAGTTCAAGGAAATGAATATGGTTATAAAGATAGTTGTAGGAATTGAGTTGGAATGTGCAAGAGTGTTTAAGGAAATGGATAGGGATAGGGATATAGAGATGTTTGTGATAACTGAGATGGAATGTTTTCAAACAAAATAAATGGACATGGATAGAGAGATGGATGTGGTAAATCAGTTGGAATGTTCAAAAGAGTTTAACAAAATGGATATGGATTGAGAAATGGTTGGGTTTAAGGAAATGGATATGGATTGAGAAATGGTTGTGGTAATTGAGTTGGAATACATAGAGAGATTGAAGAATGGTTCTGAAAAAGAGCATCATTTATCTAGGGCACAAGGTTGAAGGAACTAGAGATATATTATGAAATGAGGGCAAACTTAAAACTTCACTAGCCATCATTATTCCATGAGGGTAAGAGAGAGGGAGGTGATATGTAAAGAACCACAAGGCTATTTGGTTTTCAAAGTGGAGATATGAAAGGTTGTAAAACCACACCATATGTGGTGAAAGACGATTCCATAACCCATGTTGATTTTCAAAACATCCCTTAAGTGGTAATGGGAGGGAGGTCAAGAAGGCATCCCGTCATGTAAATGGGCATATATGGAATTGTAGGCACATGTATATAGTATTAATATAGATCCATCTTTAAAGGGGATCTACCAAAAGTCTAGAGGGATCAAATTTTTCTAGGTGTAAACCGTTTTTTAGAATGCAAATGTTGATTCAACTTTTTAATTTATCTAATTTGTGTAATTATATATATAATATGTCTTTGTCAACATTTTAAATCTAATTTGAAATGATATATTATTTTTATAATATTTTATTATTTTTAAAAAAGACACATGTCAGCTCGAAGAGTTACACATCCCCTCTCTCCTCTATAACACCATCTTTATGTGTTTGAACTTAAATTCCATTATCATAAGAGACAAAAGGATGAAGATTTAGCAAAAGAAGGTATAATTTCCATATTCATTTGAGCTTTTATAAGTTTTTATTATTAATAATCTCATTTTTATAAATTCATTTATCTATATTTAGAAAGAGAGGGAGATGATGCACAAACGACAAACGACACACATATTTATTAAAATTGCAAATTACAAGTACTATTCCATTTATCAAATTGAAAAATATTATGTAATTTATACGCAAAGTTAAACTGTCATTCAAACATTATAATAACGATGTTAGGCATTCTGGCCATCCCACTAACTTACAATAATTTCACGCATGCAAACCACTCTGATGAGGACGGATTGCCCAATCTTTTTATAAGTCAGAAAAGACGATGACCAGTCGTTTTCCATTGAAAAAATGTCACAAGGTCAGCGAAACAAATATTAAGAAAACAGAACATCAATATACCAGCATTCTTTGATCTCAAAAATTAAATATCATTTCATGTGAACAGAATACATCACTACAATGTTGTTCTAGATTAGAATGGACATCAGAGAGCTCTGGAAAAAATGTCTGAGATCAGCAAAAACCTTACATCTTCCTATGTGGGATCTGAATTATGTTAAATATGAATAATATAATTATGTACAATGCTTCACAAATGTAATCTAGGATCAGTGATATTCAGTTTCCAATGTTGATCTGAGAATCCAGAGATTTTAGCTTGCAGTCTATCCCACTCCAGAATCTCCTTCTGAACTGCAGGAACAAGGCAAAACTTGTGCAACTGGGGAGGCATGCTGTCATGGACCTTCCACCATCTAGCATGAGCAACATTGCTAGCATAGGCCCTCTGGTTCTCCACGTTCCAGTTGCAATCGTAATCCCTGTAACAGAGCCATGGCTTGACGCCCAGGTAATGTAGAACGTAGAGCTCTGGAGGATCTGCGCCGAACAGGTGTGTTTTCATTTCGAATTCTTCAGTATCGTTGGACCAGAAATGTTTCAGATAGTTCATGCGCCTTGGGATTCTGTGCCACCATGTGAATACCTCGTTCAGGTAGCCCTGGTCTCCGCCATTGTAGGAAATGATATCCCTCCTGTGCCCCAGCAGGAACCTGAAGGTGCAATTGGAGGGCTCGATCACCATCATTCCTGAGTTGAAAACGAACCTGCTGTTCCCTGTTGCAGAGATCTCGGGGAGATCGAACAAGAAATCCAAGCTGCGGAGAATGAGAAGATCCGCATCGATGAAGATGATCTTGTCATAATCCGTGAGCTGCCATAGCCTGAATTTGCTGTAATTCCATTCGTTGTAAGAATCCTTCTCGGCTCTGGGATTGCGAATCCTGCGGATTTCTCGAACCTGCCAACCGGCTGCTCTGAGGCCTTCACGCTTCTCCTCTCCCACCTTCCTGTCCACCAAAATGATGAGATCCTTCGTAGACCCGCTCATGCGTATGCTTTGAGCGAGGGCTATGGCTCCGCAGACATAGAACTCTGAGGAATGAAGAATGGTCGCATAAGCTTCCCTGCGACTTGGATTCAATGCCTGAGGTGTTTGAGCTGCCATTGACAATGTAGCAGACAATATTAGTTCAGATGCATACTATACTATCTTAAACAAACAACATTTCAATTTGATATTATAATCCAAACAACATTTCAATTTGATATTATAATCCAGTAGCAGGTGTTCGTTTAAATTTATTTAAGTTGGTTGTCAATTGAGTGTAGATTGGGTGGTCAAATTTGACTATGTAATGATTGTAATGCTGGTCATACCTTAATTCTCAAATTAATTAATTGAAAATAGGGTCAGTTAACTTTTTGAAATTGCGATTTTGATGATTCAAATTGTAATTTTGATTGTATTAATAAATTCTGAATCAAAAATTTTGGAACGCCCAAATTATCAAATTATGTAATTCCAACAACTTAAAATTACCATTTTAATTATTAGAAAAATCACAAAAATTTAAATGCAGATCATTTAGAATTTAACTTACACACCTTAAATTAGAAATTTCAATAAACTTTGAAAACATTATTTGAGCATACATGGTCTATTTCAACATTGTCTAAACATGCATTTAGTAACTTGGATCATGGTGAACTTTAATCCTACTCAAAAGTTTTGGTAACATGATAAAAGAAAAACAAAACCATTTTTTCACCATTGCACCAGGAAAAAAATTCAGAGATTGACTCATACTGTGACCTATAATTGGGAGTTTATCAGTTTCACTGCATGATAATCTAATGGTTAGAAACTTACGATGATCCTTCCATGACACTGCCAATTCACAGGATCCAACAGGAAGCGAAATCTTCTGAGCCAGCTTCTTCACATCAGAGGCATAGAGCCACACTGCATCCATTCCCTGATGCTGGACAAGATCCTCACATCTGAAAAGGTCCGGCATCGGACGACACGAACTGAAGAACAACATTGCCATCTTTTCTCCATTTCTGGAAGATCTGGCGGCCACATTTGCAGAGACAAGATGAATTTGCAAGCGCAGAACATCTCTCGACCAGCCCTGCTCGGGCTTCCTGCAAGGCAGCCTCGTAACCACAAGATCAAACTTGGTCTCGTTGATGATTTCCGGCATGGGTATAGTTGGACATGCAGGACTAGCGTACTGTTCTTCTTCGTCGATCCATTCAGGGAACAGATCGGTCCATGCCACATCCTCGTCCACCCTCTCAAACTTAATTACTGTAGTTTTTCCCAGAGTTTCCCATTGCTGCGCTTCTTCTTCTTCAAAATTCACAAGCGCGATCTTCATACCATCTTTAATATCGATCACAGATCCTATCATAGAATTCAGCCGACGCCAATTGCTAACACGGTTTTGCTGGTTCCTCTTTTCTGCTAGGCTTCGCTCCATTATGACCCCAACTTGCTCTGGATCTCTCCATCTGTAGAACACAAACAGGTTAATTCTCATTACAATTTTGTTAAAAAATCAGTACAATGGAACATATTTTGCAGACACTAATACAAGTTGGGAAATATTTCTAAACATGAAACTGCTTTTCTATAATAGGACACATTTTCAAACAGAAGCTTTCTAATTCTCCCATGTTTTTTCTTCGAAAGCAATCACAAGAACTTAATTTTTTTTTCGATTCATATCTCTGCGCAGAGAAAATCTCAAACCCACAATGACTTCCGCCCATAAATATTATTCATTATATTGTTTTTTGTTTTTAACCATGGGAACCGCAATCTCTCAAAGGTATATCTAATAGTCAGCAAATCAGATATACCAGGAACTTGTGACTCAGAAGGGGTGGATGTTCCAAGACCCTTTATCTCAGGGGTATCTCAGGGGAGAGCCTATATCCCAGGGGTGGCCTACCCTTCGAGCCAATGAACAACCCTACCCCGCCGGTTTTGAATCTATGACCTCCTCTAACTAAGATAACACATTATTTCTCAACATTGAATTCGGATACAGAATACTCCGCAGATTTTGAATCTGTGACCTCCTCTGAAATAACACAATATTGCTCAACATTAAATTCGAATACAGAAGTACAATACATTATTATTACGATAATTGAATAAAGGGCACTCACCTTACCTTCCCGTAGCCTTCAGATTGAGTTGAATTTCTGAGTTCTTTCTCCAAGTCTAAGGAGCTGGGGGTCAAGAACATCCAGCTGGTGCATGCCGCCATGAAAAGAAGCAGAATGATCAGCCTGATTCTTGTTCCAAAGGGCCTACAACCTCGTATTGTTCCTGCTTGTCTTAGCATTTCCGGGCTGTACTTGAGATATTTCTCATTCAAACGATCCACCTGACCCTTGTAAGCTTGCATGAAGAACTTCACAGATACTTGACCTCTATATTTCATTAAGAAATCGATTGAATGAAAACATGTAACAGTGAATAACAGAATTCAAATAGCGTTCAATGGACGAATCTCAGTTGTCCTTGTAATTTATTGTTTGGAACTCTGGTTGGGAGGCACCATCAGCGTGTTCGTCAAGGGAGTAGGGATATCGAGAGAAATAGAATATTTTCAAAGCAATATTGGCTTTTTTGGAACGAATTTAGTGGATTCGGTGTTACATAAAGGAGCTGTTGAGAGGTCGTTGTTTCAGGTTTGGTTGGGTTTGGTTTGGGTTAGCTGGCCAAAATGATTTAGATTGCGATGATTAGAAGCACTTCTGCATCGAACATTCTATTATAGATACCAACCATGTGTGCGCCATTCAGACGGCTCACGTCTCCATTCTTTTTTTATAAATCTTGAGCTACCCACATGAAATGAATTGTACATGTGTGCGCTATCATCAACGAAGTCTCTAGATTTTTATTTTATTTTTTAAATATTTGTTGATCTTGACCCAATGAATTGAATTCTACTCTACGTTGATACCACGCTCCATTTGCTTTATAAATGGATTACATTGTACCTTAAACAAAACATAATTTGGAGAAAAGTATTGTATAGAAGTAATAGATATGATTATTGAAAATTAAAATGATTTCGTGTTCTCTTCTCCTTTTCCTAATTATAATTATATAGTTAAATAGCTATAAAGGATGATAACTAGTTTTGATTGATTGAGAACCCACATCTAAGTCATCCAAAAGATAACGCAAGAGTTAAACAGCTATAAATGATGATAACTAGTTTAGTTTTGATTGATTAAGAACGCACATCTAAGTTATCCAAAAGATAAGGCCACCCTCTTGATGTGGTACTACTACCTCTGTTGCATTATATAAATCTATTATTCTCTCATGTGTGAGGATGTAGGGAGCAAAGCACTATATGATGAGAATCCACAACTGGACATGAGAGATAGTTTTGATTGATTGAGAATCCACAACTGGACATGAGAGCTAGTTTTGATTGATTGAGAATCCACAATTAAGTTGATTTAAAGGACATGAGAGCTAGTTTTTATTGATTGAGAATTCACAACTAAATTGATCCAAAGGACAAAGCCACCTTATTGATGTTGTACTGCTTCCTGCTAAAATGAAGTATTTTATTTCAAAAATATTATGGAATGAAAAATGAAGTATTTTATTTCAAAAATATTATGGAATGAAAAATCAAAACAATAATTATTTTTACCTTAATCAAGTAGATCTTTGGAAGAATATTTTAAGCAGAGGATAGATCTAGTCATATACCAATAGATCATATTAATTTAACAAATCTTTTTTATTTTGATATATCATGGTCAATTGGATTCTATTAAAGATGAAGTGGTAAGATTGATGTTATGGGCTCTTGTGATTGATCTTGCTACAATGGAGATATAACTAGTCACAACGCTAAAAACATTGTAGAGCATTGTGATATGGGAATGTCCGTAATGGACATTTAAGGAATTCAAGAGTTATATATGTGGAAGCAATTATAATGTTCATGCAAGTAAATCAATACACATTTATAGACTTAACCAACAAGCACAATAGAGTTGATCAAATTTGTGTTCCTTACAACAATTCTTAATAACTATGTGAACTTGTATGTGTAGACATAATAAACCATGTAACACAACCGGGCTGGTACAAGCTAATGCTGGCCACTCATGACGCGTTAGTCACAATGGACTTCTGGAAAAATAGAAATCTGAATGTCAAAAAGCAATATTAGAGCTACCTACACAACTTTTTGGAATATGGCGCAAGAAGATCAAACGTAGAAAATTGGATTACCTTCCGGAATATATAAATATTATTTATGGAAATTAAGTATAACTCCTAAAAAATGGGGTTCTCCTAAGGTTGGTATGTTGTTTTTTTAAGAAAATATAATGAATATGTTTGCGTTAGCCCTTTGGTTCCATATTCAAATGGTGGATTTTTGTTTAAAAAATTATATACAGTCGTAGATAATAGGTCGTTCTAGTGCGGCGTTATTTTTCCATATTTATTTATGTTAATTTTAATTTTTTTTTAATTAAGGAAGTCAGCCCATCCCTAAAATGATTAGGTTGAGCGTTAGCCCTCGATATCATGGTCTTACCTAATCAATCAACAATTTTTTTTTTTAGGATGTATGTTTTTGTGTGTACTTGTGTGGGTTCTTTTCCGTTTTCAAAATAGGTGAGCCAATAAAAAGTTACAGACCAAAGAAATAACCTACTCTTTGTGTAAGATTGACTTTAGTGCAATTGAAATTAACTAAAAAAT